>CAJNDS010002468.1:720000-1100000 GCA_905221605.1 Symbiodinium natans | reverse complement strand
TAAACCCCTAAACCCCTAAACCCTGAAAGCCTCGAAGACTCGGAACCTTGAATGTACGAACTCCGGGAACCCAAGGGCCCTAAACCCTAAAAGTCACAGGCCGATTTGAAGGTTGGCGTTTAGGGTTTAGGGTTTAGGGTTTGGGGTTTAGGGTTTGGCCCCTCAGCTTCTTCACCACTTCGAGGTTCCGAGTACTTGGTAACCCAATTATCAGCTAGACCCGGGAGTAACCTAGGAATAAAAAGGGTACCCTTGTTGGTTTTAAAGGGATTATAAGGGAACCCCAACCCTAAAAAAACAGGAAAAAGGGCCTACTCCCGGTCCTAGTAAGTGTAGTAGCAACCCACCTATAAGCTAATGGGGTTGTAAGTACAGTTAGAACTGGGTTGCCAACTACCCTGAACCTCCAAGTGGACCCGAGAGTAACCCAGGATTAACAAGGGTGCCGTTGTTGGTTGGGAACCCAGGCCCAAAAAACAGTGAACAAGGGCCTACTCCGGGTCCTAGTAGCCCTAAACCCGAAACCTCACAAAAATTGAAACAGAAGCCTACTCTTTGTCCTGGTAGCCCTAAACCCTAAACCCTAAACCTAAACCCTAAACCCTAAACCCTAAACCCTAAACCCTAAACCCTAAACCCTAAACCTCAAAACATGGGAACAAGGGCCTACTCTGGCTCGGAGTTAACTTTCCACGGACCGGGAGCGCGGCTGTAGGGCTTCAGGTCGTCGGCTGTCGTCTGGCCCAGGCCGGGGGGGGGGGGGGGGGGGGGGCAAGAGAGAAGATGCTTAGGTTTGGGGTTTAGAGGGTTTAGGATCTAGGGTTTGGGGGGTTTAGGGTTTATAGGGTTTAGAGTTTAGGATTTATAGGGGTTACAGGGCTCATAGGGTTTTGGGTTTAGGGCTTAGGGTGCAGGTGAACCTCCCGGTAGGACCTAAACCTCTAAGCCCTGACGACTACATCTGGCCTCTACTTGAAAGCCCTTCTGGCTTAGCAAGTCTACTTCGTGTCCCTCAGAAACTCTCAAAAAAAAACCATAACCTAGCTTAGTAACCCTACTTACTAAGTCAGAAGGGTTTCCAAGTAGCCCTAAAGCCTAAACCCTAAACCCTAAACCCGAATGGTTCAGGGGCTTATGGTTTAGGGCTTTAGGGTTCGGGGTGCAGGGATTCGTGTGTCCATGTGGTTCATTGCGGCAGGCCCCATCAACCTGTGAGCCGATCTTCAACCAAAGAATCCTGAGACCCTGAACCCTATTTGGAGCTAGGGTTAGGGTTTAGGGTTTAGGGTTTAGGGTTTAGGGTTTAGGGTTTAGGGTTTAGGGTCTAGGGTTTAGGGTTTAGGGTTTAGGGTTTAGGGTTTAGGGTTTAGGGTTTAGGGCTTAGGGTTGAGGGTTTAGGGTTTAGGGTTTTGGGTTTAGGGTGTTAGCCCCTAGAGCCAGTGGAAGCAAGACCCCGGAAGCACCCCTGACATGTTCTTCACCTCAGTGCGCCTTAGTAGTGATCAGTTGGTGCCAGAGTTGCGACCTGAGGCTAAAGGGCTCATGGGTTTAGGGTTTAGGGTTTAGGGTTTAGGGTTTAGGGCTTCGCGGTTTAGGGATTGGGGTAAAGGTTGAAGGGCTTAGGGTTTAGGGTTTGGAGATTGGGTTTAAGGGTGAAGGGTCTAAGGGTTGAATGGGCTTCGAGTTGTAACCAGCCAGCTTAAGCCACCGCAACTCTTCAACCCAACATCTAGAACCCTAAACCCTAAATCCTAAACCCTAAATCCTAAACCCTAACCCTAAACCCGAAACCCTCGAAAACCATTGGCCAGAGTCCCCCTGCAAGATTTGGACTGCAACCTCGAAGGCCTTTGTGCTAGGGGGTGTTCCAAACAGAGGTCCTTTAAAGGATGCCCTGAACCTCAAACCCGAACCCGAAACCCTAAGCCCTAAGCCCTAAACCCTAAACACAAAAGACACAAGCCTCCTAGCCCTAAACCCTAAACCCCAAACCCGAAAAACAGGGGAACACGGGCCTACTCTGGTCCTAGCGTCTTGGGCGCGAGCTGAGTGAACTGCACGGCGGCGTTGGTCGTCTGCCTGGGTGCCAATCGAGGCCAGAGGTTTAGGGTTAATGGTTTAGGATTTAGGGTTCAGGGTTTAGGGTGGAGGGTTTAGGGTTCAGGGTTTCGGGCTTAGGGTCTACTTCCATAAGGCCCTCAACCCTGAGGACCAGTACCACTTGAACCCGAGATCTGATCTCCAAATCGGCTCCTGCGAGGGTTAAATCCAGCCCTAAACCCTAAACCCTAAACCCTAAACCCTAAACCCTAAACCCTAAACCCTAAACCCTAAACCCTAAACCCTAACCCTAAACCCTAACCCTAAATCATGTGCCCAAAGGACCAGGCCCTCGATTCCGTCCCTGAAAAGGGTGATGAGCAATGCATGCGGCGGGCGCAGCGCATCACTGGGGAAGCTTATAGGGTTTAGGGTTTAGGTTAGGGTTTAGAGTTTAGGGTTTTGGGGTTAGGGTTTAGGGTTTCGGGTTTATAAGGTTCAAAGGACCAGCTAGACCTAACAATTGCCCATGGTGTCCATGCAATGTGCACTGGAACTGCGAAGGCTCCTGTCCAGGTGTGTGAGATCGGAATGTGCCTCACTGGGGAGGAGGCTTGGGGTTTAGGGTTTAGGGTTTAGGGTTTAGGGTTTAGGATCTAGGGTTTAGGGTTTAGGGTTTAGGGTTTAGGGTTTAGGGTTTAGGGTTTAGGGTCTAGGGTTTAGGGTTTAGGCTTTAGGGTTTAGGGTTTGCTAACGGGTCTAGCTCCCACCTAAACTCAGTCGAAATATGGTTGTAGTATCAGGAGGTCGTCGAGGTGTCTCAATAAGGCAATGCCTGTCGGGACCCCGCTTGACCTTTCCAAAAACCATCAACAAATAACCCCAAACCCTCAATAAACCCTATAAGCCTAAACCCTAAACCCAAAACCCAAAACCCAAAACCCCCAGCCCTAAACCCCAAACCTTGAACCTTAAACAATAGGGTTTAACCCTAAACCCTACCCCCGCAACAAGAAGTCCGAAACATTGCGCCTATCACTAGACACAAGAAGCCTCTCGAACTTTGCTTTGAACCTTGTTCTTTTTCGCTTTTGTTTGGGAGGGGGAGGGTTACTGGTCTTGCGACGGCAGCTTTGAGAGGAACCTACCCATATATGGGTTGAAGGTTTAGGCTTGCCTTCGGGCCCCGCAAACCCTAAACCCTAAACCCTAAACCCTAAACCCTAAACCCTAAACCCTAAACCCTAAACCCAAAAACCCTAAACCCAAAAACCCTGAATTGCGCACCTAGGGAGCTGAGTCTGGGGGGGGGGGTACATATGTCGGCTTTGTGCCTATCTGTGTTAGGTTAGGGAGTCCTATACAAATTAAATGCTTGTGGCTTTCGCAGGGTTAGAAAAGGGGATTACGGGCAATAGAAAACAAGAAGTATGTTCAACACTTCCCCTGTTATTGGGGTTTGAAACAGGATTTAGGGACATCCCCTCCCCCCCCCTTCCCAATTCCTAAGGAGGATTCCCCCAAGTAGCCGGCCACTTTTGTGGCGAGTGCAGCTCCAGCGCCGCCTGCATGTAACCACTTGTTTCAGGGTTTGGGGTTTAGGGCTTAGGCCCCTGAAGCCTAAACCCTGAACCCTAAATCTTAAACCCCCAAACCCCCAAACCCCCAAACCCCCAAACCCCCAAACCCCCAAGCCCCCAAGCCCCCAAGCCCCCAAACCCCCAAACCCCCAAGCCCCCAAACCCCCAAACCCCCAAAGAGAACCGCGAAGCTTGAGGGCTGCAGATCGGCCCCCTTCTTAAACCCTGGACCCTAAACCACAAACCCTAAACCCTAATCCGAAACCCTACACCATACAAAATTCAAGGAACCCTTTCGGGGGTCAGCAAGCGTGCGTGCGTGCGTGCGTGCGTGCGTGCGTGCGTGCGTTCGTGCGTGCGTGCGTGCGTGGGTGTGTGTGTGTGTGTGTCTTGGAGAGGTTTAGGGTTCAGGGCTTTAGGGTTATGGGTGTAGGGTTTAGGGTTGGACGCTCTTGGGAACTTGAAGAGAGGTGGTGGCAGCACGCACTCCTTGACTCACGACTTCAAGCCTGAAATATCCACGGGTGGGAAGAAGGGCGGCTCCCAGGCACGCAACGAAACATGAGACGGGAGGAACTTGCAGGAGACGTTCTGCCTTGAAAGGCCCTTTTTCCCCCAAAAAACAGAACACGCCAAAACCCCACCCAACAAATATGAATAAGTCAATAAGTGCGGCGTTATGTCCACGTAGAGCCCTCCATCCCCTTCAAACCCGAGTGACCCTGCCTCCATGCGCTGGGGCCAGCCCATATTGGGCTCAGGTCCCACCTACAGTGGCTGCAAGATGAGCTTTTTTTTTCATTTTGGGCGAGGGCAAAGGATTTTGGGTTTAGGGGTCTAGGGGTTTAGGTTCAGGATTTGGGGTTTTTGGAGCCTTGGAAACCTTGGTGTTCAAGTTTCGGGATTAGGAATTTCGGGATATCGGGATTTCGAGTTTAGGGGTGTAGGGTTTGTGAAGGGCCGGGGGCAGGGTTTAGGGGGGTTTAGGAGAATTCAGCCCTAAACACTAAACCCTAAACCCGAAACCCTAAACCCTCAACTCTCAGGGTGAAATCTACAGCAATTCGAGCTCAAGAATCGTTGGAATGACTCTGGTTTTTATTGGCAGCAACAGACGAATGTGATGCAAGCTCGCCCATGCCACAAGAGGCTCCCCATCGAGGAAGCACGACTCTTTCCCTTGGGCCTAAAAGAAACGGCCAAACAAAACGTTATGCAAGAAGGCCTTGAGACCAAAACCCTGCGAAAAAAAGTCCTCAGAGCTTTGCAGGGTTTGCGGCTCAGAAACGTCGGTGGCAAAGCCTGCACAGCTCAACACCATCGTGAAGAATCGCTCCCGAACACATTCGTCCATCGACTCGGACCACATCTTCCAACACCTCCTCCATGATCGCATAGACTCGAGGCTGCCTCCTAAGAACTCTCTGAAACATTATTCCTGAATGTGATCCCCTGACTGCCAAAAAGGGATAACGTGGAATATCCCAAGAGCCTCCTACCCTAAACCTAAACCCTAAACCCGAATGCGCCTGTAGCTCTGGCTATTTCGGTAATTAAAGGGCTTGAAAGTGGGCTATGACTACACCGATAATTGGGTGAAACCCTAAAACCACGGTTTAGGGTTTAGGGTTTAGGGTTTAGGGTTTAGGGTTTAGGGTTTAGGGTTTAGGGTTTAGGGTTTAGGGTTTAGGGTTTAGGGTAAAAGCAAACCTTAAACCCTAAACCCTTCAACCTCCAAGCACCCTTGGGTAGTTAAGCTGACCGGCCTAAGCCCTTGAACCTCCAGGCATCTCTTGTGTTTAAACCCTAAACCCTAAGCCCTAAAGCCTTGAACCTCCAAGCACCCCTGGGTTTAAACCCTAACCCCAAGACCCTAAACCCTAAACCCTAAACCCTGAACCCTAAACCCTAACCCCAAGACCCTAAACCCTAAAGCCCTAAAGCCCTAAACCCTAAACCCTAAACCCTTGAGGCTCAGGGGAGACTTCGGCCTCGGCGCCCTCGCCTTTGGCCACGGAGCTGCCGAGGATCAGCAGATGGGATCGGCCTGCTGGTAGGGTTTAGGGTTTAGGGTTTAGGGTTTAGGGCTTAGGGTTTAGGGCTTAGGGTTTCGGGCGTAGGGCTTAGGGCTTAGGGCTAAGGGCTTGGGGTTTAGGGTTTAGGGTTTAGGGTTTCGGGTTTGGAAACGCCCTTAGCCCCATCGACCCCAAAGCCGAAGCCCTTGAAATTGCAAGCGTTCTGAAACCTTCACAAACCCAGGATATCCATTCGTACTCTGCATCGGTTGCTTTGAAGGCCAGGTTTGCGCAGCTGGCTCAGGGTCCAGGGTTCAGAGCTGAGGGCTTCGGGCGTAGTGTTGAGGGTTCGGTTCGGGGGTTTGGGGCTTCAAGTCTGTTTAAGTTTTAAGGGGCGCCCAGGGCGTCGACTCGGCGAAGAACCCTTAACCTAAACACCTAATTCTAAAGGGTTTAGGGTTGAGGGCTACTAGACCCCAGAGTTTCCAAGGAATTTTGGCGTGAAGGGGCTTGAAAAAAGGGAATGAGGGCCTGCTCTGGGTCCTAGAACATTAGGTATTGGGTTTAGGGTTGAGGGTTTGTGGCCTAAACTCTAAAACCCTCAACCCTAAAGCCTAATCAGCCAGATGCAGCATCGTATCCGCAAGCAGGCTAAGCACACAGACACTGGACAACCCATACCATGACTTGCTTTCAGGTCCCTCGGGCTGGGCTCCCCTAAACCCTAAACCCTAAACCCTAAACCCTAAACCCTAAACCCTATAAACCCTAAACCCTAAACCACCGCAACTTTGTTGTGGCTCATCGTCACTCTCCCACTCTCCTCGGGCAGGTTCACACGCGAACAGCTTGTCGGCATCCTCCAATGTAGCCAGCGCTTCTCGAGGTCCACTTGCGGAAGCACTGCTCGGTAGCATCCAATGGCGTATGAGCAGGACAGCGACACAGTGCAACAAACTAGGATTGTAGCGAGCGACTCCGTGATCCGTCCAACACGACTACATCGCGAGGCTTCTCAAAGAATGCTGCAGGGTCAGGGTCCTGATCAGGATTTTTGAATTCAAAAGTTCCGTATCGAGCAGGGTTCCGAACAGAACTCGCCAAGTGTCCTCACTGTAACTGCCAGAACCCTAAACGAGAAACTCCAAACCCTGAACCGACACCAAATCAAAACTCGGGCCCGATAGAACCCGCCGAGCTGCGTTTGGGGTTTAGAGGGTTGAGGGGTTGCGGGCCCTGGTCTCTCGTCATCAGCCCTGAACCCGTATACAGCCCAAACCACTCAAACGCACCCGTAGCCTTGAAACCCTACCACAAGAACGCGAAAGCCTTCTTCGTAGGTTGCCGAAGAAGCTTATCAGCTTCTTACTGACAGCAAGCTACATCACACGAAAAGTGTGAGGGCTGATTTGGGCTTGTTGGTAAGTTCTACATCCTCAACCCCAAACCCCCGAAACGCCCTGAACCCTAGACCCCAAAAAACCCAGAAACCCCAAACTCTCAATCACCAAACCCTGAAGCCTAAACCCCAAACCCGCTAAACGCCCTGAACCCTAGACCCCAAAAACCCAGAAACCCCAAACCCTCAACCCCTAAACCCTGAACCCTAAACCGCAAGCCCCTGAAACGCCCTGAACCCTAGACCCCAAAAAACCCAGAAACCCCAAACCCTCAACCCCTAAACCCTGCCTAAACGCCCTGAACCCTAGACCCCAAAAAACACAGAAACCCCAAACCCTCAACCCTAAACCCTAAACCCTGGACCCTAAACCCCAAACCCCCTAAACGCCCTGAACCCTAGACCCCAAAAAACACGGAAAACCCCAAAACCCTCAACCCCTAAACCCTGGACCCTAAACCCCTAAACCCCTTAAACGCCCTGAACGCTAGACCCAAAAAACCCAGAAACCCCAGAACCCTCAACCCCTAAACCCTGGACCCTAAGCCCCAAACCTCCTGAACGCCTTGAACCCTAGACCCCCAAAAGCCCAGAAACCCCAAAACCCTCAACCCCTAAACCCTGGACCCTAAACCCCAAACCCCCTAAACGCCCTGAACCCTACACCCAGAAACCCAAAACCCTCAACCCCTAAGCCCTGAACCCTATAAACCCTGAACCCTAATTGTTGCTTGCCGCTTCTGCGGCAGTGATCCTCCGAGGTGCCTGCAGCTTCACCAGACACTTCCGTAGCCCTTTTAACAAAAACCGCAATGCCAGCATCACAGGTGTTAGAGAATGCATGCGCAGCAACATTTGCTGTGCGCAAGCATGGCTGCCATCAGAAAGCCAAATCCTCTCCCACCTTTCCAACACTGGCGGCGGCCGCTGCGGCCGCGGCCGCTAATTTCAGCGTTTCGAAACCAGCCGAAGAATCGAAACTGTGAACCGCGCGAAACATAGCAACTCTGGAATAGGCAGGTATTCCTTGCTGGCACGCCAGCGACCAGACCATCCGAAACCATTGCAGCTCTGTAGCCCACGCAATCCACACCACTTGGCGTGCACCTAACGTTACAAGCGCCAAGGTACCCACTGCTGCGCCATCAGCTCACGCCCGGAAGACGCAGATGGACGTGTGATGCTGCCACATATACAAAAACTAAACTAAACTGAATTCCCAGGGCCACTCAGAGCTCTGCAAAGATGGAACCCATGCACATCATGCCAGGTGCTGAAAGCAAGGCAGGTAGGTTCCGCAGCACAGTGCCCTGAATCATTGCCGTGAGCTGCAAGGCACCGTGCAGTTGCCTTGCGAAAACTTCGCGGGCTTTAGGCGTACTCCACGTGAAGGACGGTCGGATGGGTTGTCAGCAGAAGGGACCAAAATGAGATGGACTTGAACACCTCCAGCTAACTCCAAAGCAGCCGCTTTACGAAGCAAGCGGTTGAGCTGAGTTGAGGATCTGCCTTTCGCAGCTGCACCTAGCCAGACAGCGCTGTCGACCAAAACCACGACACGTGTGCAGTGCCGCGCACGCGACCTCAGTATCCAGCGCAACCAGATGATGAACGCCTCCCCTTCGAGCACATTGATGTGGGCTTCATGCTTGCTCTTGATGGAGAAAATGTCCGTGAAATCATCTAAGCTGATGTCCAACTTGTGCAGCTGACCCAGGCGCTTAGCTGCAGCCTCTGGTGAAAACCCTCCATCCATCACCACATACGCGCCCTGTTTCTCAGCAACGCGGGCAAGCCTCCGTATCATAGGTACTGGCAAACGAGCTACGCTTGCTCCAAAACCATACTCTGTACTGGCGTCAGTGGCAGAAAGAAGAGGAAGGAACGGCCTTTGCAAATCTTGGCGCCAGAAAATCCCCAGAAATACGGCAGCGCAAAGTTCGAAGAGCACAACTTTGGGCACTGTTTTGACAGCAGTGTCGGCCTCATCCCTCACAAACTCGTACACCTTATCATAGACAGCCAGTTTGCAGCGGCAGAGCAAATCGTACCACTGCTGAACGCCTAGGAGTTGGTGGACTTGCTTGGGCGAAGCCGTCTTGCGGCAAAGAAGGCAGCTCAAAGCGTACAACATTGCCAGGCACCTGGCAGGGGGAACTGCAAGATGCGTTCCGTCTTCCAGGGCCACCCCTACACAAGTAGCCGACAAGCTGTCGTCAACATCCTTGCGGCTGTTTCGGACAATGCCTCGCTGTTCGAACACGGCATCAAGCTGCTTCGCAGCCTTCAACGAGTGACCAGCTCCTGACGCGCTGAAGATCATGACGTCGTCTGTGGCAGCAGCGAAAACCACATCACACGAAGTTGGGGTCTGCACATCACTGGACAAGATCTGGCTCTCTGTCAATCCAGCCGCAGAACAGGTATCCAACAAGAACTCCTGCGCCACAAATGAGCTCCATGCGAAACCCATCGGCCACGTAAGGCTGACAGGAAAGAAGGTCTCGCAATCTGCTGGGTCTCCTGGAAGTACGAAGCCCTGAATTTGTTCCGGCGTCAAACCGCCCACTGTGCACAGCTCGCGTGCAGTGATGGAAGGTCGCCCCATCCAACGCTGCATAGCCGCAGGCAGCTGAAGCTGGTCAAACCAGCAGCTGGCATCCCTTTTGCTGCAACGTATCTTCTGACCTGCCGGACACTCCATCAAGCTAAGTACGGTAGGGGAAGCCAAGTGTCTCGGCTTGGGAGGCCGCGTTGCTGCAGCCGAAACCCTTTTGCCATGCCAGACGGCGCGTTGCCGCTTACCCCCGGGCTTGCTGACGGCAATGATGGTTCCACCTCCTTTTGCATGAGCTGCAAGCGCCAGCTGTTTTGAGCACAACTGTCTAGCAACCAACTTTACATATTCACGTCGCTCCTCAGCAGGAATGCCCTCAAAAGAGCTCATCCCCGACGGCGCTTCTGAGAACATGAGGTTGTCGTTGCAGATCACATTCCGCACATGCTCGTCCAAACAAGTGAGCGGGTCACACTTTCCAGCAACCTCCAGCACATCGACAGCTTCAGCTTGCAAATTACCATATTTGGGACCTGACGGGCGCTCGGGCATTTGTATCCAGTCAGGAACAAATGCTTCCCATGCCCCGTCTTCTGCTTGCTGTAGTCGAGAAAGCATGTCCAAACACCCATCTACAATGCGAGATAATACGTCTGTCTGCGCAACGGTAGCCCGCACCGGAGTGGACTGCTCAATCTGCACGCCGTAGCACCAGTTTTAAAGTGCCGACAACTGCGTTTGCAAACTTTCGCAACAAGCTCCACCGCTGAACTGTCCAGTTTGCTGGTTTGAAACGAGCGTCATGCAACTGAGGCAAGGGAAAAATGTCTCGTTGACGTCCCATGGGATGCCCTTGTGTAATGCACCTGTCTGACAGAAACTGCCCAAACCGTCCAGTGCAGTGTTGCGCAAGCATGGCAAAACGAAAAAGCAACCAGATCCGATCTTCCGGCATGCATGAATATTGCTGCCCTCTCCATGTTAACCAGGAAGCTCGCCGGATGTGTGAGTTTCGCCTGCTTGCAGCAGATCTATAATGCCGCTTGCGGCTGTGGCTCTGCATGATGCCCCCCCCACTCAGACAAGGAAAGCCCTTTAGCCATGGCGTGCTATACGCCTTGGCTGCATGCTTGAGCAGAATGAGGAAGCTTGCAAGCAGCGTCCCTGCCTACGATCTTGCTCCCACTGTCTTGACGTGAGACTGTTCACTCAACACCGCTCAGCAACAATATGGGGGGTCAACCCTAAACCCGAAACCCTAAACCCCTGAACCCCCAAACCCTGAACCCTAAACCCTAAACCCTAAACCCTGAACCCTGAACCCTAAACCCCTAAACCCCCAAAGCCTCAGCACACCCGAGGGGCCTTGGCTCGAGAGGTCTGGAAGCTTCCAGAGCCTGCCCAAAAAAAGCAACAGCAGGGTTTAGTTAGGGTTTAGGGTTTAGGGTTTAGGGTTTAGGGTTTAGGGTTTAGGGTTCAGGGTTTAGGGTTCAGGGTTAAGGGTTCCTAGGCCTTAAGAGAGCGCAGGGTTTTGTTGAAGGCTCCTGGGCTTTAGGTTTGAAGGCTGCCAAGGTTCTTCGGCTCCAAAGGTTTAGGGTCTCAAGGTGTTGGCACGAAGGCATGAAGGTGTAGGGTTTAGGGTCTTTAGGGTTTAGGTTTTGTTTAGGGTTTAGGGCTAGGGTTTAGGGTTTAGGGTTTAGGGTTTAGGGTTTAGGGTTTAGGGTTTAGGCTTTAGGGTTTAGGGTTTAGGGTCTAGGGTTTAGGGTTTAGGCTTTAGGGTTTAGGGTTTAGGGTTTAGGCTTTAGGGTTTAGGCTTTAGGGTTTAGGGTTTGCGGTTTAGGGCCCCCTTTATCTCACCATCCTTAATTGGGATTACATAGTACCCACGATAATCCCCATCAAGGACTGTTAGTATAAGGAGGAACATCCCAAAATATAGGTTACCCGAAACCCTAAACGCAACCCTAAACCCTAAACCCTAAGGATATTGGCGGGAAACATCAGCCGGGGGGCTTGGGGAGTTGAGGTTTTCGGGTTTTAGGGTTTAGGGTTTAGGGTTTAGGGGTTAGGGTTTAGGGTTTAGGGTTTAGGGTTTAGGGCTTCAGGGCTTATGGTTAATGGGGTGTGAGATTTCGATTGTAGAACGCTCGCAGGGAAACAGTCCTACCCTAAACCAGGAACCTCACTGTCCCCCAAAACATGCAACAACGCGGAAGGCTTGGCTTTTCGGATCTTAGAGGTTTTGGGCTTTCAGGGTTACGGACTTAGGGTTGCCCTAAACCCTAAACCCTATGTAAACCCTAAACCCTAAATCCTAAACCCGGCACCGTACACTGTTACACCCTAAACCCTAAACCCTGTAAACCCTGTAAACCCTGTAAACCCTATAAACCCTATAAACCCGATGAACCCTATAAACCCTGTAAACCCTGTAAACCCTATAAACCCTATAAACCCTCCAAACCCTCTAAACCCTTTAAGCCCTATGAACCCTATAAACCCCAACCCCCAAAGCCCTATAACCCTGAGTGGTTCAGGGTTCAGGGTTCAGGGTCGGGTTTAGGGTTTAGGGTTTAGGGTTTAGGGTTTAGGGTTTAGGGTTTAGGGTTTAGGGTTTAGGGTTTAGGGTTTAGGGTTTAGGGTTTAGGGTTTAGGGTTTAGGGTTTAGGGTTTAGGGTTCCAAAACCACCTGAACGGGCGCTCTTGCATGGAAGCGCTTGCCAGCCTGAAGAGTTGGAAGATGAAAAACCGCCACAGGACCTGAGTGACCCTCAACACTTGGGTTAAGGCCTTCTTCAAGGGCATTGCGCCAAACCCTAAACCCCAAATCCTAAACCCCAGCCCTAAAACCTACTCCCTCAGCCCTGAACTCGTGAACCCCTGAACCCTAAACCCTTGGCTGACGTGCTTAGAAACCCTAAGCCCACTTCCCCAGACCCCATCGGCGCTAACTTTCCCAAACTTGCTACCCGAAGCATGAGTACAGGCCATTGAGGACTGCAATGAAAGGGTTTGGGGCCAAAAAAGGAGCGGGGGGGGGGGTGGGGGGGGGGTGGGGGGGGGGGGTGGGGGGGGGGGGGGGGGGGGGGGGGGGGTGGGGGGGGGGGGTGGGGGGAGGGCCGGTGAGGGGGAAGGGGAGAGGGGGAAGGGGAGAGGGGGAGGGGGACCATGGAGTGCGTGACCATAATATGGCTCATGATGATACCCTAAGGCTCCAAGGACTCCTATTTGCGGGTTTTTGGGCCCCCAAGCGCCTTGTTGCATCAGGTTTTTGGGCTAGTTTGAGCCTGAGGGTTAGGGTTTAGGGCTTGAAGAATTACGGCTTGGCGGCTGAGGGTTTAGGAGCTCGGGGCTGAGGAGTTTAGGGTTTAGGGTTTAGGGTTTAGGGTTTTTAGAACGGTTTTGTTAAAACTACTTTCACTTGGGCTTCCAGAAGGGGGGGTCCATGTATAGGGGTTTAGGGTTTAGGGTTTAGGGTTTAGGGCTTGGGTTTTATTGGAGGAAAACGCTCGCATGCCACTTTGCGTTGAAGGACCATCGGGGAACCCGGGTGAAAGGGAACTAGGGTTCCGGGGCCACAGGGTTTAGAGTGTAAACTATTAGGGTTTACTACTATTTGCTTAAGAAGCCCCAAAAAAGATGCAGAGTAATCATGCCTATCTTAAGCAAGTAGTATTTTAGAGTGTGGAGCATTAGGGTTTTCCAGGGTCATAGGGTCCCTACACCCTAAACCCCTAAAACTCCTAAACCCTACACCGCTTGCATCCCTGAAGCAGCCAAGTGGCCGCTTGGCGCACTGAGACGTAGGTCTCGCGCAGGAAGTTCGGCAAGTGGCCTGGCGCTTAACTACCAATTGCTTGAGGAACCCCCCCAAAAAATAGAGATAACAAAAAAAAACAAGAAAATATTCTTCCTTGTAAGGGAAAATGGGGATCCGTTGGGGTCCGCTTTGGCTTTTCCACTAAGGGTCGCGGTATACTACCCAAAACGGACCAATGCTCGATCCTGCAGGTAGTGACAGAGGGTATAGTGCCTAGTGGACTTGCATCGTGATGGGTTCTTGATGTGCTTTTGCAAGCCTTTGTCGGGGTGGATGGGTTAGCACTCCGGAGAATCTTTTGCCATTTGCTTCATTCGGGAAGTTCTGCGCAGGAACATCCAGGCAGGCATGTGCTCATGGGGCCTCCTCTTCGAAAATAGATTGGAGCACTTTGCCTCGCTGCTGGGCCAGAACTTCATTCAGACACGTGCCTCCGTGACACCAGAGAGCGCAACCCGGCGAGAATGCAGGGCTTCTATCAGGGTTTATCGGGTGGGGCGCCGTCGCTTCATCTTCAAAATCGGATGCTCAAAGGATGCCTGCATTCGCCACAATGGGCTGCGCACTTCATCACAACCGTTTCAAAACTATTCTCCGGACCACGGACGAATTTGTCGCAAAACAGCAAGCTCAGAGGCTCCAATATCAGGTTTAATTCAGGGACTAGTTGAGGGTTTAGTAACGGTGTCAGGGTTTAGGGCTTTAGCCTGTATAACGAAGGGATATCGGAGTCTCTGTGCAAGTGCTCGCGTGACGCACTTTCTGGGGCGGGGTGATGGGACAGTTCGCCCTCCGGAGAAACTTTTGCCGTCCATTTGCTTCAAAAAGCTCTGCGCAGGAAGATCCAGGCATGTGCTCATTTCGCCTCCTCTTCAAAAACATGCTGCCTGGGCCAGAACTTCACTCAGACACGCGCCTCCGTGACACCAGAGAGCGCAACCCGGCGAGAATGCAGGGCTTCTATCAGGGTTTACAGGGGTTCTAAACCCTAAACCCTATGAGAGAAGTGGTGCACCGTCGCTTATAAGCTTCGAAATCGGATGCTCAAAGGATGCCTGCATTCGCCACAATGGGCTGCGCACTTCGTCACAGCAGTTTCAAAACTACCATAGGGGCCTGAATAATTAGAACGGGGTTTTGGGTGTATTATAATAGTATTATAGTATATTAGTATATTTATATAGGAGCCACAAGGGAAGACTATGAGTAACTATTCCGACCCCTGCATGATTCCGGTTTCTCACAAAACAGCAAGCTGAGAAGGCTCCGATGTCGGCGATATCGGGTTTATATGGGTTTAGGGTTTACAATAAGGGTGTAAGGGTTTAAGGGATTAGGGTTTAAAGGCTCTATACTGAAGGGATATCGGAGTCTTTGCAAGTGCTCGCGAGTGCTCGCGAGTCGCGATTTCTGGGGCCACGGCCGCTGTTAAACTCTGGATTGACATGACCCTAAGTCCTCAAGCCGAAACTTTAAATCCGAAACCCTAAACCCTTAGGGTTTAGGGTTTAGGGTTCAGGGTTTAGGGTTTCCTCAATTCCCAGTCCTTTTTCTAACCCTAACCCTAAACTTCTGAACAGGTCTAAATTGCAACAGCCCCAGGCCCAGAACGCTAAACCCTCAAAAAAGGATCTCTTCATTACCCGGAACAGGGCTGACTTTTCTGTTATTGGTGAGTGTATATAAGGCTCCATTTGTCATCTTGGTAAGTGTATGTATTGGGTGTCCTTGTGGGGATACAAGGAATCTAAGCCCTACTGTGTACTCCCCAAGGAAGGGACATGCACCCATTGCCCCTCAATTGGAATGGAAACCCTAAACCCTAAACCCTAAGCCCCAAACCCTAAACCCTAAACCCTAAACCCTAAACCCTAAACCCAGATCGGATTCCCGACCATAAGACAGTAAGTAGACGCTTACGGTTTCACTTGGCTGGATCCTGAAGTCCTTCCACTGGGGGTACGGGCTTGTTTAGGGTTTAGGGTTTGGGGTTTGGGGTTTGGGGTTTAGGGTTTAGGGTTTGGGGCTGAGGGCTCCCTTCTTGGCACTCAGAAAAGAACATGGATTCCCCTCTTTGAAATCCTGTCTCTATTTGATGGGCCCTGCGATTACCAAAGCAAACCTGAACCCCGGGCAATGTCCACAAGTGCGACTTTAAAGAAAGAACTTACGCTTTCGTGTAATCTATACCCTTAAGCACTACAAGGGCAACATCGAAGCATCAACAGAACTCGACAGCCGTCGCCCCACGCCCTGGGCTTCTCAAAACAAGAGGGCAGCAAAGAACTTGAAAAGCAAGAAAAGGCAGGCGGTGCCAGCGCTCCGAGTTTCGGAGCCGGACACCTCATTACTCAAATCGGTGGTGCTGCTGGTCGTCGACGTATCCGTAGCCGTGACCGTGGTCGCCGTGGATGTGGTCGCCGTGACCGTGGTCACCGTCACGGTGAGGGTGGTCTCCGTCATGGTGCTCGAGCTTGTGCTGCTCGACGTGACTGTCGTCGTGGTTGTCGTACAGCCATGACCCCCCCAATCGAAGGCAACCGTGAATGCTGCTGACGAGGAGAGAGCCATGCAGCTGCTCACGTCGAGGCTCGTGTTCGCCGCCTTAGGTCCCCAAACCCTAAACCCAAAACCCTAAACCCTAAAGATGGCTGAGGAAATTTTGGAGGGTTTTGAAGGCTCGAACCCCTTGTTAGCGCAGTAGCCATACTGTAAGCAGGGCACCCTTTGTTGGGTTGGTTGCTTTAGAACCTTAAACCAACAAAAGGCAAGAAAAGAGTACCACTGGGCTACACCAAGACCCTAAACTCCAACACAACTGAACCCTAAACCCTAGGCCCAGGCGCCGTGGCAGGATCACATGTGTGGCTTGTGTAGTAGCTCGCCACCAGCTGATCGCCATTGCAAGAGGCGGACACCCAGAGACCCGGGGTGTACATGGTCGGCCTGTTTAGGGTTTAGGCTTTAGGCTTTAGGGCTTTAGGGCTTAGGGCTTAGGATAACAACCCCCCAAGCCCTTGGGCTCGAAAGAACCTCCAAAAGCCTTACAAAGCAAGGTAAAAAACAGCCCTACAATGAGAGTACTTACAGCCTTCGGGTCAGGATCAAGGCGGCCAATACAGGGGCCTCAATAATTAGAACAGCTTCTTGTTGTTGTTTTTTTTTTTTTTTGTTGGGGGGGGGGGGGGGGGGGGGGGTGGTGGTACTGTGGTACTATAGCATCACCAGATAGCGGCCATAAGGGAACACCATTCGTACTTATTCCGACACCTCGA
Organism: Symbiodinium natans; assembly: GCA_905221605.1. Lineage (NCBI taxonomy): Eukaryota > Dinophyceae > Suessiales > Symbiodiniaceae > Symbiodinium > Symbiodinium natans. Next base: position 1,083,314 of record CAJNDS010002468.1, on the reverse strand, counting down.
TTTCGAGTTCCAGCCAAGACGCACGCACTCATCCAACGTGACGTACAAATTGGAAACCCAGGCCGAAGGATCGCCTGGCTGCCAGCACTTGAAGGTTCATGGGTACTTACCCCAAATAGGGTCCCTAAACCCTAAACCCTAAACCCTGAACCCTAAACCCTGAACCCTGAACCCTAAACCCCAAACCCTAACCCTAAACCCTAACCCTAAACTTAAACCCTAAACCCCTTGCTACTATATGCTTGGGCCCCATAGTCCTTACATAGGAGGTCCTTTAAGGCCCAAGTATACAGTGTTTGTTTAGGTCCAATGGGCTTGAGGGTTCAGGGTTTTCTACAGCACTACTTCCCGGCACTCGATCCCTGTACCTCTGGACACGTAACCCCCTGATAGAACCCTAAACCCTTACACCCTGAAAACCCTAAACCCTAAACCTTAAACCCTTACACCCTGAAAACCCTAAACCCATACACCCCTAAACCTTGAATGAGCCAGGGACAGGACAGGCTATTCTCGTAGATGTCGGCTTTCAGGATCTCAGCCTCTTCAAGAGTATCCTTGGCACATGGACTTCTGGTTTAGGGCTTGGGGTTCAGGGTTTAGGATTTAGGGTTTAGGATTTAGGGTTTTGGGTTTAGGGTTTAGGGTTTATGGGCCCAATGGGGCTCAGGGTTAGGGAACACGCGCAAGCCTGCTGTGACAGGCAACCCGAACCGGTCAATGCAACAGTAAGACCGAACCGGTTATATGAAAAAAGTAAGAAACAGGGCCGGGACTCAATCGCGTACTCATAGAATCCGACTGGTGGCATGTCGTGGCAGCCAGGCGTCACAACCACCGTCGAAGCCGCTCCTGAGCTAATGTAGGGGCCTGAATAGTTTGAACAGGTTTTGGGCAGGCTTTAACACTTTCCCAGAGGGTCCATTTGTAGTACTATGGAAATAGGTACCCCGAAACCCCATTTAGTATTGTTTTTTGGGGTACCTAAAACAACAGTACTACGCAATGGACCCTCTGGGATTTATGTATATACAAGCGGGAAGATGCACCATCCAGCTACGACTGCAAGATTCACACGCGCTAGAACGGCAGGGCACATTTCCGGGCAGCCATGTCCATGCCGTTTTGGATTTAGGGTTTAGGGTTTAGGATTTAGGGTTTAGGGTGTAGGGTTTAGGGTTTAGGTTTTAGGGTTTAGGGTTTATGGTTTAGGTTGACAGTTCGTTAAAAACATGCAGCGGCAGCCTGCGCAGTTCCTCTGCCCGTAACTCCAGGAAGTCACCTGACATTGGGGGCTTCAGGGTTTAGGGTTTAGGGTTTATAGGGTTTAGGGTTTAGGGTTTAGGGTTAGGGTTTAGGGTTGAGGCCTGTGCAGCTGTATGCTGCCAAGGTCACATTTTCGCCGTCCCACTCAAATTTCGCCGATCCAGCACCCTGTGCAAAGCAGCCAAATGGCATCCTTGCGCTTTGCACAGGCACTTAAACAAAGCTACCCCGGCAAGGGCACTATACCATTTACTACAAAACAAGAGTCTGACAAATCAACTTGTTTAAAGTCCTCAACAATCCAAGCAACCTCATGAAATATGCGGTTGACCCTGTACAGTTCTCGCCGCTGTACAGAGTGGACCTGAACATCTGCACTGTTCCTCCCGACACCTTAGTTGCTGAGCTCAGAAGCCCCCCCCCCCCAAAAAAAAAAGTGCAAACTTTCAGTTCTATAGGGGACCATCGTATCGCAAGAAGGTGTAAAGCTCACTCAGCTACCAAGACACCAAGCCCGCTGACATGACAAGCAGGCCGATGACTGCGAATGCCACCATGGCTGTGCCCGGTGCTGAAAATGTGAGGCGGGAACGTTGGGAGATCTTTTTCTCTCACAATATGCCCTTGAGCCAGGGTTTAGGGTTTAGGGTTTAGGGTTTAGGGTTTAGGGTAGTTGAAGCAGCAGTTCACCGAGGGCACGCGGAGTCGGCAACGTGGCATTCCGGACAGCGCCAGCACCCCACAAGGTAGGAATATACTTCAAGGAAGAAACCCTAAACCCTAAACCCTAAACCCTAAACCCTAAACCCTAAACCCTAAACCCTAAACCCTATAAGCCCTAAACCTACCACAACTCAACAAGGAGTCCCCATGTTTTGGGGGGGCCTGGGGGCTCTCTGGGTACCCAAGCAGGTCAAAATCTACTCACTCTGGGTGCCAAAGTCCAGTCCTTGTACTTTCTTGGAAAAAAGTATATCCTAAACCCTAAACCCTAAACCCTAAACCCTAAACCCTAAACCCTAAACCCTAAACCCTAAACCCTAAACCCTAAACCCTAAACCCTAAACCCTAAACCCTAAACCCTAAACCCTAAACCCTAAACCCTAAACCCTTCCTTTTTGTGCATAAGTAGCTATAATAGAATAGGAACCCAGAACCAAACAATGTGTTAAACTGTAGTACTCCAAAACCCCAGTTGTTCTTTAAGTAGACCCTCCAAGAAGCATCCACATGCGGTTTCTCACCTGGGCTTGGACTCTGCCTATGCGCATCAATACCGCAGCAGGCCAACAGTTTGTGGGGTTGAGGGTTTAGGGCTTAGGGCGCCAACATAAGGCAGGGGAAGAACCCATTTACTTAAAAATAAATCCAGGGGCGCAGGTGCTTCACTCGAAGTTTGTATTCCAAGCGGGCTAATTCTGGCTAGGCCGAAGCCATCTCCCAGCGTTTCATGGGCTAAGCCGCAGCCATCTTCGAGTATTTCAGTGTCCTCCGTAGAGGTTGTATAGTCAAGATCGACAATAAACTCGGCCATGATCACGGGAAGGGCTTGCAGAGGAAACGTTTCCTGAAGTAGACCCTGTGTGACAGTGTGACAGCAAGAGCTTCGTCTTAAACACAAAGAGCAAAACCGAGTTTAAAAAAACGATGCTGACGCCAGAAGCCAAAGAAGTTTGCTGAAGCCAGAGCCAGGGTGACAAATCTAGATGGATAAAGTGGCGTACCACCTGGGCGACTCAGAAGAACTCGAGGATACTAGCCATACCGAGGAGTAGCGGAGTAGCCACAGAGTGCATTTCACATCTGGGCGGCTCGAACTTTCGCCTAAACCCTGAACCCTAAACCCTAAACCCTAAACCCTAAACCCTACACCCCTTCTGGAGCCTGAGTAAACAGTAGCTGCCAGCGGCACAGCGAGCCCGGCCATGACCTGCTGTGATCGAAAAAGGCGCTGCAGGGTTTAGGGTTTAGGGTTTAGGGTTTAGGGTTTAGGGTTTAGGGTTTAGGGTTTAGGGTTTGGGTTTAGGGCTTTCGCAGGAGTTGGCAAGGCAGCTCCGAGGCACCTACTCAGAAGGGGTCGGCAGAGTTTCGAGCAAGGCTTCTGGGCCTTGAGGTTTAGGGGTTGCAGGGGTTGAGGGAGACTTCTCGACCAAGCCCTAAGCCCTAAACCCTGGTGTTTTGTGACTCGTAGGTTACCTGGATCCGGTTTAGGGTTTAGGGTTTCGGAGTGTAAGATCGATGCTGCGCACGGCTGGAATCCTGCAAACCTGGTCTGCTGCTATGTGAAAGCTGGCGAGACGCACAAGGACAGGATGCGCCAGTGGCATGCCCTTTGGTACCCAGTACCCCTGAAGTGCCCTTGCTGGCTCGAGTCCCTTGGTTACCTGAGACTTGCACGGGCCGCTGTAGTGAGCGGTGTTAACTGTGTTCGTCGATGGGCCTTGGGATAATGCTTGCGCGTGAGTTTGTGTGGGCTCGAGTCCCAGGGTTACCTGAGACTTGCGCGGGCCGCTGAAGTGAGCGGTGGAAACTGCGCTAGTCGATGGGCCTTGGGATGATGCATTCTAATCGTTGTGTTTAGGCTCCAGACCCGGGGTTACCTGAGATATGCACAGGCCGCTGTAGTGAGCGGTATAAACTGTGTCTATCAAAGGGCCTTGGGTTCATGCAGGGGATTTCAAGTTTTTTTTTCTCTCGTGATCACGTCGCAGATGTTGCTGGTGGAACTTGTCATGATTTTGTAAGTTTTGTTGGATTATTTTTGACACGCCCAGATGCTCACCACAACAGTGTGGCCATTGACATCTGGCTTTGGAAGCACTTGGGTTTTTAGTTTTTCGCCTCTTGTTTCTCGCTAACCCATGGATTCTGTTCTGGAGAGTATCATGCAAGCTTCTGCTAGCATGCTGCAAGACGCAGGAAGTGACAAAGAACGAGTGAAAGTCATTCTTACTACTGCTGCTGCGGACATCCTAGAACATTTGGGCCTTTCAGAGCCTGCTACCAATGTCATTGACTATGTGCGGGACCTGAAGAAAGGTCTCCAGGTCGGGCGGATTCGCGCAGACTATGTGGTAAAGGCCGCGTGTGATGAGCTCAGGGCTCAATCCAAAAAGCGCAAGGCAGATAGCCTCTCACAGTCAACCTTGGATATCTTTCTGCGCTGCCAGAAGCCCCGTTGCGAAGAGCCTGCCGAGTCGCCACTCCTCAGTGACACCAGCTCTTGGGATGAGAGTTGCCCCAGTGCTCTGCCATGCGTAGAAGACAATATCGAGCAAGTAGATGGTGAAGACGTTGGTGAGCACTATAGATCCAATGCAAAGAGCATGTTGCTGAAAGTCCGCGCATGTTTGCAGCAGGGTGACATTCACACTGCCCTTGCTTTGTTAGACAGCCTGTCTTCTCATGTGGGTTATGTTGGGGATGAGTTCATGGAATGTTTGCTGGTCACCATTTCTGGCCACTCCTCTTGTTGTAAGCCAATGGCGCCCGCCTCAGAGCAAACCTGTTCTGAGCACACGAAGGGCCTCACGCAGCTCTTGATGGAGCGCCCAGCCCGGGAGAGGGAGTCTGTTGGAGCACGCCATGCCTGCGTAACTCCTAGCACATGTGCCAACTTGACCTCCCTACATGGAATTCCGGAGCATGATTTGCTGACCAGCAGAAAGTGCATTGCATCCAACACTTCTGCGGTTGACCCCGCTAGGTGGAATCGGTTGCTAAAGCCCACTGCAGCCGGTAGAACACCAAGCTTGCAGGAAATCCTTGGGCTGGCTGCCCGATTTCCCGAACCGCCAGCTAGACCTCTGTACTCCCATGTGTCTGAGGTCAAAAGATTGCTTGCGCAGGACGGTTTCACTACCATTGGAGTACTTATCAAGCCACAAGGACTCAGTGGATCAGTTGCGATTTACTTGAAGAGTGCCAAGGTCATCATACAAGGCAAGACTGTTGAGGCTAAGGCCGCTATGGAATCGCTCATCTCTAGGTGGACGGATCCTTGGCCTGTTGGAGGCCCGGCAGCAAAACGGATTGGGGCTGCCTGGGCAAACATCCCATCGCCGCAGGAGGCCCGCAGTTTACAGTGCCTTGGGTGAGGCTGAAGAAAGTTCAGTTTCATGTTTGTGCTATTGCATCGATGTATGCCTCTATGCGCCTCCGAGTGCGCGTAGCTCCAAATTTGTAATTGCCGTGCGCTGTGTGCTTGTATACAGTGACTTAACGCAGGGGAAATGGACAGTATATCTGCCACAAAAGAAGTCCGATCGATCCTGTTGCTGTGGCTGTTGCGGCTTTCTTTTGTGGCTTTCTTTGGCTTGCTCGTGCGTGTGCTGTGTGTGGTGTGTTGTGCTTTGTGTCGTGCTCTGTGTGTTCGCGCTTGTGCGTGTGCTTGTGTGTGTGTGTGGGCGTGTGTGCGTGTGCGTGTGCGCGTGCGCGTGCGCGTGCGTTGGTGTGTGTGTGTGTGGTTGTGTGTGTGTGTGGTTGTGTGTGTGTGGTTGTGTGTGGTTGTGTGTGGTTGTGTGTGTGGTTGTGTGTGGTTGTGTGTGTGGTTGTGTGTGTGTGTGTGGTTGTGTGTGGTTGTGTGTGTGTGTGTGGTTGTGTGTGGTTGTGTGTGTGTGTGTGTGTGTGTGTGTGTGTGTGTGTGTGTGTGTGTGTGTGCGTGTGCGTGCGTGCGCGTGCGCGTGCGCGTGTGCGTGCGTGCGCGTGTGCGTGTGCGCGTGCGTGTGCGCGTGTGCGTGCGTGCGTGCGTGCGTGCGTGTGTGTGCGCGCGTGCGCGTGCGCGTGCGCGTGCGTGTGCGTGTGCGTGTGCGCGTGCGTGCTCGTTTGCGCTTCTGTGTGCGTTGGGCTGCGTGTCTGCGGCGTGCTGTGGGTTGTGGGCTGTGCTGCTGCGCCCTCTGTGTTGCGTTTTGCGCGTTGTGTGTTTTTTGTGGCGCGTCGTGCCTGTGGCGTTTTGTGTGTGGGGTTTTGTGTGCGGCGTGCTGCGGGCTGCGGCCTGTGCGCTTGTGTTGCGGGTCGTGTCTTGCGTGTGTTGCCTGTTGTGTGTTGCGTGCTTGCTGCCCTTGTTGCTTGTCGCGTGTTGCGCGCTGCGTGTTTGTTGCGTCCTGTGTGCTTGCGTTTTGCTTTTGTGCTGGGTGTCGTGCGCGGGTTGCTTTTGTTTTTTTTTTTTTGGCTTGTTGCGCGTCGTTTTTGGGCGTGCTGCGCTCCCCGGGTCGTGTGCTGCGTGTTGCTCGCTGTGTGTCGTGTGTGTGTGTGTGTGCGTGTGTGTCTGCGTGTGTTGTGTTTCTTTTTTCTCTTTCTTGTGGCTGCTTGCCTTGCGTTGCCTCGCTCGCCTGTGTTGTCTTGGCTCAGCCTCTTGCTGTTAGTGACTGACTCCGTGCGCTCTCACCTCTTTGCGCGGCATGACAGACCAACTGTCTGAGCACATGTCCTGCATGGGTCGCAGGGCAGTAGAACATCGGCAGAAATACCCCGCTGCCCCAGTGGATCATGCAACTTTTGGCATCTTGCAGCATACCTGGACGAGGCTTGTCAAAGAAGGGGAGCGCCTCCTCAACTGGCCCGTCCCACTTAATGCGCGACACGGAAATGTGTTCTCTCTTGTTGATAAACTCCACAAAGTGATAGCCGCTGGCTTGGAGAGTGCTGCACAGGTGAGGTGTCTCATCCCACCGTGCTCTCCCAAGTCAGAGCTGCAGTGCCCAAACCTCAAAATTGGAGTAGGGAATCCTGGCAAAACTGGGTGCGTTAGTGTTGACGGTTCTTCTGTTATTTGGAGTAAGCTACTGGGGCGGCCATGGTCCGCCATCACAGCAATGGATAAGCTGGGCCTGCATATCCTAGGACTGCCAGCAGCCCGACTAAGGTCTGGCATAGCTCTGGCAGGTTGCCCAGGATGGAACCTCGAGTGCCGAGGGGGCCCGTCTTACTTCAGCTGCGCTGTCATTTGGAAGCAACATGGTCCGTTTCAATTTGAGCCCATCTCCGAAGTTGGTTCAGATTGCCGTATTTGGCTGTCCATCTCAAGGTCTGGACTTGCCTTAGGCTACTGTGCGTTCATCGCCATGCCTACGCAGGCATCAACTGAACACGACACACGCTGGCTCCTAGAAATGGAAGGCCTCGATAGCGACATGTTAAAACTCGCATCGTCGTGGGACTCACCCAATCCCCCGCATTTTTTCATTGCAGGTGATTTCAACGTCCAACCGGCTGTTTTGAGTGGGCAGGCCGATCCTAAACCTCGGAGGGACCTTGCTCTTAGGTCATTCTTGAATAAATGGTCGGTCTCGCTGCTCAATCCTTCTGTAGCGGGCGCGAGACCCCGCCTGATTCGACTTCCAGTACGCAAGACTGAGGTCTCAATTCGAGAAGGGGACACTCACCACGCAGGAAACCCCCGTGCCATTGACCTTGTCTTGTGTTCCCGCCACACCCGTGCTGAGGTCATCGTACACAACAGCTTGCATTGCGCCTCGTCAGGTTGTTCCTGGGAAGTGTGCGCCGACTTCTGCATGAGCGACCATTTCTTGATTGAAATCACCGTCTCTGCTTCAGGGGATGTTGAAGATGTAAGCTCGGCGCAGCCTCAGCTCCCGCGCCAGTGGCACATGCCCAGGCGTTGGGCAAGCTCTCTGATTAGGATTGCGCCTGCAGTTCGAGAACTGTGCAGCTTGGTGAGGTCTGCTCGAGATTGCTTGGAGCTTGAGGCCAGGGATTGTAGGAGGGTCTCTGGCCTTGCTTTTAGGCGTTGGGTTTTGGACTGCTTTTGCTGGGTCCATTGCTTTTTTGCCTCGGTTGCGCGGGATGGATGGGTCCACCCTACTTGCTCCCCTGCAGTGCCCTGCCACACATCCTCCCGAGTCCATATGTCTTCTCACACAGATGATTCTGCGCGAATTGTTGGTGAAGTTCAAAGCCTCCTCGCTGGAGGTAACCTCCCAGTGACCGTAGCCCAGAAGTGCTTTAAGTTCCTCCGGAAAAACAAGGTCCCTACACCGGTGTGCATGCGCAAGAATGGGGTGCTTCTCTCTCCCCTTGAGACACACAAGGAGTGGTGCAACAGACTGACATCACAGTGTTCTGGCCCTGTAATCCCTGATGCCAATGTACTTGCTAGCATGCGCCAGTCCGTAAGCTCCATGATGGGGCGAGCATGGAAGAAGTGCGGTCAGGGGCCTCTAGATAGGGACATTTCTGAGCCAGAGGTTCGTGCTGTTCTGTCGTCTTGGCAATCTTCAACAGCAATGACGCCAGATTTAATTCCAAGGGCTGCGTTGCAAGCGGATCAAGAGGATTGGATTTGCCTAGTGTGGCTGCTGTGTCAGCTAGCAGGACCTGCCAGATGGGCTTTGCGCCCGTCTCTTTGGAGATGGTCGTGCTTAGGAACGGCTTTCAAGAAAGGCTCTGTGTCGGAATTCTCATCTTGGAGATTGCTCTTCGTCCGATCCCAAATGGGATTACTGCAGGAAGGTGTCTTGGCTCTGCAACTCAGACCTGCAATTTGGTCCCACCTCTTGGAAGGCCAGTCGGGGTACATCAGGTCCTCTGACGACCCAGTGTTTGCCTTAAGTGAGCTAAGACAACTTGCCGTTGCTTCCCAAAACCGCTGTGTGTTTGCACTCATGGGTGACTTTCAAAAGGCTTTTCCATCATGCTGGCGTGACGATATTATTCACTTAGCGGCCAAGTGCCCGCTTGTGTCTGGGGGCGTACTGCACCTCTTAGGAGATGTGTTGGCTTCTGATTTGGTTTCTGTTTTCTTCGGCGGGTTTTCGGTTCTTCCTGTTCTCGAAGGTCTGCCCGAAGGAGGTTGCTTGGGGCCCATTTTGTATCCCCTGATCCCAGACTCGCTGTCACAAATCATGGCTCGTGAGAAGTGCGGAGTTGCGATCCGCCCTGATCTGCCCGCAAATTGGGAATCCCATCGTTGGAGTGGGCAGGGGGTGCCCCAGCCTCACCTTGTAGCTTCATTACTCCACGATCTCAACACACGCAGGCACGTACCTGACAGCTCAGAGCTGCAAGCAGACCCAGACTTGGAGGCCTCTGCTGCTCGAGCCATTGATCTGAGGGACCAGAATCGCCTCTGCCTTCTCCTGCATGCAGATGACCCTGTTTTTCTAGCTTCATCTTGGGGAGAACTATGCAGAATGGTGCTCATGATTGAACGCTGGGCCCCTGCTCATGGAGCTCGTTTCCACATTTCGGATAATAAAACGCTTGTTTTTCGTTTAGGAGGTTTCGGACAGATGCAGCACATTTTCTTCCGCCCATCGCCGTCGGCCACTTGCGCGTCTCTTTCTCGAGGTTCTGGCCCACATAGATGGCTTGGCTGGATGTGGACTGAGGACGGCGGTGCTTTAGAAACCCTGCAGGCTCGGTTGCATGCTGCGTCTGGTGTTTTTTCCACGCTGGCGGGGCTTTGCTCGTCTAATGTCGTCCCCCTGCCCTTCGTCCTAAAGTTGTTTGAAGGGAAGGTGGATGCATGCATGAGGCCTGGTCGATGGCTCTTTGCTGTCCTAGCCACAGATGCTGCGCAGATACTCGATGATGCATATGCTCGTTGGGCTAGAATCCTGCTTGGTGTTCCAAGCTGGATGCCGGCTCATGCTGTTTTTTGGGAATTAGGTTGGTCTCTTTCTGGGATGGCGCGAGCAGTTTTGGATGTTGCGATGAGACGCGCACGTATGCAATGCTGGGATTCAGATGACCTTTTTCGTAGAATTTTTGATGCAGCCTCACATTCAGCCACAGATGATACTTGGAGCTCAAAGAGCCTCCGACTCCTCAGAGAGTGGGGAATTCGTGACTTTTGCGAAGGCAACATGCATTTGGGGATTCGTGAATACAAGCGATATGTCAAACATGTTTTGGAGGCTAGATGCTTGGAGAAGCACCAGTCCTGCATTCAGTCTTCTACATGTTTTTTGTCGTGGCGGGTCATTTATCCCAAGCTGGCCCCACACGACCTGCTTGCTTCAATCCTGAAGCAGCCAATGTCGTGGAGCAGCTTGCTGGCTAGCAGAGCCTTGTGCCGTCTCAGGCTTAATCTTTTTCCTTTGGGGCATCGTCAGGGTTCTTTTTCTAAGGCCAGGGTTGTTAAGTGTATTGCTTGTGACAAATCTGTACAGGGGCCACTTGCCCATGTTCTCCTTTCTTGCGAAAGGTTTGCTGAGGCCCGTGGAGCTTTGGCATCACGCGAATGCCCTGCAGAAGGATCCGTTTCCGGGATCTTGTGCCTGCAGCCTGGACAGGAGGGGTTTGAGGAGCTTCTGGCTCTCGCACGTGAGGTTCAAGACTATGTGTTTGCATACTGGAGAGAAAGGTCTCGACCTCTCAGGATGCTGCTCCCATGACTGCCCCGGCCAAAAGCGTGTGCTGTTAAGCCGGACTGCTGAGACACGGGGCCTGCTTTTGCACGCTTCCATCCAGCAGTTCGATAGGGGTATGTTTCTCCCACGGTGTGGGCCAGGGAAACCAGCGAAACCAGCGTTTAGGGTTTAGGGTTTAGGGTTTAGGGTTTAGGGTTTAGGGTTTAGGGTTCAAGGGTCCGGAACCCACATGCGAGTGACATGTTTAGGGCTTTAGGGCTTAGAAGGGTTAGGGTTTGTAAGGTTTAGGGCTTATCCTAAGGAGTTAGGGTTGAGGGTTTAGTTCGTGTTCAGGGACTAGTTTCCAAGCCTCAACGACACAAGCAGGGGAGTGGCAGCCCTGCAGCTGGGGTCGCAGGGTTCCCCACAAACAGGAGGGTTAGGGTTTAGGGTTTAGGGTTTAAAGTTTAGGGTTAGGGTTTAGGGTTTAGGGTTTAGGGTTTAGGGTTTAGGGTTTAGGGTTTAGGGACTAGGGTTTAGGGTTTAGGGTTTAGGGAAACAGGGTGGAGGGTTTAGGGTGTAGGGTTCAGGGTTCAGGGTTGAGGCCGTATGTGCCCTCAAACGCCTAAGCCCGTACAAACAGGCCCCTCAATGCCATGGGCTATACTGTACAGACTGCAAAGAGGTTGAGGGTTAAAGCCTAAAGGGCCCCAAAACCCTAAACTCTACACCATCAACCCTGGTGGCTTAGGGTTGGTTTAGGCTTTGAACCTAGGGGAGGTTCAGGGTGAGACATGCAGTTCTCAAACTCATGCTTGGAGGTTCATGGTACTTAGTAACCCAAAAAACCTGCTTGCATGACGTAGGAGCACTGTAGGGGGACGCTAGAAGGATATTAAAAAAAACAAACAAAAATGAAAAAACAAATAAATAGATACATATATATATATACACGCATACATGCATACATGCATACATACATACATACATCTAGAAATTGTCTCGCAGGACGTGAGATGCTTAATTTTCAAAGACTCACATGATTGGATTTGTTTGCACTGAGAATGCAACGTCCTAATAGGTTTTTTTTTAATCCCCAAACCGTCATCCTTCGTACCGCTGGCTATCAGGTTTAGGGTTTAGGGTTTAGGGTTTAGGGTTTAGGGTTTAGGGTTTAGGGTTTAGGGTTTGTGGGATTTGGACAAGGCCAAGTGTCGCCTTCTACACGTCGTACTATCCAGGCAGGATGTGGACTTAAGTTCCCCCCCTCCCCCCCGCCGCCCCTCTCCTTAGGGTTTAGGGTTTAGGGTTTAGGTTTTAGGGTTTAGGGTTTAGGGTTTAGGGTTTAGGGTTTAGGGTTTAGGGTTTAGGGATTGGCCACAGGCCCCTGCAGACCCAATTGCCGTTGCCAATTACATACTCCTCTCTGCATCTTTGTAATGCAAACTGCCTGACACGTGCCTTCCGGACCTCCACGTGTGCTGCAGACTAGCTTTAGGATTTATTAGGTTCAGGGTTTAGGGTTTAGGGTTGGGGGGGGGGTTGGGTATAAGAAGGATTCTAGCAAAAACCATATTCTGGGGAATGCCTCAGAAGGAGCCGGTCAGCCTTTGCGATATGTACTTGGCGGGTATACCCTCAACTCTCAACCCTCAACCCTGAAACCCTTAAACCCTTAAACCCTTAAACCCTTAAACCCTCAACCCTCAACCCTCAACCCTTAAACCCTCAACCCTCAACCCTCAACCCCATGCGCCTGGAGCATGAGCATGGTCACAAGTCAAGGGCGCAGGCAAAGTCCAAAAGCAGACAGAGGTGTGTGATTGGCCCCAAGGTTGTAGAGTTCTCTCAGCTGCATGATCTGTTGCATGCCAGACCCCACGAACCCTCAAAAAAGCGACACCCTAAACCCTAAACCCTAAACCCTAAACCCTAAAACCCCGTGAACTACATAAACCAGATAAACCTCATGAACCCTTTGAGCCCTATGAACCCTAAGGCTGCAGGGCTTCTGAGCTTCGTGCTTGGAGTCTAGGACCAGGGTTTACCGTACCTCTGTCCCTCAACTCCCCAAACGCTGAGGCTTGCTAGGCCTTAACCCTAAAGCCTAAACCCGAAACTCTAAACCCTAAACCCTAAACCCTAAACCCTAAACCCTAAACCCTAAGCCCTAAACTCTAAACCCTAAACCCCATTCATGCAAGCCTTCCTCGGCCAAAAGCGGAGCGCCAAGTCGGAGGTTGAGGGGGTTGAGGGGGTTTAGGGTTTAGGGTTTAGGGTTTGCCGAAACCGCATCCTACCTTAAGAGTCCCAAACCTACTGTTCGTACATAAAGTTCTGGGGAAACGTATGACAAAGTTGGTTTTGGATTTGCCCCCCTGAACCTGAAACCCTCACCACCGATTTGGGGTTCAGGGTTTAGGGTTTCGGGTTTAGGGCTAGGGGTTTCGGGCTTGGGGTGCACGATCAGGTTTAACAAGCCAAGACAGCATCGGCGATTTCGAAAAAACCGAAAACCTGCCCAAAATCCTGAAGTCCTGCGGCTTAGGGTTTACGGTTTAGGGTTTAGGAGTTTAGGGTTTACATTATAGTTTATATAGGGTTAGGGTTTAGGGTTTAGGGTTTAGGGTTTAGGGTTTAGGGTTTAGGGTTTAGGGTTTAGGGTTTAGGGTTTAGGGTTTAGGAGTTTAGGGCCGACTTTTCCAGGAGTTTGGGCTTGCGGGAGTCCGGTTCCGAATTTACGGGTTAACTCGACGTATATCCTTTCGCCCCTACACCCGTTTAGGGTTTAGGGTTGAGGGTTGAGGGTTGAGGGTTTAATTAGGGTTTAGACCCTGAACCCCGAACCGGCAGACCCCTGAAAGGATCCAAAAAGTAGAGCCCCCTTAATAGTACCCTCTTGTTTTGGATCCTCCCAGGGTCTGGGAAACCTCAATGTCCCCCCCCCCCCCCAACCCTAAACCCTAAACCCTAAACCCTAAACCCTAAACCCTAAACCCTAAACCCTAAACCCTAAACCCTAAACCCCCCCCAATGATCCCTCTTCCAGACTCCTCACGACGCTTGCGGCTGACGCCCGGGAGGCCCTGTGGACGCTTCCCGCTGTTGCCTCAGCACAGGGTTTAGGGTTTAGGGTTCAGGGTTTAGGGTTTGGGGTTTAGGGTTTAGGGTTTGGGGTTTAGGGTTCAGGGTATTGTTGGGGTGTCTACTATTTGCTTCAGAACCCCCCCCCCCCCCCTAGAAAACAACACAGGTAACAATCCGGAATCCCGATCCCCCCAGGAAAACAACAAATATCAGGAATAGTGTTGTTTTTTTGTTTGGGGGTTGCTGAGGCATATAGTAGGGGCGGAATTTGGGTGCAGCGTTCCTAAACCCTGTGAGAGGTTCAGTGAAGGGGTTTAGGGTTCTTGTGGATTTGAGGTTTAGGGTACCCATTCAAGGCTTGTTTGTAGGTTGCCTCAGAACCCTATTGTGGGGGTTGGAGCAAGAACCTACAAACAATCAGGATCGGGGTTCTTGGGGTTTGGGGTTGGGGACCCCAGTCCTTATAGAGCAGCCCCTAAACCCCAAAAAACCTAAACCCGAAAAACCCTAAAGGGGGGGGGGGGGGGTTTAGAGGTGTAGAGGGTTCCGGGGTGGCAAGGTTTAGGAGTGCCTGCTTGGAACTCAAACCCTGAAAAAAAAGGAGAAAGTGGATGGGACCAAGATACCCCAAACCCTAAACACTAAACCCTAAACCCTATACCCTAAACCTGAAACCCTAAACCCGAAACCCTAAAAACAAAAATGCAGCGTCAGAGCCCCTGCTTGAGCTCCGCCCCAAAGCCCTCAAAACACGAAAGCCCACTTGGAGGTTCATGGTACTTAGTAACCCAAGCACAACTGTACTTATCACCCAATCATCACCCTGTTAGGGCACTTAAGGGGCTTCTAAGGGGGTTATAGCACTTATATGTGAACCCTAAACCCTAAACCCTAAACCCTAAACCCTGGACCTCCAAGCACCTCAAAGGTCCCTAGATTTAAGGGTTCTTGGCTCGGGCAACCCGAGTAGACCCGGTTTAGGGTTTAGGGTTTAGGGTTTTAGGGTTTTAGGGTTTAGGGTGTGGAAGCCACCCCACAAATCTGAAGCCCTAAGCCCCAAGAAGATAAGTACTAACTAAACTTATGCCCAAAGCCTCAACCCTAAAAAAGCGTTAAACAAATACATATAAATAAATAAAAAATAAATAAACAAATAAATAAATATATATTTATAAACAAAGCCCAAACCGCAAAGCCTTGGTGCCCCGGCAACCTTTGAACGAAAAGGCTCGCCCTTGTGGGTTACAAATGGTGTGCCACTAAGGGTTTAGGGTTTAGGGTTTAGGGTTGGTGTCCCTAACCTTTCAAAAAGCGAAAGCGGGTACTGCTAGGGGCATGTCCTTAGACTCCATAACCTAAACCCCCAAACCCCAAACCCCAAACCGCAAACCCCAAACCCCAAACCCCAAACCCCAAACACCAAACCCTAAACCCTAAACCCTACCACCAGCCGCAAAGCCTGTGTGGATCCAGCCGACATGCTCGCAACTTGCACTTTTCTCTGCTTCCGCGCGCGCTTGGGCGGGATTCTACCATGGCCCCCTTACCTTTACGGAGTTGGGGGCTTTAGGGTTCACATTCTGTCGGGTGCAGATTTTTTTCGACCCAAACCCTAAACCCCCAAAACCCTCAAACCCCGAAACCCCTAAACCCTCAACCCCCAAAACCCTCACATGACGTCGGTACCTAAACCTGGCCTATATAGGCTTTTAATATAGATTTGCTGATAACGTAAGATATGGATTATATTTATACATATATATATATATATACAGATATGTAACCTAAAACCCTAAAACCCTAAACCCTAAAACCCCCAAAACCCGAAAACCCAATAAACCCCAACCCCGAACAAACCCTAAACCCTAAACCCTAAACCCTACACCCTAAACCCTAAAGCCCCCTAAGAAAGATCACCTCTCAGGTAGCGTAGGCTCCCGGTCAGGCTTTGCAGAAGCTGCGCCGACTCGAACCATCGCTGGGCCCGCTCCGTGGAGCGAAGTGCTGCCTGGGTCTCAGTCTCAGAGTAAGGGAGTTTAGGGTTTAGGGCTAGGGTTTAGGGTTTAGGGTTTAGAGTTTAGGGTGTTTAGGGTTCCAGGTTGAGGGCTGAGGGTGTTTAGGGTTTGGGGCTTCGGGCAGAGGGTGTTTCGGGCTTGGGGTTTAAGGCTTTCGCTGAGAGTGTTTCGGGGGGAAGGGTCAGGGTGTAAATCTTTTGGGTAGAGGGTTTAGCGCTGAGAGGGTTTAGATTTCAGGGCTGAGGGTGCTTAGGGTTTAGGGCTGAGGGCTTACGGTTTACCCCGGTCCCCTAGACGATAGAAGGCCATAGCAGGCTTTCGGGCATGGGGCTTAGGTGTCAGGGTTTGGGATTTAGCTAGTGGAAGGCTTGGGAATTGGGGCGCCCTGCTTGCCTAGGGTAACTTGTTTTTCTGAGAGTATGCATGCCGTTTTCCATGGTATAGGGCTACACTTTCATCCTTGTAGCCTTAATACTCCTCATGTCACATTCGTCAGGTTGAAGTTTAACACCCTGAACGCCAAACCCTGTGGGACTTTGAGTCTTTAACGCCACTAGTCCTAGCCCGAAACCCTAAACCCTAGAACCTGAACCCTAAACCCTAAACCCTAAAAGCCCTAAACCCTACATGGGCCTCCTGTGACGCAGGATCTGGTTGCACTTGCACTGCCGCCATCTCCTCCACGATCGCAGACGCGCATGCCGAGAGAATTCAGGATTGAGGGGTTTAGGGTTTATAGGCTTTAGGGTTTCGGGTTTCGGGTTCAGGGCCCAGGTCCCCCATGCGATCCCTTTCTACCCCACCGTGACCCTTGCCTCTTCCCCCAACACAAAACTCGGGCACCAAGTACAGGCCTACTTGGGGGTTCGTAATCCCTAAACCCTAAACCTTAAACACGTTGGATCTGGGTGTTTGGGGGTGTAGTCTTGCGCATGGGTCCTTCAGAAGAGCCAGTGTAGGTCGCCACTGTGCCGTGGCAGAGCAGGCGCCCAACGCCAAGCTGTACCTCAGCCCCAGGTACCCTTAGGGGCTTCGGGATTCAGGGTTTAGGGTTTAGGGCTTAGAGTTTATAAGACCTACCTAAATTCCAATAGTGCTCCCAGGAGCGTAAGGATGTCCGGGGTGAGGCGGCTGCTGGACGCCTGACGGAGGAGATCAACCTCAGCAGTTCTTGGTTTAGGACTTATGGTTAGGGTTTAGGGTTTAGGGTTTAGGGTTTAGGGTTTAGGGTTTAGGGTGTAGGGTGTAGGGTGTAGGGTGTAGGGTGCAGGGTTTAGGGCCAAGTTTAGGGTTTAGGGGGCTAGCTCAGGGTTCAGGGTTTATTGTGCTGCTGCTTTTGGTTGGGGGGCGGGGAGGGGGGGGGGGGGGTTTGGTTTTATGTGTGAGGTTTGGAGTTGAGAGTTCTGGCTTTAGGGGTTGCAAGCCCCAAAATGCAACGGGAACAAAGACCTCCATTCGAAGTGCACCCTACCCCTAAACCGTATACCCGAAACCCTAAAAAGGTAAACTCTAAACCCTCCACACCCTACCACCCTACACACCCTACCACCCTGAACACCCCAACACCCTAAACCCTAAACCCTAAAACCCTAAAACCCTAAAACCCTAAGACCCTAAAACCCTAAGACCCTAAAACCCTAAAACCCTAAAACCCTAAAACCCTAAAGCCCTAAAACCCTAAAACCCTAAAACCCTGAAACCCTAAGACCCTAAAACCCTAAAACCCTAAAACCCTAAAACCCTAAAACCCTAAAACCCTAAAACAACCCTAAAACCCTAAAACCCTAAAAAACCCTAAAAAACCCTAAAAAACCCTAAAAAACCCTAAAACCCTAAAACCCAAAATGCGTTTTTTCGGGCCCAGGAGCCGCCAGCGACCAAAGTCCCGGGTCGACGCAGGCGCTCAGCGCCTCAACTGCTTCGGGGGCTTTGGGGTTTAGGGTTTAGGGTTTGGGGTTTAGGGTTTGGGGTTTAGGGTTTGGGGTTTAGGGTTTGGGGTTTAGGGTTTGGGGTCTGGGGTTTAGGGTTTAGTACGGTTTGGGGTTTGAGGTTTGGGGTTTGGGGGGGTTTAAGGTTTCGGGTTTGGGGTTGGGTCCAGGGGGCTTGGGGATTAAAGGGTTTGTTGGGCTTAGAGTGTTTTGAGGGTCTATAGGGTTTATAGGTTTACTGTGCTTAGAGGGTTTATGGGGCTTAGAGGTTTTTCAGGGATTTTTACGGTTTAGGACTAGGGGTTTAGGTCTTTTGGCGGTGTTAGGGTTTTAGGGGTTAGGGGCCCATGTGACCAGAATGTTTGGTGGGAAGCGGTTTATACTGAAAATATGGATTCAGGCAGGGGCACGAAAGTTTTGTCCGAGTCATTGTCAACTGTTTTGTAGCGTACTTTCAGTTTCGGGATTAACGTAAATTAGCTGTGTGCTGATGCTGTTGATGAGGGTTTTACGGGTTTAGGGCTTAGGCTTCTTAGGGTTTAGAGGTTCCTGGGCTTAGAGTTCCTGGGTGATTATTTGAAGGATTTAGGGGAAAGGCTTCAAGGCTTAGGGTTTAGGGTTTAGGGTTTAGGGTTTAGGGTTTAGGGAGGCTTCCTAGGGTACGTACAAGGATAACAAACAGCATCGGGCGCTGTGATTCTCATGCGCGCAGACAGCACGCCTTGCAAGCAACGGGGGTGCCCTGTTGGGGGGGGGGGGGGGGGAGTTCCGATTAGAATAAGTAAGGGACATATTCCTTTGGGGGGGACAGGTCAGGAATAAGTATATGTATTTCGGGAAACACCTTATGACTGGACCATACATAACTAGGTTGCCCAGTAACCCAGGATGAAAAAGGGTGCCCTTTGTTGCTTAAAGGGGCTTCGAAGGGAACCTAACCCCCGTCCCCCCAAAAGGGGAATAAGGGCATTACCGGGCATCCTAGATAACTAGATAATCGAGGTTTCTGGACGTCGCTTCTGCGAGGCTTCATTTCGCAGTTTCCTCCTCTGGGCACAGCCTTTCAGCCCCAACGCCTCAACCCCTACTGTAAACCCTGACAAACCCCAAGCCCTGAGTATCCTAAACCCTAAACCCTAAACCCTAAAGCCTAAACTCTAAACCCTAAACCCTAAAGCCTAAACTCTAAACCCTAAACCCTAAAACCCTGAACCCTAAACCCTAAACCCCAAGGCCCCTACAAGCCCCGTGGAATCAGGAGGCGGAGTTCAGGCTCACGACGTCGGCCTGCAGGCGCTGACGCGCAATCCTTAGAAAGCAGTGAAGAAGACTTGGGGTTTAGGGTTTAGGGTTTAGGGTTTGGGGTTTGGGGTTTGGGGTTTAGGGTTTGGGGTTTTAGGGGTTTTCGGGGTTTAGGGGTTTAGGGGTTTAGGGTGTAGGGTTTAGGAGTTTAGGGGCTTACAGGAGGACGGCTTTTGGCTTTGAGAATTCGGCTTTACGGTTGAGGGTTTGGAAGGAGTGAAGAAGATTTGGGGGGCAGGGGGAGGGGGGGGGGCGGGGTTGTAGGTCATAGGCTTTAGGGGGTTCCAAGTTGAGGGTTGCAGGGTGTCGGGCTTGGGGTAGTTGAGGGTGTAAGAGATATGAGTTTAGAGTTTCCCGGGAGTTTCCCGGTGCTATACTGCTAATCACAAGCTGGAAAACTCAACTTCAGGAACCTTTCAAGGAGTTTAGAGTTTCCCGGCGCTATACTGCTTATCACAGGCTGAAAAACTCAACTTCAGGAACCTTTCAAGGTACCAGTGCTTAGAACTAGGCCTCTTCCGGTAGCTGAGGTGCTCGGCTTGTTTTTTTTTCGTTCTAAACCCCCACAGGGTTTATAGGAGGCCTAGAAGCCCTTAGCAATTAGGGTTTAGGGTTTAGGGTTTTAGGGTTTAGGGGTTAGGGTTTAGGGTGGGTTTAGGGTTTAGGGTTTAGGGCCTCAGGAGTTGGGTGCCGGGCGTCTGAGCGAAGAGGGCAAGGGCATGCTCCCACTCACCGCAGTTCGCACAAGCGCTGATGGCAGCATTGTAGCTGATTATGCTGGGAGGCGCAGCTCGATGGCGCATATCGCCTGCCGGTTTAGGGTTTAGGGTTTAGGGTTTCGGGTTTGGGGTTTAGGGTTAGGGTGAGTCTCAACTTGATGGCGCATATCGCCTCAAGGTGAACACCCTGAACCCTAAACCCTAAACCCATACACCAAAAACGAGCCCCTGAGGAACCTTCTGCCCAACCTCCCCCCCCCCCCCCCCGGCGCCTAGAAACTGCAGCGTCGGCCGCCACATCGCAGCCTTCTCCTGAACCCTTCCCCCCTTTAGCTTGCAGCTTCAAGTTCAGGGTTAGGGTTTAGGGTTTAGGGTTTAGGGTATAGGGTTTAGGGTTTAGGGTTTAGGGTTTAGGGTTCAGGGTTCAGGGTTCAGGGTTCAGGGTTTAGGGCTTCCCTAAAGCCGAGAACCTAACCCTCCTTTTTCAGCAGGTCTACAGTCTACTGCGACTACACCCAAGAGTAACCTGGGAAAACAAAGGGTGCGCTTCTGGGTTTAAAGGCGCTTATAAGGGAACCCAAACCCGGAAATCATGGGAATAAGGGCCTTCTCTGGGTCCTAGTAGCCCTAAACCCTAAACCCTAAACCCTAAAAAACGAGGAATAACCCGTACCCCTTGTTTCCAAAAACAAATCTGAGATTCTGTGAAGATCCTACTCACCACGACCCCTTAGTCAATTAGTCAAACCCTGAAGAGGGGTTTAGGGTTTAGCGTTTAAGGGTTAGGGTTTAAGGGTTTAGGGGTTATGGTTCAAGGTCCTCATGGTGAATAAGCTTCAAATTCATATGGTGGTTCGTGCTTTTGCTGGAAGTGGTTTAAGAAAGGGCAAAGCACCCTACACCCCAAACCCTAAAGCAAAGGGAAGAAGAGCCTACTTTGGGTTCTTAGAAAACGAGTGTCAGCATCAATGGATCAGATGCCTCAGTCTTCATTTCGCGGAAGCTAAGCGTCAGTGAAATTGGACTTTTGGCTTAGGGCTTTAGGGTTCAGGCTTTCGAGATTCTGGTCAACTGCACAGCAAGTGTCGCACCCATAGATCACCGCGTTAGAAGTCGCGGCGTCTGCCTTGCCATTCGCATGTGCAACCTGCCACGGATTTCGTCTGCAAGCCCGCCCTCA
This sequence comes from Symbiodinium natans, assembly GCA_905221605.1. NCBI lineage: Eukaryota > Dinophyceae > Suessiales > Symbiodiniaceae > Symbiodinium > Symbiodinium natans. The sequence continues at coordinate 1,062,506 of CAJNDS010002468.1, read as the reverse complement.
ATCTAGGCAGGGTTCAGGGTTCAGGGTTCAGGGTTCAGGGTTCAGGGTTTAGGGTTTAGGGTTTAGGGTTTAGGGCTTAGGGTTTAGGGTACGGGGGAGGGTTGCACTCACAACTCTCACCGAAAGCGGCAAGTAGCCGCTGTGTTTGACAAGGAATGGCTCCTCAACGGTGGGTACATAATCTAGACCCAAGAGTAACCCAGGAACAAAAAGGGCTTAGGGTTCAGGGTTTAGGGTTTGGGGCGACCTAGAGTAACCTAGGAATAAAAGGGGGCCTTTTTTGGCCTGAAGGGGCTTATTAGAGAACCTAAACACAACAAAAACGAGGGAACAAGGGCCTACTCTGGGTCCTAAATATACATATATAGATATATATGGGTTGATCCAAAGGCCATTCTGGGAAATTAGTTGGGCGTCCTTTTAATTTATTGGGCAATATAGGACATTTTTTCGAAAACCCAAACCCTTACGTTAGTCCCAGCTGAGCCCAAATTCCCAAATCAAGCCTCAAACGTCCTGAGCCCCCAATTCAATTGGGACCCCAAAGCCCTTAAACACTTAAATACCCTAAACAGGTTTTAGGGTTTAGGGTTTAGGGCTTTCAGGTTACTAAGCCCCCTAAAGCCCATGGATCCGCAAGCGGTCAAGCGCCAAAGCCTCCTCAAGCAAGCGCAGCGCCAGTACCCAGTTCGAAGCATTGCCAAGAGCGCTTGCAGCAGCACCAGTTGTCTGGGCGCCGCAGTTTTGGGCTTGAGTTCGGGGTTTAGGGAGTTTAGGGCTTAGGGTATTTAGGGTTTTCCTAAACCCTAAACCCTAAACCCTAAACCCTAAAACCCTCTTGAACGCCCTCCCTTAAGAACCCCTAGAATTGGGGGGGAAAGGACCAGCCCCACCCTCCAAAGCACTCTAGGCCCAAAAGCCCCCGAGGGAGCCCTACACCCCAAACTCAACTCTACTGCAAGCCCCTGATTACAACCCTAAAACAAATCTTTGAAATCCCTGAAAACCACCACCCCCCCCCCCCCCCCCCCCCCCCAAAAAAAAAAAAAAAAAAAGACCCAACACCCTCAAAAATGCCGAAGCCAGGCTTTCGCTCCAAGTCGCCACTGTGTTGGCCTGCATGGAGGAGGTCTTAAGTCGACCAAAGAGGCCCAGGGCTCGTTGCCACTCGGCTGCCTTCTGGCTGAGGGCTCTGAGGGTTTGGGGTTTAGTCTAAACCCTAAACCCTAAACCCCAAACCCCAAACCCTAAGCCCTAAGCCCTAAGCCCTAAACCCTAAACCCTAAACCCTAAACCCTAACCCTAAACCCGCAATCACTCCAGCCTATAGTACATAAACCTTAAACTCCTCATTGGGCATAGGCACTCCTCGTGACTTTTCCTAGAGGCCTTCCTATGCCCACGGACCGGCGTGCCTATGCCCACGAACCGTTCGTGGGCAGAGGTACGCCGGGTTCGTGGGCAGAGGCACGCCGGTTCGTGGGCAAAGAGGAGGTCCCAAAACTTCGGGGGGGGGGGGGGGTTCCAGAAGGGTCCAGCAAGGTCTCAATCGGGTGGCCTCTTCAGGCCCAGGCTCGCCTCGAAAACCGGGTCCCTAAACCCTAAACCCTGAACCCTAAACTCTCAGCCCTAAACCCTAAAAAGTTCTCAGGCAAGTCCCACAAGGAGCTCCTCTTCCCACAAAAATTGGAAGGGGGCTCCGGCCTACGGGAGTCTTGGGGTAGTTTCATGGTCCCTTAGTATGGTTTAGGGTTTAGGGTTTAGGGTTTAGGGTTTAGGGTTTAGGTTTTAGGGTTTAGGGTTTAGGGGTTTAGGGTTTAGGGTTTAGATGGGAACTTAAAGGGGGACCCCGTATATACCCTGCACAGTCAAGGGGCCAGACTTCAGAACCCTTTCAAGAAGGTAGGGGACCATAGTAAGGGCCCATGGAGGTACCCTAAGACTGAAGTACCCCGACTCACGTATGGCCTATCAGGATTAAGGGTTTAGAGTTTGGGGCTTCTAGGGCCCAGTCATTGACGCCGCCTTGTCACACGCAGTGATGGCTGCGCTGCAGGTTACGATGTTGGCCTGGCGCCCCCAAAACAGCTTTGAAGGGAACCATGGATCACTTCCAAACACTGTAAGCCCTGCACCAACCCAAACCCTTACATAAGCCCTAAACCCCTAATCTCTTAAACCCTGAACTGAAGCCCTTAACCCTAAACGGAAACCCCTAAACCCTAAACCCTCAACCCTCAACCCTCAACCCTAAACCTTAAACCCTAAACCCACAACCCTAAACCCTAAACCCTAAACCCTTCAACCTTGGGCTGCTTTAGGTCTTTACATGTAAAGACTCCAGGCTACTGGTAACAAAACCTGAAACAAACGTCCAGCCCTAGGGTTTTGGGCTTAGGATTTAGGGTCTAGGGTCTAGGGTTTAGGGTTTAGGGTTTGGGGTTTAGGGTTTAGGGTTTAGGATTTTGGGTTTAGGGTTTAGGATTTTGGGTTTAGGGTCTAGGATTTAGGGTCAGGGAAAGCTAAACCCCAGCCCTATAGACCCTAATGCAGGCGCTTCGCTTCTCTCGAGCCTGAGCCCCTCTTAAGCCAAAGCGACTTTGGGGGGCATGGTGCTTGCGAGATAGGGGCTTAGGAGATGAGGGGTTAGGGATTGGGTGTCGGGGGTTCGGGGAAGGGGGCTTAGGGGTTTTGGGCCTATAGGGGCTTGGGCTATGGCTCAAGGTTTTGCAGGCTGGTGGTTTCATGGTCTTTTGGTTTTCGGGTGTTTAGGGGTTTATGAGGCCTCTTTGGTTGGAATGGACCACTTGCTTAGAAGGGGGATCATGAGGTGGGAATATTCGGGATCTAGACAAGCTCCTGAATGATGTAGCACGGTTTGGGGTGTAGAGTTTTGGGACTACAGTCATTTAATCCGGTCGTTTAGCTGCCCTAAATCCCCGTAGACCCTAAACCCTAAACCCTACACCCTACACCCTAAACCCTAAACCCTAACCCTAAACCCAAAAGACCCTGAACCCGAAACCCTCTTCATGTTCGGCATCGGTTGAAAAGCAAGAGCCCGACGCCCTCATTGTAACTCGAGCCCCACCCCCCCCTCCCCCCCCCCCCCTTCCCCGCAATTTTTGGAGGGGGTTCTAGGTTTTAGGGTTTAGGGTTTAGGGTGGCTTCAGAAAGCCGTGGGGTCCGGGAGTGGGATTTTGAGAACACTTGTTTTAGGGGTTATGGAGGCAGTGGAGTAATTCAAGGCTCCAAGGACTCTCATCTTTTAGGGTTTTGGGCCCTAAGCCCTAAACCCTCAACCCTAGACCCTAAACCCTAAACCCTAAAGCCCTAAAACCCTCAAATCCTGAAACCCTAAACGTTCTAAAATGTTTGTGGGTTATTTTGAGCCGAAGGGTTAGGATGGCAGTCCTTGGAGGTTGAGAGATTTTTCTTTCAGACACTATGACGGACCCACACGCCCTGAAACTCAAAACACCAGGGTTTATTAGGTTCATCCTAAACCCTAGACCCTTAACCCTAAGCCCATGGTCGCGCAGATGGGGCCGAGGGGCTTCAATTCGAGTTGATGGCAGGAACTCCAACAAGGACAGGGCCTCCTTTGAATGCAGGCCTTTTTTGGGCTTTTTAGGGCTAGGTTGCCCAGAAACCTAGGCTTAAAACGGGTGCCTTTTTTTGCTTAAAGCTTCCAAGGGAACCTAACCCCCAAAAGGTGAATAAGGGTGCTACTGGGCATCCTAGTCGGGCTTACCTTCAGAACCCCGGGCCTATAATTTGATGTAGCTTGCCTAGAGATAAGCATCCTATGAGGGGCTTTATGGTCATCACCTACAACAAAAGTAAGTATTGGGTTCTTAAGGCAGGGCTTTCTCGGTTCAGAGCTCATCTTCGACTACGGGCTTGGGCGCCTTTTGGGCTAAGGGTCTTGAGGCTGTTGGGGTTTGGGTCGTTTGCCTTAGGGTTCGGGGTTCTTGCAAAGATTTGGGTGTGAAGCCGGGTACTCCGTTTGTCTGCCCTGAAAGCCTGAAAGCTGTGCTCCTGGAATAAAACAGTAGGGTTTAGGGTTTAGGGTTTAGGGTAATGCCTCGCCCTGCACTACCCAAAACCAAAAACCCTCAGTCAACCCTAAGCCCGGCCTGATATCGTAAAACCCTTTCCCCGGCCTGACACATTTCTGACATTGACTTCGATCACAGGCTGCTTTGCTTTCTTGGCTTTTTGGGTGTTAGCAAGGGTACCAACAAGTGCCCCATATGGAATTTTTTCCCGAACATAGCGGTACCCCCGCTTTTTACCCCAAGCTTTTTGATGATCCCCTTTGCAAGGATCCTCGTGAAAAGAGACCTCTAGGTTTGAGAAATTGCTAAATCAATCCATGGGTGAGCAGGACCGTCAACCCTCAACCCTCAACCCGCAACCCTAAACCCTAAACCCTATAGCTAAACCCTATGGCTAAACCTAAACCCGAAACCATAGAACCAATCACCACCCCAAACGGCGTTCTCCTGCCAGCGGCCTGACTTCATGCACGCGCCAACCTAGGATGACGGTTGAGGTTTAGGTGTTAGGGACTGAAGGAAAGACCGTCCAATAGGTAGGGTTTAGGGCTTAGGGCTTAGGGCTTAGGGCTTAGGGTTTAGGGTTTAGGGTTGAGGGTTTAGGGTTTAGGGTTTAGGGTTTAGGGTCTAGAGTTTAGGGTTGAGGGTTTCGAGTTTAGGGCTTTGGGTTTAGGGCTTAGGGTTTAGGGTATATCAACTCAAAACACCCCGACCCCAAATCCTTAAAACCAAAACCACCCAACACCGAGAACTTGAACCGCGAGGACAGGTATAAAGTAGGGTTTATATTCCTTGTATCCCCCAAAGTTTGAACCCAGGAGTAACCTAGGATTAAAGCGGTACCCTTTGTGGTTTGAAGAGAATTATAAGGGAACCCCAACCCTAAAAAAAGGAAAACATGGCCTATTCCCGGTCCTAGAAGGATACCCAATATGTACACTCACCAATATGAAACTACGCACACCAATAACAGTACTAAACCCTAAACCCTAAACCCTAAACCCTAAACTCTAAACCCTAAACCCTAAACCCTAAACCCTAAACCCTAAACCCTAAACCCTAAACCCTGCAAAGTCTCTCTTTCAGAATCAGAAGCTGTTAAGGCCCAAGTATTCCGCATTGCGGTACATGAACTCTGGGTATCTAGACCCAAGAGTAACCTACTTGGAGGGCACTCATAACCCAACTAGAAGTGTAGTCAAAGCCCACGTACAAACCCTTAGGTACCCTAACAGGGTTATAGTTGGGTCATAAGGCTAAGTGTCAGGCCATGAACCTCCAAGCAAGACCCTATAAACCCCAACCCAAAAAACCGAAACCCTAAACCCTAAACCCTAAACCCTAAACCCTAAACCCTAAACCCTAAACCCTAAATCCTAAACCCTAAACCCTAAACCCTAAACCCAAGAATAAACAGGCCCAGAAGCTGCAGCCCCAAAGGTGACGATGCTGGCCTGGAGATGTCGTGGCTTCAGGCCCCTCAGAACCTTGGCGCGCAAATCGCATCGAAACTTGGGTTAGGGTTTAGGGTTTAGGGTTCAGGGTTCAGGGTTCAGGGTTCAGGGTTCAGGGTTTAGGGTTTAGGGTTTAGGGTTGAGGGTTGAGGGTTGAGGGTTCAGGGTTTTAGGGTTTAGGGTTTAGGGTTTAGGTTTTAGGTTTTAGGGTTTAGGGTTTAGGGTTTAGGGTTTAGGGTTTAGGGTTCAGGGTTTAGGGTTCAGGGTTTAGGGTTTTAGGGGTTTAGGGTTTAGGGTTTAGGGTTAGGATCTGAAGACACGAAACAATCCCCACTCAAAATGAGTTGAGCGGAGTGCCTCCAGGGCCTTTTGCCACTGAAAGGCGCTGCCCAGGACGCCGATCCTCGGAGGGGTGCAGGGTTCAGGGTCGTAGGGTTTAGGGTTTAGGGTTTAGGGTTTTGGGTTTCAGGTTTAGGGTTTCAGGTTTAGGGTTGTAATCCCTTCCCCCTAATACTAAAACCACCCCTAATTTCACATATAGTTTTTCCCGGACCCTGCCGGCACCCAGCCCAATACTAAACCTGTTTGAAAATTAGGGGGGAGGGGTTCAGGGCCTTCGCCCTTGAGTTGAGCCATTAGGGGTTCGGAATTCAGGTTTTAGGATTTAGACCCCCCCCCAAATTTTAAACATTTTTCGGGCCCAGGCGAGTTAGTATCGGGGGGAAGGGGGCTTAGGGTTTAGGGCTTAGGGTTTTGGGTTTTAGGGTTTCTTAGTTGCTGAGTTCATAGCCCCCCTCCCCCCAAAAAAAGTGCACACTTTCAGTTCTATAGGGGGATTACAATATCCCAATAAGTTTAAAATGCACCCATTCAGCTTTGGTTTAGGGTCGAGGGTTTAGGGCTTCAGGGCTTAGGGTGCAGGGTTCGTGTTATGGCGAAGTCAGCGGACATGTCATCCACCTCCCCCGCCTTCACAGCGATCTGGTTTTGAGGTTTAGGGCTTCTGGCTATTCAGTCCGAGGTTCAGGATTTCGGGTCTTTTGTGCTATAGGGAACTTCGGTTTGGTGAAGGCACTGGGGCCTTGGTGGCAATCTTCGGGATGCTTTGTAAGGGGAGGATTGAGGCGTCGGGTGTGACTTAGGGGGTTGTGAGGTTTAGGCGTAAGGAGTCAGTGTTTCTATCGCGTCTGGGGTTTCAGCCTCAGTGTTGCGGGTTTAGGGTTTGACAGGTTAAGGTCATCAGGCTTAGGGCTTCGGGAACCCTAACCCCCGAACCCTGACCGGGTTTAGGGTTTAAGGTTTGGGGGCTCGACCGTTGTTTATTCGCGTCAAAACGGAGAAGGCTTCGTCGTAATCCAGAAAGCGTCCCCAATCTGACGCAAGGAGTGGGCCCAGCGTGGCTAACTTGCTCATCCAGATTCCGAGATCTGGTGCCTGCAGGTGCATGGTCGGGGGTGGCGGTCACGCCTGAGGACGACCCAGATCGACGCGCGGCTGTCTCGTCGGCTTCACACGCAGCTGCATGATTGGCGGGAGGTGCTGGCGCGGCTCCAAGGCCCCTATAACCCTAAGGATGCAAGGTGTTTCTAGGAAACAAAAATCCTAAACCCCAAGCCCCACACCCTGAACCCTAAACCTCAATCCGGAAACCCTAAGCCCCATACCCTGAACCCCAAGCCCTACACCCCGCGCTCTAAACCCCAACACCCTAAACCACAAATCCTAGACCCTAAGCCCTAAACCCTAAAGCCTGCGCCCTAAACCCTAGCCCTAAACCCTAAACCCTAAACCCTAAACCCTAAACCCTAAACCCTAAACCCTAAACCCTAAACCCCACACCCGACACCATCTCGGAACGGCTTCCATGCGTTCATCGTGATGACGCTCGGGCGAAGCCGCTCCTGGTCCATCTCCTGCTGCTCGGAAAGGTCTAAGGTTTGGGGGCTTAGGGTTTAGGGTTTAGGGTTTAATGCTTTAGGGTTTAGGGTTTAGGGCTTAGGGCTTAGGGTTAGTCTTTACTAGTAAACACCCAACTTCTGCTCCTCCTCCGTCTTAGTTTTGAGGCTCGAGTGTCGGCTTGCTCGGGTCTTCTCTCGGCAGCCCTTTAGAAATTTCAGTTGCTGAGTTCAGAAGCCCCCGAGGAACCAACCTAAGTTGTTAGGGTATAGTTGCCTAGTCCCTTAGTTCGTATGGGTTGAGGGTTTAAGGTATACTTAGTTGCTGAGTTCATAAGCCCCACCCCCCCCCCCCCCAAAAAAAAAAAAAAAAAAAAAGAGGTACACTTTTCAGATCTACAGGGGATTGTCGCATCTGAAAATGTGTAAAGTGTCTCATTCAGCTACTAAGAAGATCAAGGTCCTCGAGAAGGCCAAATGCGAGGTCGACTTCGCCTGTCTTGTCGCAGGCGCTCATGACCGCGTTGTAGCTGATGACGTCCTTGCCGTTATGTCGGGTTTAGGGTTCCGGGTTCAGGGTTCAGGGTTTAGGGTTCAGGGTGATATATAGGTTGAGGCAAGCTTTGCACCCAGTGCGCCGGGGCAACGCTTTCTCTAACCCCAGACTAGCAGCTGCTGTCAAGCTGCGGATTGGACACGTTCGTCCCGCATACGGAGCAGAAGCCTGAGGGTACGGGTTTAGGGTTTGGGGTTTAGGTTGGCCCTATTATAAACCCTAACTAACTGACGGGATGGGAAACGCAGGGTGCCTGGGACAAGCAGTCCAACAAATCCTTAAATCTCAATTACACCAACCCTAAACCCCAACCCCTAAACCCGAAAACCCTGTCTCACTCCGCTTTTTGTTTAGCGACAACGCGCTTGGTAAAGCCGACTCGCCTGGAAGGAACGGAATAACTAGAACAGGGTTTTGGGTGTTGATATGATATTGTGGTATACTTATAAGGGAGGGAATACGAATTGTAACTAATTCTTTCGACCCCTAAAGCATCTTTCGATCACATATTTTCCTTCAGTCCAACATGGGCTCGTGGCCTCACCCTCGACAAGGCCAATTTCCGGTTCAGGGTTTAAGGTTTAGGGCCCATATAAGGGCCTGAATAATTGGAATAGGACATTTTGTATTTATTTATCTAATTATATATTTATTATTACTTATTATTATTATTGTTAGTATTATTGTTTTTTGTTATTTATTCATTTTTTTTTTTTTTTTGGGGGGGGGGGGGGGGGGGGGGGGGTCATCATCGTACAAATCTATAGAAACCATAAGGGAATACTGTCAGTAATCATTCCGACCCTATAGTAGACGGTTGGTACTTCAGACACCTTCGCCGCTCACGTGACATCAAAGCCTCGTACTATCTCAGGATAAGCAGTCACCGTGTTTGGAAATTGCGCCGGTAAAGCAACACTACCTTCGCAGACCCTCCTTTCAAGACTTAATCCCTGTTCCCCTAGGAAGAAAAAAGGATCCTTTTTGTTCATATATAAGAAAGCCCATAACCCAAAAAGTAAAAAGGATCCCTAACACTGATCGAGAAGACAGTTCGCGACTACTCCGCATCAAAGCCTATGCAGCACTGAGTCCAAGTCCATCCGGGCACCCAGAACGTTCTTGGCATGAGCTGGTTACCCAGCAGATCATGTTGAGGTATATGCACCACCATATACACCACACACACCCTCCCTCAGACCCAGAGGGGCATCCGAGCCCTAAACCCTAAACCCTAAACCCTAAACCCTAAACCCTAAACGCTAAACCCTAAACCCTAAACCCTAAACCCTAAACCCTGAACCCCACAAAGACCCAACGTTCGGTGAGTGCCTGCAGACTGTGCCAACAGGCGGTCCATCGGCAGCGCGTGGCAAGCAACAAACACCCTAAGCCCCAAAACCCCAAGTACCCAAAACCCTCAAACAACTGAATCTTTTTGCCCTGAAAACCCCAAATATAACCCTAAACCCTTCAAGCAACAAACTCCTAACCCCTAATCACCACGCCCTTAGACCCCATGATCCCCATGAAGCCAACCCCCTCAGTCCACGACCTGCGCGCTTCCAGCCATCTGCCTGCCTTTTCGCAGGCAGTGATGCCTGCGATGGGCGGAAACCATTTGAGCCCTTTTGGGGGGCCCGCGTAGGGTTGAGGGTTTGGGGTTAAGGGCTTGGGATTCGGGGTTTAGAAATTGGAGTTTAGAGGGTGCAGGTCTTCAGCTTTATGCTAAGACCCACAAAACACATGAAACTCATCTAAGGGGTTTAGGGTTCAGGACTCGGGATAGACCCTTAGGTAGCCTTCAAGAAGGCAGGGTGGGAGGTTCTCATCAAAAAAGTGAATTCAGCTTTGTGGCCCATGGGATTCGAACTCAAGTGGGCTCCGGGAGCAAACACATCTGGAACTCAGAGCATGTTCCTAGGCCCAGCGTCACCCAAATGGCCCTATTCATCTTTTTAGATTAGTGATTTTATCTATTTTTTTTTTTTTTTGGGGGGGGGGGGGGAGGTGGCTTTATGACAGCGTTTGGTTCCTTATGAACGCTTCGAATCAAAAAAGCAGGGTTTAGGGTTTGGGGATTAGGGTCGAGCGATAATTCTAAGTCCAAATCAACCTCAGTTTAATGATGGGTAGGAAGGTCAGAACACTCGCTGACAATGAAAGCGTGAATCTAAACGCTGATGACCTAAGCCCAAAGACCCCGAACCCCAAACTCAAGAAACCCTTCGCCAAGAACCCCAACCTAAACCCGAAACCCTGATCCTAAACCCTAAACCCTAAACCCTAAACCCTAAACCCTAAACCCCTAATCCTAAACCCGAAACCCTAAACCCTAAATCCCTAAACCCTAAACCCCAAACCCTAAACAGCTCAGCCCCATTGCTTTGCGACCCAGGAGCTGGCGTTGTACCTGGCAGTAGCAAGGCTCAGGGATTTAGGGCTTCTAGGGTTTAGGGGGTTTAGGGTTTTAGGGATCCTTTAGGGGTTTAGGGTTTAGGGTTTAGGGGTTTCAGGGTAACAAACTCTATCGAGCTCTTGGAGTTTAGGCGGCCCAAAAGCTTGGGGCTAATGCTCTTGCAGGCGCTCTGCGGGGATTTATTTCATGATTGTTTTATGTTGCAATGTCGCTTTGGTTGCATGCATGAGGGTCAGTTTTCAGACTCAGGCAAGCTGATACACCTGCAGATGTGAGCCCCGGTAATGGGCACACCTGTGCCCAAACAAACCCCCCATGGAGGCCAAATGCTGAGAGCAAACAAACAAAACCATCAGCAATGCTTTGCTCTGCCAAAACTTTTGCATAGACCAGAAAAGTCACAGCAGATAAGGCAGATTCGTCATGCCCGCAATTTGCCATTGACGGGCCAAAATTTCGGGCTGCAGAGTGCGGGGATTTCTTGTGGTGAGGCTGTTGGCGCAGCTCAGAACATTGCGGGGATTTTGACGGGGATTTTGCGGGGATTTTTGTGAAGACAACAAACGCCTTTAAGAAAAATCCGCTGAAAATCCGCGGCAAAATCCGCTGGCATTTACAACCGCCTGAGACGCATTCTCCATCCGAGCCACGTTGAACAGAAATCGGCCACCATAAAAGCTTCACCAGCAAATGATGCGGGAAGCCACGCATTCGTCACACAAGCCCGATCTGACGATACAGCTAGCTTGTCAAGCCAGCCGCTACAAATTCTTCGTTCATGATGAGTAGATAACGCTACAAGCTGCTTCTCTCTTGAGCGTAATCCTGTGAAGCCTCAGCCTGCCATGCGCGGACTCTTTCGCGACTCTGGCGTGTTTGCATGCTGGCAGGGTGTTCGGGGCAGCTCTTCTGATCAATGACGATGAAATTTCAAAGCAGAAATCCGCAAGAAATCCGCTCTGCCCCCCCCCCCCCCCCCCCCCCCCCCCCCCGTGCATAAAATGCTGTCCTTTTTTGAGGAGGCCCTTTTACCTCCTGTTAACCCTCTGAAACCCTAAACCCCAAACCCGAGCACGAAACCCCACACCACAGGGTGTGACGCAGGCAAGGAGCAAAATGAGATCTGCTTGTAGTCCGCGATCGCCCAGACACCCCATCAGCCACAATGCCTGCGCAAATCGGATGAGCTGGTAGGCGTGTTGAGTTCAGGGCTTACCCTGAAGCCTATCCCCATCGAACCCCCCCAGCCCGAAACACCCTGAGCCGCATGCCCCTACAAGTTCCGCTAGGGTCCTGCTGCCACTGGGCCGCTCGTCCACAGGCACTGATGCACGTACCTTATATGCAGGGTTCGGCGCATCTTTGTGGAGGTTTAGGGTTTAGGGTTTAGGGTTTAGGGTTTAGGGTTGAGGAATTGGGGTTTGGGGTTTAGGGTTTAGGCGGATGCGGAAGAAGGGTTGAGGGTTCCAAAGAAAAAGAATCTCAGGCGGGGGTAGTTCAGGCAGTGGCCCCCTTTACCAAACTGACGAGCCATAAAGGACCCATCACCTGAGCTGCCGCACGCATAAACCAGCGTGCACGCCGACCTGACCTGGTGTAGACCTGCCGCCCTCCCCAGGTAAGGACCACACCTGAACCCCGATTCCTCTAGAGCCTCTACAACCTGCAGGCCCAAGTAAGAACCCTGAGCCTGAACCCCGATTCCTCTAGAGCCTTTACAACCTGCAAGCTCAAGCCTTAACCCTTGCGGTTTCGGGGTAAGGGTTTAGCTTAAACCAGCCCTAGACGGACCCCCACCCCTTCATTCAAACCTGGTAGACCCAAAGCCCGCAACCCCGAAAAGCCTGTTCCCTACAGCCCTACTGTGGTTGTTAGAGCTTATGGGGTTTGCACCCTAAACCCTATGAAGCCTCTCTGAACCCTAAACCCTAAACCCTAAACCCTAAACCCTAAACCCTAAACCCTAAACCCTAAACCCTAAACCCTAAACCCTAAACCCTAAACCCTAAACCCTAAACCCTAAACCCTTCAGATGTTCGCAGCCCACGCAGCTGTAGGTGATAATGTTGGGAGAAAGCCTCCTGCCGTCCTTAGGAAGAGAGGCAGGCTTCCGAGGCTCCTGAATTGGGTTTAGGGGTTAGAGGGTAGAGGGTTTAGGGTTTAGGGTTTAGGGTTTAGGGTTTAGGGTATGGGGCGAGTTTGGGGTTTAGGGTTTAGGGTTTATAAGGGGTTAGAGGTTAGGATTTTTCGGGTCAAGAGGCTGGGAGCGAGCGCTTGCAGGGCTGTTCGAAGCTCTTTGGGCAAGCTGGGAAGCAAAGCAACAAACGAGAAACCGAGGCCGCAACCCGAAAACCTAAAGGGCTTCAGGGCTCAGGGTTTTTGGGTTTAGGGTCTGTTTTTTAGGGTTTAAACCAGCAAAGTCTCCATGTCCTTCAAGACATCCACGGCCAGCGCCCACAAGGAGCATCCCTCGCACACCTCGGTCCGAGCCACACTCGGTTTAGGGTTTAGGGTTTAGGGTTTAGGGTTTAGGGTTTAGGGTTTAGGGTTTAGGGTTTAGGGTTTAGGGTTTCAAGTTCTTAAGGGTGCGTAGTTTCATGGTCCCTTAGTATGGGCCCTTGAAGGGTTTAGGGTTTAGGGTTTAGGGTTTAGGGTTTAGGGTTTAGGGTTTAGGTTTTAGGGTTTAGGGTTTAGGGTTTAGGGTTTAGGGTTTAGGGTTCAGGGACCAGGAGGGGTTTCCAGAAGGGACACTTAACCCCATATAGTCCCTATATACCTAGGTAGCCCCTGAATACCCCCTTAACTACACCCCAAGGTCCCTTTGTCTTAGGGTAGTTTCATGCTCCCTTAATATGGGCCCCTGAAATTGGGACTCCTTATGTACCCCTTATATACCCCATACAACCCAAGGGCCCATACTTCAGAACCCTTTGAAGAAGGTAAGTCTCCAATCGCCAAGGAATAATAATAAACAAAAACATAAAGCCTGAATTTTCCTACAAACTAAGCAAGGAAGCCCAGCAAAGTTTATGAATTTGCGAAGTAAGTTCTTGTCAGGCTGCCTGGAGAACTACACTCTTGCATGATCCCACGACTTCTACTCTTGTACTATACTATGCTATTGCAGCCTGCTTCTAACCCTAGACCATGAACCCTCAACCCTTATAAATCTTCGGGCAAATGTTTCGGAGCCCTTAAACCCTAAAACCTAAGCCGCGCGACGCTGATGGTTGCGTTGTAGGAGACCACGCTTGGCCGATGGCGACACGCGAGGAGCTCGTCCAGGAGTGCCAGCGCCTCAATTGGCCAAAGACAAGCGAAGTACCCTATTTAGGATTTTAGGGTTTAGGGTTTAGGGTGAGGAGGGGTCACTCCTGCGTGTGGAAGTACCCTTTTAGGATTTTGGGATTGAGGGTTTAGGGTGAGGAGGGCCACTCCTGCGTGTGGTCCTCTCATGAAAAAACACGAAAATACAATGCAACAACGCACGATGTGATACGCAATTTATAGGGTCCCGAAGGGTTTAGGGTTTAAGGTTTAGGGTTTAGGGTTTAGGGTTTAGGGTTTAGGGTTTAGGGTTTAGGGCGGTTCATGGGGGGTAGGTGCCTAGGGAACCTCAGAGAAGCTCGGGGGGCCTTCGGGTGTAGTGGGGAGAATTAGGGAACCTTGGGTTACATACCCTGCCCCTGAACCCCCCTCCCTTCAGAACCCTAAACCCTAAACCCTAAACCCTAAACCCTAAACCCTAAACCCTAAACCCTAAACCCTAAACCCTAAACCCTAAACCCTAAACCCTAAACCCTAAACCCTACAACGAAACATAATCTCTCATGTAACTCGGGCCGACCGAGGTACTGTCTGCCATTTCTGGCCAGACTTGCAGGCAGTGATGCGCTTGTTGTAATCCTGGGCTTGAAGAGCCCTACCAAAAACTAAGGCTTAGGGTTTAGGGTTTAGGGTTAGGGTTTAGGGTTTCAGGTTTAGGGTTTAGGGTTTAGGGTTTGGGGTTTGGGGTTTGGGGTATGGGGTTTAGGGTTTAAGCACGGAACAACCCACAAACCAAGTGTCGATCGTGGTCTGGAGCTTCGCTGGAGACAAACTCGCATGAAGAGGCGCAGCGACCATGGGCCAACACTGTGCTGATCTTGAGTTTTGGGTTTAAGGTTTGGGGTTTAGGGTCTAAGGTTCAAAAAAAAGCAAAAACAACACTTAATTCAGGCAGGCCCCTCGCTGGTTACAAAGTGCATAAGATAATGTAGGTAAGCCCCACATTGAGGCCCTTAACCCTAAAGCCTATAAAGCCTAAACCCTTATTCACGGGTAATTACTTGGTGTTCCAGGTACTAGTTCATTGTGGGGATAATATTAAAAATTAAAATTTTTATTCCTTATTGGATTTAAGTACCCTTAAAAATGTAAAATGTTACCCAACTATGACAAAGGGTACTTGTGACTGGGCTTAGGCTGACGTCTGCACGGCACATGCCCTGGCCACACGCTGTTGAAAGCAAGCCGGGCCGCCAAGTCCTATACCCCAAACCCTAATACCCAAACCCTCAACCCTACCACCTAAACCCTAAACCCTACACCCTAGGCAGTATTTAGAGCCTGCAGGGCTCAGGGCTTAAAGGCTTCAACTGCCCCTGCCCGACTAAAGCCGCCTTTTCGGGTCTCTGCATGGCGCCGCGCCCTCCAAGCACTACTTGGAGGTTCAGAACAGTAGGTTTGGGGTTCTTAAGGTAGGGTTTAGGGTTTAATTAGGGTTTTGGGTTTGGGATTTGGGGTTTAGGGTTGAGGGTATGAATCAAGTGTATCGCTACTTGGAGTAGACCCTGGAAAACAAGGACATACGTTTTAGGCATAAGTAGCGATAACCGGAACCCAGAACCAAAAACTAAATGTATAGTACTCCAAACCCAGGTCAGCGTAGTCATATAAGCCCCAAGAAGGGATTACGGCTTACCTGAAAGCCTGAACCTCAGAGGGTTTAGGGTTGTAGGGTTTAGGGTTTAGACCCTACAAAAAACCCCGAAGCCCTGAACTAAACCAAGGGTTTTCGATGTTGGGCTCATCCGCTCCTCCAAATATGCTGGGGCGAGGCGGATCGACTTTTTAGGGATTAGCCTTTACCTGCACATAGGCAGGTCTAGTTGAGGTACGGTTCCCTTCTGGTCTAAACCCTAAACCAAGAGTATCTGTAGCATCCCCCTACCCGACTCTTGGGGCACACTTCCTCTGTAAAAGTTTAGGGTTTAGGGTTTAGGGTTTAGGGTTTAGGGTTTAGGGCTTGGGCCCTCATGAGGTTTCTTTTTGGTGCGCCGTCTGCTTCCAGACGTCCATCTGCCACGGCCTAGGCAGCAGGGCGTTTAGGGGGTAATTGCATGGGCAGTTAGGGTTTAGGGTTTAGCGTTTAGGGTTTAGGGTTTAGGGTTTAGGGCTACTGGGCGAAAAGGAGGGAGGGTAACTACTTAGTCGATCTTCTAAGCGCGCTCGAACTACCCATCTAAAGCCTAAACCCTAAACAGTAACCCTAACTAAACCCAAACCCCAAGTCGAGGTTTAGGGTGTGTGGTGTGAAGGAATTAGGGTGCTTCGGGTCTAGGATTTAGGACTTAGGATTTAGGAGTTCGGGTTGAACGGATCGTGCTTTAGGTCCCAAAGAGACCTAGGAACAAAGAGCATACCCTTCTGGGGCTACCATAGTTTTGGCACTGCCCAAGAGACCAAAAGCGCGAAGCCTCAGGATTGGCGGCTTCAGGGCATCTTGGTCCCCAAGCCATCGTCGGATCCTACAATGCCTAGACCACCCCGATGCAACCAAAGGCCCGATGACCCTTAACGATGTCTTAACGACAATGTCATAAGGGTACTTCTTTTTCTACCGGTTGGCTAACGCTATGACACCTGCACCCTAAAATACCCTAAAATACCGACCCTAAACTACCCTAAAATATCCTAAAATACCCTAAAACCCTAAAACCCTAAACCTTAAATCCCTGCCTGCCGAAAGAGCTGATGGGCGGCTTCCTGTCCGAGAAAGAGCAGGGCTTTCGGGCTGCTGGTGCGCCGTGGGCCGGTTTCGAAGTAGCATCCCGTGCCCCAAACCCTACAGTACCCTAAAGCCTCAACCCTAAACTCCCCTCCCTCCCCAAATCACCCCTACGGATTTTGTTCCCGAGGATCCATGCCCCTAACCCCTAACCCCTAACCCCTAACCCCTAAACCCTAAACCCTAAACCCTAAACCCTAAACCCTAAACCCATGCTTCAGGTGCTTAAGGGCTCGGCTTGATGGTGCGAGGCCTACTTGACACGAAGTAGGAGGGTAGAAGCCGTGAAATTACTCTAGCCCTTGCCCCCCATAGCCATTCTTTATCCACGGGAAAAGTAGGTAGTTGAAGACCCAGGAGAGTTATGCTAGGGAGTCTCCCATGAACCACTATGTGCCTAAGAACCCCCCCAATAAAGCAAAAGATAATAATTCTACGTTACCCTTTTAAGGCAGAACATAGGAGAGGAATACTCACAGCAGCTACGCATTGTTGGCAGCTCGGCCCTCACGACATGCAAAAAAGGCACTGGTGCTGTGATTTGCAGAGCAAAGGTTCAGGGTATCGGGGTTTCTAGAGCTTAGCGGAACGCCAAAAGAGCACCCGACAAAAGCCCTCTACCTGTACTAGCCCAAGCGGAACCCGAATGAAAAGGGTGCCCTTTTTGGAGGCGGCCTACTCCGGGCTAAACCCGAAAAATAGTGAATTAGGGCCTCCTCCGGGCTCTAGCAGCCCTAAACCCTAAAACCCTAAACCGTAGGGCCTACTCGGGTTCTAGTGTGCTGCCTGCTGCTGGCAATGGAAGAGGATGTCAATCACCGTCTTTGTCGCATTGCCTGGGGACCACAGGTTAAGGGTTCGAACACTCAGGAGCTTTGGGTTTAGGGTTTCGGGTTTAGGGTTTAGGTTGTGGGTTTAGGGTTTTAGGGTTTAGGTTTTAGGGTTTAGGGTGTAGGCTTTGGGGCTTGATTTCGACAGTTCAATTCATGTCCCATAAATCTAGAGGGCCCCTTTAAACGACATCATGTTGGTTATGCTGGTCTGCTGAGGGTTTGCATATGAAACCCTAAACCCTAAACCCAAAACCCAAAACCCTAAACCCTAAACCCTTGATAAGAGCTGCCATCCCATCTCTTGTATGGAGTAAGAGCAGAACTTGGTGTTGGCCGCCGAGGTCGGAGATGGCAGGCGTGAGTTTGTGCACAAGCATCCGCGGATCTCAGATGTCGGCCACCATCTGCTTGAGGCAGCTGCCACAATGCTCATCCCTAAACCCTGAACCCTAAACCGTAAACCCTAAACCCTGAAGCCTAAACCCACTCCATGAGGTAGAGCACGTGTCCTTGCGACGGACCTGGCCGCCGGAAGGAACAGACTGAAACCATCTGAGGGTAGTTTCATCGTCCCTTACTATAGCCCCCTTTAAAGCGTTCTGAAGTATGGGGTATATAAGAGGTCCGCGTTGAAGTTCAAGGGCCCACACTAAGGGACCATGGAACTACGCAAAGAACCAAGAGTTGCATGTTGATCCGCATCGACTCACCGGCTCTTGAGTTCTCCAATTCAGTCAACCCCTCAACTCTAAACCCTAAACCCTAAACCCTAAACCCTAGACCCTCGACCCTAAACCCTAAACCCTAAACCCTAAACCCTAAACCCTAAACCACCCCAAACCCTAAGCCCTGAACCCTCCCCACAGGAAAAGCTGGAGAGCGAACCCAACCCCAACATCGTGCTTACAGGCATCTAGCCATAAAATAGCGGTGACCAGCCGGATATCTAACCCTAAACCCTAAATCAGGGTTTAGGGTTTAGGGTTTAGGGTTTAGGGTTTAGGGTTTATCCTTAACCCTAAGACCCTAAACCCAATTTACGGGCATTGGAGTGTCAGACTAAATATGCCTGAGGTTCACGAGTCGAGGGATTGCGGATGTAGGGTATCTTCAGCTTTCGCTGGTACTTTGGACTCGGCTGCATGACTTGAGAGCCCTACCCTGAATTAGGGTTTCAGGGTTTATAGGGTTTATAGGGTTTAGGGTTTAGGGTTTAGGGTTTAGGGTTTAGGGTTTAGGGTTTAAAACCCAAAACCCCAAAACCCCAAACCCTAGGGTTTCAGGTTGTGGGGCTTGCCTTGATCGTCGGGATCGACCACCAAGCACTCCTGCATCTCCTCCATGGGGTTTAGGGTTTAGGGTTTAGGGCTTGGGGTTAGGGTTTAGGGTTTAGGGTTTAGGGTTTAGGGTTTAGGGTTTAGGGTTTAGGGTTTAGGGTTTAGGGTTTAGGGTTTAGGGTTTAGGGTTTAGGGTTTAGGGTTTAGGGTTTAGGGTTCCTTTAACCCAACACTAATGTGGGCCAAAAGGGAGGGGTTCAGGGGCGGGGTATATAACCACCAGTTCCTCAAGTCTCCCCACAGCTTTCCCTAAGGCTCCCTAAGCTTCCCTAAGGGTCCCTGAATACCTACCCGCCATGAAGCCCCCCCTGCCCTTAAGGACCCAACAAAAACTCCTTTCCTATTACCCCAAGCCACAAGGCCCGACTTCCGACCCTAAACCCTAGACGAGGGGTTAGGGTTTCAGGTTGAGGGTTGAGGGTTTAGGGTTTAAGGTTGAGGGTTTAGGGTTTAGGGTTTAAGGTTGAGGGTTTAGGGTTTAAGGTTGAGGGTTTAGGGTTTAAGGTTGAGGGGTTTAGGGTTTAGGGTTTCGGGTGCCTTTAACCCTGCCAACCCCGCTCTAGCTTCCGAGCAAGGCGTCAGTGCAGAGTGGCTTTGGGGATAGGGTTCAGGAATAGAGCAGATATATGGCAGGCGTACCACAGGTATATAGTAGGGATGTATGAACAAGGGCCCTTGTATTCCTGCCGTTTGTCTGCTAGGGTCCTAAACCCCCTAAACCCCCTAAACCCCCTAAACCCCCTAAACCCCCTAAACCCCCTAAACCCCCTAAACCCCCTAAACCCCCTAAACCCCCTAAACCCCCTAATCCGCAACCCCTTAACCCCAAACCCTAAACCCTAAACCCTGCTCCGGGACTTTGAGCTCGCGTCCTCCAGAAGCTCCACCGCACGTTGCCAGCGCCCAGGCGCTTGCTGCGCGCAGATCATCGAGTCTGGGTGGCGCGAAGGTTAGTAACCCTCTTGGGGTACTTAAAGGGCTCATGAATGGGTTATAGCTACACTTATCAGACCGAAATGGTTCAAACAAAAACAAGCCCACCAGAGCAGAACAACTAAACAATGAATCCTTGGCCCTAGACCCTAAACCCTGAACCCTCCTAAACCCTAAAACCCGACCGCATGCCTTGTCTTGAAAATCTCGAACCTGCCTAACATCGGCGAACGAAGAAGTTGACAGAAACCCTACTTGGAGGTTCAAAGTGGATAGTAACCTAGTTATAACTGTAGTTCTAAGCCAAACATAACCCGTGCTTCAAGGTCTTAGATAAGTGGCCGAAAACTACACTTATGATTGGGATAATTATCAGTATCCTGATCCTCCAAGTACACCCCCCAAGCCGAAACAAGGGAACAGCGGGGCCCACTCGGGTTCTGGGTGAAGCCCCAAACCCCAAACCCCCTAGCCAGAATTAAAGTTGTGGGATGGTTTGGGGCTCAGAGTTGAGGAGTTTAGGGTTTCGGGCTTAAGTTTCAGGGCTTAGGGTCTAGGGCTGAGGGTTCAGGGCTTCGGGTGTATACACACCCTAAACCCTAAACCCTAAACCAGGGTTGCGGGTCCCAAACCAGGGCTGTGAGTTCAGCGGTCTGCCAAGGTGCTGAGTGTATAACCATTCGGCTCGACCTTCGATCCGGTCATCTGTGCCTCGGAGGCTGAAGTGTGGAAGCGCAGCCCTGCAAAACCGGGGCCTCGTATCCCTAAACCCTAAACCCTAAACCCTAAACCCTAAACCCTAAACCTTAAACCTTAAACCTAAACCCTGAGCCCTAAGAGGGTGTGATAAATTGAGTAGGTTCGGGGTTCAGGGCGGGGGTTTAGAGTCTAGAGTTTTGGAGTTGAGGGCTCAAGTCTCTCTCTCTCTCTCTCTCCCTCTCCCTCTCCCTCTCCCTGTTGGGGTTTAGGGTTTAGGTTTTAGGGTTTAGGGTTTAGGGTTTAGGGTTTAGGGCTGAGGGTTTAGGGCTGGCTGCTGTCGGTCTCTCTCTGTGCCACTGCCGCTTTTTGCATCCTGCAGGAAGCCGCTGGCAGTCTCGCTCAGACTCTGCAGGAGCTGCGCTGTCTGGTTGCGCATCATCCCTTGTCCTTGGCTCTAACGGAAGACGGCTTGGCTGAACCTTAAAAACCGTAAGCCCTGAGCCCTGAAACCGAAACCCTAAACACTGAAACCGAAACCCGAAACTCTGAACCCTAAACCCTAGCCCTGAACCCTAAACCCTAAACCCTAAACCCTAAACCCCAAACCCAATACCCTAAACACACAGAAACACTCCAAATCCGAGTTTCCTGCAGCGAGCGCTGCCGCAAAGGTGCTCGCGTCGGCGTCCACCCTGTCCGCCTCCGCGGAACGCCAGGGGTCAGGGGGTTGTCAAGAGTTTGTAAGGGTTTAGGGTTTAGGGTGATTTAGGGGTTTAGGGTTTAGGGTATAGGGTTTATAGGGTTCAGGGTTTAAGGCTTAGGGTAGCGTTTCACTAGGGTTGAAGGTCTAGGGTTAAGGGTTCATAGGCCCTATAAGCCCTTCAACCCCAAGCAAACACCAGACACCAATCTTAAAACTCTAATGTGTATGTGTATGTGTATGGCGTGGCTGCACCCTGCCCCGAAGGTGGGATAACAGCCGGTCAAGGCGTTCACATATCGCGTAGCCGGCCGATGGCCTTGGCCCGCGCCGCAACAGAGTCATGCCAGTCTTGCGTCAAGCGCTCTTGTCGCTCCACGGACAGGCTGGCCCAGTCAAAGGCGGTCTTGCATGCAAGCTGGGCAGCAGCAAAGGTGGCCTTCATCGGCTCAGTTGCAGAACATGCAGATAGGTCTGCGCGTGCATTCAAGTCACGGGCCTCCTGGGTGGAGACCAAGGGAATTCCGGATGTCCATGTGCTGCGGCGGCCGTGAGCCGGAACCCAGTGCAAAGACGAGCCCACAGGCAGCAGATGGCGGATCATCGCCCAGTATGCCCCGAGATCACCCGGGGGCTGGTCAGCAACAAAGCTGGTAACCAAGGCAGAATTGTCCGTGAGGACACAGACAGGCACTTGAAGCATATGCGCTGCGCAAGCTAAGACCAGAAAACTCTAATCCCAAAGAAAACTATCCCTAAGACCCTAAACCCCTAAACCCCGAAACCCCCAACATACCCCAAATACCCTAATACCCTCAACCCCTAAACACCTTAAAATCACGCCTCCATCGCCTCCAGCAACTGCAGTGACTTCTGCCATTGCGACGCCTTCGCGCAGGCGCCGATGGCAGAAGTGCACGAGATCAAGCTTGCCTGGGTTTGGGTTAGGGCTTGGGTTTGGGGTTTAGGGGTTCGGGGTTTAGGGTTTTGGGGTTTAGGGTTTGCTTTGCCTTCTTTGTTCTGGGGCTTGGGGTTTAGGGTCTAGGCTTTAGGGTTAGAAGCATAAACCCTAAACCCTGTTCAGCGCTGGTGAGGTTCTTGAATCAAGGAAGAGCTCCTGTGACTTGTTTTCTTCACCTGACTAGGTCTCAGGCGAAGAATACATGCTCCAAGTCATAAACGCAGACATCCGAAGTCATTCGCACTCATGAACCTCCCGAAACTTAACCCCAGAACCCTACTTACTCAACCCAGAATACGGCTACTCCCTAACCAAGTCACTTGTGAGCTGTGGGATTGGAGTTGCCCCAGCAGACAGATGCTCTGGGTCCAGGCAGAGGATTTTTCCTGAGCTGCCACGAAGAAAAAGGGGGACCTCCCTTCAAAACATGCATAAAGGGGTATACTGCAGCATGTATAAAGGGAACTATACCCAACCCTAAACCCTCAACCCTCAGACCAGCACGAGAGAAACAGCCCCTGCAACTTGAATTTTTTCAAAAGGCCTAAACGAACCTCCCCAAATCTTTCCCCGGACCTGAACCCTGAAATTTCACTAAACCCTCAACCAACAGAAACAGGATACCGATGTGTGTTCAAGCAGCCCTAAACCCTAAACCCTAAACCCCAAACCCCAAACCCCTAAACCCTAAACCCTACGCCCTAAACCCTAAACCCTAAATAAAGGGAATAGGGGCCCTACTCTGTGTCCGAGTTGCGCAGGAGCTCAGCGTCGCATGGAAGGTGATCTGGCTTGGCTGCATGTCCCTTCGTCTCACTTCCTCGAGCAGCTGCACTGCCTGTCGCCACCACGACACCTTCCTTGGGCTCGAATACTACAGACCCTTTCAATCCAAACTAAGGTATGTAAACATGTGTATATAAACGTGTACATACATACATACATACATACATACATATATATATATATACATACATCTGTACATAAACATACAGGGGCCCCGCACCCTAAACCCTAAAAAAAAACCTTGTGAATCACTTCGTGCCCCCAAGGCCTGGTAGCCCAGAAACCATGTTGTCATGAGGGCACCCTTTTTCTGGCGAATCTATAAGGGAACCTTGAGCCCCCCAAAAAAAGGGGCACTGGGTACCCCTAAACCCTAAACCCTACACCCTAAACCCTAAACCCTAAACCTGACACCCTAAACCCTAGCCCGAAGAAAAAAAGGATAAAGGGCACCACTGGGCTACGAAGAAGGTTCTCACAAGAGCTGATGGCGGCGTTGAGCATGACGACATCCAGCTCCAGCGAGGAGTTCTGGGCATCCTCGAGTAACTGCAACGACTGGCGCCACTCCAGAGACCTCAGGGTTTAGGGTTTAGGGTTTCGGGTTTAGGCTGAGAGCCCTAAACCCTAAGAACCAGGAAAACAACAATACTTGAGTCCTTGTGTTTGTTTTCAAGCCCGAGGTTGGAGCATTGAGGGTTTCGGGTTTAGGGTTTAGGATTTAGGGGTTAATTGGAGTTTCCTGGTCGCCAAATGACCTGTCACACGCGCTCATGGCTGTGCCGTAGGTGATGGCGTTGGGCTCCACCCGGCTCGCAGGGGCCTCGCGCAGGAGCTGAAGTGCTAAGAGCCACCCTAAACCCTAAACCCTAAACCCTAAACCCTAAACCCTAAACCAGGGGCCTCGCGCAGGAGCTGAAGTGCCAAGAGCCACCTCCATGCCGCACCGCAAGCGCTGATGGCAGAGCCTAGGGGAACTAGGAGGTTCAGGGTACTTAGTAGCCCAACGATAAAGTGTACTTATAACCCACTTAAGCGCCCCTTAGGTGCCCTTGTGGGGTTATAATTGGGTTACAAAGTACCATGAAAAAGTGTACTTAGTAACCCAACTATAAGTGTAGTTAATAACCCACTTATCAGGGTTTGAGGTACCCTAATGGGGTGACAAGCAGGGTTTAGGGTTTCGCTTTATGAGGCTTTGATTCGGCTTCAGACTTTATAGGCTTGTTGGGCTTACAGGGGTCTTAGAGGGCTTGCGTCCACGATATATGCAACAGCTTCAGGCTCACGGCTCTAGGGGTTTCGGAATTTCACGGGCGTATGTCGGGGAGCGCCTACAGATGTCTCTTGTGAAATGCACCTATGAGATTTCCCTTGGCCTGCCACATGAAATGCAGCTGGGATCCTAACATGAGGCGAGGAATGTTTCTTGAACAACTAAACTGACGAAACGCTCTTCTTAGGGCTGAATACCCTCGCCCAAAAGCGGTTAACATTGTATATACATGGTAGGATTCCTTACACTTATAACCAAACAGGTTGAAGGTTCCCTACGCAGTCCCGAAGTCATTTGACGAAGTGCTTTTTGGGGCGTATTTGCTTCGATCGCTTTGGGGTTTATGAGGCTTAGGGTTCTTGTTGGGCTGTCCTTTCCTTCTGACGGGAATGTCTTCAATGAGCCAAAAAGCCCACGGAATGAACCCATCAACCCTAAACCCTAAACCCTAAACCCTAAACCCTAAACCCTAAACCTCTGATGCATGCCGGGGGGCTGAAGGAGATGACATCAGGCTTGGTGGGCTGCATGTGGAGCTCATGGAGCAGGCGCAAGGCCAGGGGCCACTGCGTTGAGGACTCGCACGCGCTCCTGTAGGGTGTAGGGTTTAGGGTTTAGGGTTTAGGGTTTAGGGTTACCACCCAATTGAGATCCTCTGCGGCCCATATGAGGGTATTTAGGAATTACACTGGTTACCCAAATTACTTGAGTGTTCTTTGGGCGAGCTGGGTTCCACTCCGTCACCCAAAACCACAGGCGCCATCTTTACGTAGGTCCAGAACATAAGGGATTGCCACTATCTGCGGGGTCTATATGTTCGAGCTCTCCTACTCTTCGAAACCCTGTTTGAAGCCTACTTCACATACTCCTAGGGAGCTGGTTGTCATGTGAGCGCCCACGACTGATAACCCCGTTTTCACCCTATTAGGGTACTTAAGGGGCCCTATAAGCGGGTTATTTCTTCACGTATACTTGGGTTGAACCCTAAACACTGAACCCTAAACTCTAAACCCGAAACCCTAAACCCTAATATGTGGGTCACTAAGTACCAACCTCCACGTGGGCTCCCATGCGTCCAGGACTCAAGACCGAGTTGTAGGCAGCGGTGTCCCGGGGCAGCTGCTGTGAAGCCATGTGGCCGAGCAGGAAGAGGGCTGCCTCAAGGTTCCCCCTAGAGGCCCTAGAGCACTAAACCCTAAACCCTAAACCCTAAACCCTAAGCCCTAAACCCTAAACCCTAAACCCTAAACCCTAAACCTAAACCCCAAACCCTGAACCCTGAACCCTGAACCCTGAACCCTGAATCCTGAACCCTGAACCCTGAACCCTGAACCCTACGCTAAGTAGGGTCGGTTGTGGTTCAGGGCATTGGGTTTAGGACCTTTACTACGCCCTTACGAACGTACTTACAACTACTGCAGAACTTGCCTAAATCCCGAACCCGCAATGTTCAGCTGCGATCTTTGCAGAGTTTTGAAGTTATTTGGGGCTCTTCACGGAAACGGGCTTCTCAAAAGCACAAACTTCAGTCAAAGGACTTGCAACCTAAGCCACAGGAAGGGTAGCTAGGTTGGGTTCTAAGTGCTATGACGTGCCAGGATGTTAGGATACAAGACAAGTCCCTCTAAAAAAAAAACATCCCTAAACCCTAGGCTTTGGGGTTTGGGGTTTGGGGTTTAGAGTTCAGGGTTTAGGGTTCAGGGTTTAGGGTTTGGGGTTTAGGGTTTAGGGTTTGGGGTGTCGGGTTTGGGGCTTAGGGCTTGCGCCTCCCAGTGGTTGGACTTGGCGCAGGAGCTGAGGGCCATCATGCAGAGGCTGGCTGTCGGTCGGGCCTTAGTACTGCTAAGCCTAAACCCTAAACCCTAAACCCTAAACCCTAAGCCCTAAACCCTAAAACCTAAACCCTAAACCCTAAACCCTCAACCCTCAACCCTAAACCCTAAACCCTAAACCCCAAACCCTAACCCTAAACCCGTTTCGGTTCAGGGCCTTGGGCATCAAGGCTAGATTTCCTAAACCTTTGGTTATGCCCCCAAGGCCTAAACCCTACATCCAAAACTCTGAACCCTGAACCCTAATCTTGGGATGTTCTCCTTTTTTTAGTCATTCATAGGGATTTTCGCGCCCCCTTTTCTAATCCCTACTAAGGACTGTTAGTATAGGGAGTAATCACCCTAAACCCTAATCCCTAAACCCTAACTTGGGAACTCATGGATCAGTACAAGCCATCTGCTTGAACCTCATGGAGACTCATTCGTAGGGTTTTGGGCAGCAGCACCCTACTTTGGAGTAGACCCTGGAAAAAAGAGTATACACTTTGTAGGTAAAAGTATCTAAAATAGGAACCCAGAACCAAGAAAATGTATTAAAGCACAGTACTCCAAAACCCATACTAATGCTCTACAAGGCCGACTCCGACTTTGGCTGGTTGGGTGGGAACCGCGGCTTCAGGGTTTAGGGTTTAGGGTTTAGGGTTTACAAGGTTTATAGGGTTTAGGGTTGAAAGGGTCTCGGGCAAGGATGAGTTTGCGGTTAGAGCCTTGCGTCATCCGGAAAATCTGGCCAAGGAAAGTTGGGCCCACAAAGTACCGTAATTTTTTCACGGCACCAAAATGGACTATAACCACTATATCGGTGACTGCACAGTGCATGATACGAGCCACAAAATCCTAAGCCCTGAAGCAAATAAAACTGAGCCTTCCCTGAACTTCGTACAGTAACACTTTAAGCGTTAAGCCCCTTACCAGGCTCAACGGACTTGGGTGTTCAGGCTCAAGCTTGTACGCACTACACGCCACCCAAAGCACCAAAGCCACAATCAACAGTACAAAGCACAAAGTGGCTTCTAAGGCTTAGGTTTTGGGATGTAGGGGCTCGGGGACACTTGCCCACTGCAACCAGAAAGCGGCGAGCTCATCCAGTATCCTTGGCCGACCAGCATCTCATGTTTAAAGTTTAGGGTTTATGGTTTCGGGTTTGGGGCTACAGGAGTCTTCCGAATGGGTAACAGTGACTAGAGCCTGCGCCAGGCACAACCAAAACTTTAACTGAACCTAAATCTTCTCCGTTTCAAACTATTGGGTATCCTGACTGACCCTTTTCATTAGGTACACTGACCTGCCTTTTGGCAAACCCCTAACCTCATCCACGGCGTTCTAGGTATTACCTGACCTCTGCGACCCTAAACACCTCCGTCCCGAAGGTAAACTCTAAACCTTAAGCCCGAGCTCTCACGAAGGCTTGCAAACTCTACTGGGCTTATAAGAGCAGCTCTTATAAGCCCACAAAGAGCACGTTTAGGGTTACCTAAACGCGCAGCCCTAAAACCTAAACCTGTAGACTCTTGAACCCTCAACCTTTTCTTAGGGTGTAGGGCTTAAGGTTTGTGGTTTAGGGTTTACCGTTTAAGATTAAAGATTCAGAAGCCTTTGGGAACTTTAGGGAGGATGACAGCTGGGTCTTAGACAGAGCTTGGGGATGGGTTTAGGGCTTGAACCCTCAACTTTAACCCTCAACCCCAGAACCCTAAACCCAAGTAAACCCCAAACCCTAAACCCTAGCCCTAAACCCTAAACCCTAACAACCCTAAACCCTAACAGCCCTAACCTCCCCCCCCCCCCCCCCCCAACTCGGCCCCGTCGATCCCAGGATCTGCAGCGTCGGTCGCCAGGCCGATCCCGCTTCGCAGGCCCGGGCAGCCGCGAAGGACAGGGCGACCTGCTTAGGGCTTAGGGTTTAGGGTTTAGGGTTTAGTGTTTAGTGTTTAGGGCCTATAGTTTCGGGGGTTGTAAGTCACGAACCACAAGGCATCTACCCGTACTAGTTCCTCTTGGGGGAATAGGGAATCTACCTACATCCCCGTGCACATATGATCCACTCCATCAATTATACAGGGCAGCCAATTCGCGCATTTCAAACGTTTAGGGCTTCGGGTTTAGGGCACTAGTTAGACATGTTGACTTTCTGGGCTCATAAAACAGCCGGGTGTGGCTGGGGGGCGGGGCTTCTGTAGGCCCTGGCCCAGGTGTCGGGATTCAACGAGTAGGGTTGAGGATGTAGCTTTGGTTTAGGGTTTAGGATTTAGGGTTTAGGGATTGGTTGTCAGGGGCGTAAGGGCCACGGAGAATCCGGGGTTTAGGGTTCCGGGTAACCCCCCCCCCCCCCCCCCCCCCCCCCCCGGCACCCAAAAAACCCAAACACTTCAAACCCCAAGCGCCGGGGCTCTGGGGCCCGAAACGAAACACCCTACCTCGCTTGTGCTTCATGCGATGAGGCGCAGCTCTCTTCAGCATTCCGGGTGCAGGGTCACGGGGTTTAGGGGTGTGGATTTTCCTTAAGAACCCAAAGCCTGCCTTTTTCTTGTAGGTTACCTAAGACTTCTACAAGGGGGTTTATTGTAAACACCTTTTGGAGGTTCTTAAGGTAAGCCCTACACCCTGACTGGGCCCTAAAAACCTTGAAATATGAGTCCTTGGTTGGGATGTTCCCCCTCATACGAACAGTCCTGAATAGCGATTATCATCGGGGGTACTGTAATCCCTATGAAGGACTCTTTGTATACGGGGTAACATCCCAAGTCCTTGGAGCCTTAGGGTAGGGTATTTTGACCCTAAATGGGAAGCAAGTCGCGCAAGGCACCTCCGAAGGCTGCGCCTTGCGCGCCTGCGCCAGCCACCTCGCAGCCTGGTTGAGGTTTAGGGTTTAGGGTTTAGGGTTTAGGGTTTAGGGTTTAGGGTTTAGGGTTTAGGGTTTAGGGTTTAGGGTTTAGGGTTTAGGGTTTAGGGTTTAGGGTTTAGGGTTTAGGGTTTAGGGTCGAGGGTTTAGGGTTTAGGGTTTAGGGGTTAGGGTCGAGGGTTAGGGGATTTTGGAGGGAGTTGAGGGTTCAGGTTTTAGGGTCTAGGGCCGTAGGGTTTTGGGGTGTGGGGTTGAGTGGTTCAGGGTCCTGAAACCCCTTAAGAGGCTTCAAGCCCTTAAACCCCTTAAAGCCTTAAAACCAGAAACCCCAAAACACTTCAAACAGAAAACAATCAAACAAAAGCTTTTAGAGCCTCGGAGGGACAATTCCACAACCCACCCACCCCCCCCCATCCCAAACCACAAACCCTAAACCCGAAACCCTAAACCCCGTTAGGCAGAATTGAGCCCCAAGCCCTATAAGCCCAAAACTGCCCAGAAAGCCCTATATAAGCGTGCTAAGCCCGAAATTACCCCTGAACCCCCATAAACCCTACAAACCTTAACTTAGACCCTTTAGGGTTAAGGTAAACCCTAAACCCTAAACCCTAAACCCTAAACCCTAAACCCTAAACGCTAAACCCCAGATCCTAAACCACGGATTTCTTTTAGGGCATGCCCACAGCCTGGGGCCAACTGCTGCCAGGCATGGCCGCGGTGTAGGAGAAGGCGCTCGGCCGTATGCCCCTGATCCTTCTAGGGCTTTTCGAGCTTTTTAGGACTTGTCGGGCTTTTAGGGCGTTTAGGGCTTCTAGGGATTTTAGGAGTGTTAGAGCGTTTAGGGCTTTCAGGGCTTTTGGGGCTTAGGGTTTAGGGACTTTGAGGGAAGGACTTGTGATGGGCTTCGTGGGGGAGGTGCAGGCTGTGTAGGTTGAGCAGGTTTGGGGTTTAGAGTGTTGAGAGTCCTCAAACCCCAATGCCCTAAACCCTTAAGTCCCGAAACCCCCCCAAAGCCACAAGTCCTAAAGGCCCCCGAACCTTAATCACTTAAGTCCTAAAGCCCCAACCCCTAAACCCTTCTAACCCTAGAATCTAGACTCTAAACCCTAAACCCTAAACCCTAAACCCTAAACCCTAAACTGAAGAAGCGGTGAGGCCGCCCCACAAAACCTCCAAGCCAGGTGGCCCAAGCTGATCCAGCAGCCGTGACGCCACAAGCCAATTCCTGGGCTTCTGCTTCAGGAACCCGAACTCAGGGGCCTTAGGGTTTAGGGTTTAGGGTTTAGGGTTTAGGGTTTAGGGTTTACGGTTTAGGGTTCAGGGTTTAGGGTTTAAGCTACCGGGCTTTCGGGTTTGGGGTGTATAGGGTTTAGGGCTTAGGGCATGATCTACGTACCTTAGTATTCTAGGCACGTGGTTTTCTTGTACAATTCCCGGTGCAGGGTACATATCTAGTGTGAAGCACCAGCAATCGAATTATTTTACTTCGAACATCCCCACCTGAAGGATTCGGACTGGGTTGGGCATTTCAGGGTGGGGTTGGGCACTCCAGGTAGACTCTGAAATGGGGCACTCCACAGGGAGTCTCTGGGGTTGGGCAAACCAGCAAAACTCTGCAGTTGGGCACTCCAGGAGTGTCTGGGTTGGGCACTCCAAAGCAGGTCTCGGGGGCTGGGCACTCCAGGGAGTCTCTGGGGTTGGGCACTCCAGGGAGTCTCTAGGAGTAGACCGGGCGAGGAAAAGAGTTCCGGGCGAGGAGAAGAGTTGAGTTTAAAATCTAACAACCCCACACCGAAGGTGGGGGACAAAATCCTTATCATGGTAACTAACTTCAAGCTCCAATCCCAAACCAATATCACTCAACACCAAACAACACACAAGTTCCTGAACTCAAAAAGCAGAAGCTCCCCCCAAAACCCCAAACCTTAAACCCTACACCCTCCACCCGCAACTCTAAACCCTCCACCCAAAACCCTAGACCCTAAACCCGCCACCCCACAAAAAAAAACAAACATACGCTCCTTAACAGCAGCCGGGGTTCTGCCGGCGTCCCGCAGACCCATGGGCGGACGTGAAGGTGATGCGATCCGCCTCTTGGCTCGGGGGTTTTCGAGGTTGAGGACTATCCAAGGGGGCTTTGAAGGGTTGGGGCTTTGAGGGCTTTGAGGGCTTTGAGGGCTTTGAGGGCTTTGAGGGCTTTGAGGGCTTTCAGGGCTTTCAGGGCTTTGAGGGCTTTCAGGGCTTTCAGGGCTTGCAGGGCTTTCAGGGCTTTCAGGGCTTTTGAGGCTTTGAGGGCTTTTGGGGTCTTTGAGGCTTTGAGGGATTCGAGGGCTTCGAGAATGTTGAGGATTTTGAGGCGTGTGGGTGGAGAGTTTCGAGGGATTTGGGGCTTGGGTGGGGGGGGGGGGGGGCTTGGAATTACCATTCTCGTTTAGAGTTTAAGGCTTCAGCCCATGCTTCTCTACAAACAGCAGAATATCGTTACAACATACCAATAGAGACTTGTAGTTGACATGGATACATATACAGTACCATCTATATATACACACACACGCTATATTTGTATTCTGTATACTTCGGTTTATGTTCTGTGAATTTACTATCTTTTTGCTTACTTAGTCTACACATATTTCTGGATATACACATATATAAATATACATGTACATATATATATATATATGTACATACGACAACCAAATCAAATAGCATTGGGAACAACTTTATATACAACAGATGCAAAGAGCAGGCACACCGACAGCAAAGAAGCACGCGCACAGAGAGTGTTCGCCCTGGACTCGACTCCGTCTCGCCTTGAGAGTCCGGGCGCAGGCTGTCGACAGCAGGCCCACCTTGCACCCACCAGGCGCTAAAGCTTAGGGCTCGGTTTGGGGCTTCAGGCCCTAAACCTTAAACCCAGAACACCCGGCTTAAACTAAGAAACACATAAACCCCAATCGCCCTAAACCCCAATTCAACGCCCTGAAAACCCGCAAAGGTTTTTTTGGCACATCTGGGGGGTTTCGGGTTCAGGCTCTTAAGATTCAGGGTTTAGGGTTTAGCTTGTTGAGCCCCGACGTCGTAAGGTGTAGGCTTAGGGTCTTGGTTTGTGAAGGTACATGGACGCGCCATCAAACCCAAAACACTAAACCCAAAAACGGCCTCAAACCCTAGTTAAATCAGCCTTGGCCCAGGCCCACGCCCTAGGTCAGCGACCGAGCCGCTGCATCTGCCCACGCACCCGCCTTGTCGCAAACCTGAGGGCGTTTAGGGTTTGGGTTTAGGGCTTAGGGTTTGGGTGAACCCTAGACCCCTAAAGTCTGAAGAACCCAGCAGCAAGAACCTGCAAAAAACAACTCAGGAGCTGGAGTAAGCATGGCACAACCCTAAACCCTGAACCCTAAACCCGAAACCCTAAACCCTCAACCCTGAACCTTATAAACCCTAAACCCAATCTCCTCAGACACCTGCGCAAGAAGCCCAGTAGCACTGATGGAGGCGTTGTAGGCCACGAGGCTTCCTTCTAGGCCACTTGCTTCTCCACCTGCGGAGGAACTTAGGGTTTAGGGTTTTCAGGGTTCAGGGTTCAGGGTTTAGGGTTTAGGGCTGTAGAGCTTTATTTGGGTTTTCTCAAACGGGTTTAGGGTTTAGGGGGAGTCATTAGGGGGCTGAATTCGGGGTTTAAGGCTTAGGGTTGCGGCATGTTGCGCCTGTAGGTCGGCTGTGGTTGCTGCTTTGCAAGGAAACTAAGTTAAGTTCCTAGAGTAGCCCTAAACCCTAAACCAGTGACACCCAAAGCCGTTAAGTTCCTAGAGTAACCCTAAACCCTAAACCAGGGACACCCAAAACCGTTCTACCTAGGCCGTAAACCCTAAGCCCGGAGCTTTAGGCACCCGCCTTCCAGGAGATGGATGACCTGCTGCCAGCCCGACTCGGCCTGCGAATTTCTCACCGAATAAAGCGGCACCCTAAACCAGGAAACCCCACACAAAAACCTTGGCTGCACTCAGGAGGGTAGCTATAAATTAAACTTTTAGCTGCCTTAATAAAAAACCAAAGAAGGTAAGGATCTAAAGTTACAGTAAAGTACCACAAAGAAACCTCCTGGACACAACTCCCGCCCCCTAGCATCCCACCCTCCCCCCCCTCCGCCCCAACCGCTCTTCCCTACCTCTGGAGTCGACCCAGAAAAAATACTTTTTAGGTATAAGTAGCTATAACGGGAACCCAAAACCAAAAAAAGTATTAACGTATAGTACTCCAAAGCCCAGAATCTGTTGAATCGTGCGGCTTTCGGGGGCTTGGGGGTTTGGATATGAGGCTCCTGGCCTGGAGGACGTGTGGTACGGCCGTCGCGGCTGTGTTTTAGGGTTTAGGGTTTAGGGTTTAGGGTTTAGGGTTTAGGGTCCATGGTGCTCTGACACCTCCTATATAACACCTAACACCTACACGTTCAAACTCTTAAGCCCCACATCTCAAATAGTCTAACCCTAAACCCTCCACCGAAAGAACAGCTTTACAGTAAAACCTGAAACCTTCAGCCCTTTTAAGTCCAGAGAGCTTGTAAGGTTTAGGGTGTCGGGGTTAAAGCCAGGACTCAGGCTTTTACTATTTCTATACATATATATATATATGTATATATATATATATACATAGTTTTTTTTGATTTTTTTTGGGGGGAGGGGCACTTCGGGGTGTAGAGTTCGGAATTCTGGGCTTTTGACATCAGAGGGATCTCAGGAACCCTAAACCCGATTTAGACCCCACTTTGGGTCTCAGGCTACTTCTAACCCAATGGCATGTGCAGCTATAAGCCACTTATAGGCCCCTTCAGTGCCCTACTAGGGTTATGGCAGGGTTATAAGTAGAATTGTAAGTGGGTTCATTTAAGTACCATGAACCTCCAAGACTCCAAGAAGGTCTAAACCCTTAAGGCCTATCAACCCTAAATCCCAAAGCCCTTCGAAGCCCCCAAAGCCCTGAAGCCTGAAGCATAAGCATAAGCCCCCCAAACCCTATAAACCCTATAAAGCCTATAAACCCGATAAGCCCGATAAACCCTACAAACCCTAGAAACCCTCTAAACCCCCTAAACCCGTTAAAACCTGCAAAATCTAAACCCTATAAACCCTGTACACCCTCTTAGCCCTACAAATCCTATGAACCCTACAAACCCTATAAACCCTACAAACCCTATAAACCCTATAAACCCTAAACCCTAAAACCCTACGAACCCTATAAACCCTACAAACACATCGCACACCCGAAAGGACGCCTCGCATGCGCTGATTGCCACGCCGGCCGTCACCACGTTCAGCTGCAACTTCTGGTCTTTCGCCTCATGGGGTTTAGGGTTTAGGGTTTAGGGTTTAGGGTTTAGGGTGTCGGGTCTTCTTGCGGGGCATATGCTAACCCCCTTAAAAAGCCCCCCTTAAGGCCTCCTCCAGGAGGTCAAGCGTTCGTTGCCAGCATCGTGGTCGCTCCGCGGCTGTGGCCGCGGCCCCGTAGGTGACGATGGTGGGCTCGAGGCCGGTCCTTGCCGATTGTGCTTGTTGCAGGGTTTAGGGTTTAGGGTTTGGGGTTTAGGGTTTAGGGTGTAGGGTATAGGGCTTAGTTAGGGTTTAGGGTGGGTTTAGGGTGGGTTTAGGGTACCAGAAGAACCCTACAACCCTCTTTTCTTGTAGGCTCTGACTGCTACTAAACCCCTTTACACGACTCTCGGGCAACCTACACCTAAACCCTGAACCCTAAACCCTAAACCATAAACCTTAAACCCTATCCTACAGGAGGTTTAAGGTT
Source organism: Symbiodinium natans (assembly GCA_905221605.1). Classification (NCBI taxonomy): domain Eukaryota; class Dinophyceae; order Suessiales; family Symbiodiniaceae; genus Symbiodinium; species Symbiodinium natans. The sequence continues at coordinate 1,028,077 of CAJNDS010002468.1, read as the reverse complement.
TCATTTAGGGCGTCGGGGGGATAGGTGTTAGGATTGAAGGGTCGTGGTGGCGACATATGGGTATAGGGGCTCGACCAGAACCAAACCCCTAAACCCTAAACCCGCAATACCTCTAAACCTCTAAATGTCCCAAACTCTACGCGCTATATAAGCCCTGAACCCTGAACCCTGAACTCTAAGGTTTATTTTAGGGCTTGGGGGGGGGGGGGGGTAGGTGTTGTGATTGAAGGGGCGCGGTGGGAAAATGTGGGTTTAGGGGTTCGATCCGAACCAAACCCCCTAAAACCTAAACCCGAAATACCTCTAAACCTCAAAATGCCCCAACCCAAAGCCTTGAACCCTGAATACCCCTTATTCTCTAAATACCCCATGCCCGAGAATCTCTAAACCCGATGAACCCCATAAACCCCAAACGCGTCAATTCCTATACCCTGAACCCTGCAAACCTCCCCCGTATGAAACCTTATAAGCACTGAAACCTTTCTAAGACCTTTGAAACCCTAACCCCTGAACCCCTTACCTTCAAACCCTAAACCCTAAACCCGAAACCCTAAACCCAAAACCCGAAAACCCAAAAACCCAAAAAGCCAAAACCCAAAACCCTAAACTAAACCCAAAACCCAAAACCCTAAACCCCCAACCCCAGACGTCCTGCGGGACTGGCGCAGCAGTGCCAGTGCCTCGGGCCACCGGTGCTCATCCTGCGCTGAGAGCTCTGTATCCCGTTGAGTTTAGGGTTTAGGGTAATTAGGGTTTAGGGTTTAGGGTTTAGGGTTTAGGGTTTAGGGCTTAGGGTTTAGGGGGTTGAGGGTTGAGGGTGGGGGTTTAGAGAGCTGAGGGATGTGGGGTCTTAGCGAGCTCTGGAATCCCCTTCTTAAAGGGTGCAGGGAGGGTTTACCATTTCATGTTCTAGTTTTTTCTAGTCAAGCAATTTTCGAGCTGTAGAAGACGACCCACCCGCCCAGAGAATCCCATGATATTAAGACAATAGTCAGTTTACTCAATTCATAAACCTAGGCTTCATACCTGAGGGCCCTAAACCCAAGCCTTAGAGCTTTTACCGAGGCTTGCCCACGAAGATTCGGGCTTTGCCCGCGAAGATTTGGGCCTTGCCAACGAGAGATTCGGGCCTTGCCACGAGCCTTGCCCACCAAGATTCGGGCCTTTCCCCGGGCATTAAATGGGCCCCGGGCCTTGTCCATGAAGATTCGGGCCGTGCCCACGAAGATCATTCGGGTCTACAGTTCTATATGCTAGAGAGGTTTAGGGCTTAGGAGAGTTTAGGCCTTGGAGCTCTTGGGGTGCCAGGGTCTTTGGGTTTTTTTTTTTTAACCGGAATCACTGGCGGTCTTAGGGTTTAGGTTTTAGGGAACTTAAGGTTTAGGGTTTAGGGTTTAGGGTTTAGGGTTTAGGGTTTAGGGTTTAGTGGACATGAAGCCCTTATACGGCCTTGCATTGCGAGGGGGTGACCTGTGGAAGTGGGCGGCAGGTTCGCAGGCCTGAGCCCCAGTTCCTTAACCCCCTCAAAGCCTGTGGGGAGTTGGGGTCGTCCTAAACCCTAAACCCTAAACCCTAAACCCTAGACCCTAGACCCTAGAACCCTGAACCCTGAAACCCTACTCTATGTCTCTAATTCCTAAGCCCTACTCTATGTCTACAAGTCTGAACCCCATAACCCAAAACCCTAGAACCCTGAACCCTAAACTTCCAAGCCGGAACCCTAAACCCTAAACCCCATAACCTCATAATCCTAAGCCCTAAGCCCTAAGCCCTAAGCCCTAAGCCCTAAGCCCTAAGCCCTGACACCCTAACACAACCCTGAAACCCTTAAGCCCCACAACTTCTCCTTGCACTGTGCGAGGCGCCGGTTCAGCGAAACAATTGGCGACGGCGAGGAAGCCCGAGCTACTTCGCACATGGCATTCTGGGATCGATCTTCGGGGTGTTAGGGTTATAGGGTTCAGGGTTTAGGTTTTAGGGTTCAGGGTTTAGGGTTTAGAGTTCAGGGTTCAGGGTTTAGGGTTTAGCGTACGCCCCCTGGAGAGATCAGCACGCTTTGGCCAGCCCGCACTTGAGCCTACAGAGGGGGTCAACAAAAATCGAGGGGGTTTAGGGTTTAGGGTTTAGGGTTTAGGGTTTAGGGGTATCCTAGATGTCCAAAAACCTGACCACGGCTGTGGTTTAAGGGTAACGCCAAGCCCCAAACCCTAAACCCTAAACCCCAAACCCTAAAGCCTAAACCCTAAAACCTAAAACCCTCAAGGGTTTGAAGGGTTTAAGGGCTAAAGTTGAAAGGATCAAAAACCCCAGCGGGGTTTGGGGTTTCGGGTTTGGGGTTTGGGTTTTGGGGTTTAGGGCTTAGGGCTTAGGGTTTAGGGCTACTTGGCAGCCCTTTTGACATAGCAACTAGAGTTAGTACGGTGGGTTACGGGGATTCTCATGGGGTTTCTAGGGTGTAGACCTAGGTAGCTAAAAGAGCTTCTAAGTAAGGTCTTGGGGTCGTTAGGGTCGGTTTGTTTTTTTTCGTTTTGCGGGGGTTTCCGGGTTCAGGTTTTAGGACTTGGGATTCAGAGTTTTACCCTGTGCAAGAAGCCTCACCCTCCAATCCTAAACCCCAACTAGGCCCCGACACATAAACACCCAACAACAACGAAGAGGACAGAAAGCCCTACATCCAAACTGTAAAACCTTAAGCCCCTAAGCGCCTGAAACGTGTAGGGCTTACTGGGGTGGGTTGGGGGGCCCCATAACAATTTACACTTTGATGGATCTATAAATGGATCTATAAGGATTTCATACGGACTAAAATTATATTAAAAAAAGAGATAACATTCATTGTGTTCAAACATACTCCTGTTCAGAGTTTCGGGATTAAACGCTATAAACTCTAAACCGTAAACCCTAAACCCCAAACCCTAAACCCCAAACCCTAGCCTTAAACCCTAAACCCTGAACCCCAAACGACTCCAGGCGCGCGGCGAAGATGGCTTCGGCTAAGTCCGCCTTGTCCCCACCAGCAGTCAGAAGAGCAACGATGACCTGGGGAGGGAAGGGATGCCCTAAACCACAGGGTTTAGGGTTTAGGGTTTAGGGTTTAGGGTTTAGGGTTTGGGGTTTGGGGTTTAGGGTTTAGGGTTTAGGACTTAGGACTTGGAGTTTAGCGGGTTTCATAGAATCCTCCACTCTCAACCCTGGGGGCTCTGCACCCGGGGACAGGGGGGCTTGGGGCCCGGGCCCCCCGGGGTAGGGCTTTACCTGGCGGAAGCCTGCGATGAAGCCCCCCCCCCCCCAAGCGGTACCAGGTTCGGTCCGTTCCGCGAGGGGGGAATTCGAGTCTGGGGCGTTCGAAGGGTTTAGGGTTCGTAGCGTTTAGGGTTTCGGGTTTTGGTACACAAGTGCTCTCTCTGAAAGGTTTCTGACAACCCAAGCCCTCAATCCCTCAGGCTTCACCTCTTTATGGTCTATCCCAAAAGGGTTTATGGTAGACGAGCCCCCCCCCCCACCCACCCCCACATGCGCAGCCCTAAGCCTAAGCCCTATAAGCCCTAAACCCATAAACCGCCAATCTCTGAGGTGATTGCTAAAACGAGAACCATACTTTAGACCAAGGCCCACCAGAACACGGTAGGGTTTAAAGGTGCGCTGCTTGGAGTTCCTATGGATTTGGGGCGTTGCAGGGTATGGGGTTTGAGCTGCAGCAAATTCTATAGTCGTAGGGGGCTATATGCTCGTAATGTCGTCTGAGTTTGGTCCCCGAAGTACGACTCGCACATCACACGGAAGGCCCCTGCACGTATATCAACTTTTGCCCCCCCCAGCTACTCTGTAAATGTTAACTCCTAACCTTTAAACCTTGAACCTTAAGCCTTAAACCTGAAACCTGAAACCTTAAACCTTAAACCTTAAACCCAAGCCCATCCGCATCCCCTGTGCTGACCAAGCGGCGGCGTTGTAGGTAACAACCGTGGGCTGGGTTGCGCCTTGCAGCCGGCAACAGGGTCTCGGCTTGTGTTTAGGGGGGGTTTAGGGTTTAGGGTTTAGGGTTCAGGGTTCAGGGTTTAGGGTTTAGGGTTTAGGGTTCAGGGGTAAAAGTCCTATCCGATCCTGAGCCCTGAACCTCTTCCGGGCATGGGGGTTTAGGACTCCTATCTATCGATGCTAACGATCTCAAGCCAGGGCTTGGCTTGCTAGGGTCAGGGTCAGGGCCCTAAACCCTAAGCCCTAAGCCCTAAGCCCTAAGCCCTAAACCCTAAACCCTAAGCCCTAAACCCTAAACCCTAAACCCTAAACCCTAAACCCTAAACCCTAAACCCTAAACCCTAAACCCTAGACCCTAGACCCTAGACCCTAAACCTAAGCCCTAAATCCTCGGGCTTGTGCGGCCGGGGGTTTTAGATTTTTCGACGGTTTGCAGCGTCCTTCAACAACACAGTCCTAGGATGCTTAGGTTCCAGGGTCTTATGGTGCCTTATACAAATAACCCAAAGAACCCTTGAAGGGTTCTTTGGTGGGGGGGGCACGTAAGGGCCCTAAATCCCTGATTCCTTAATTGAGTCCAGCCCTAAGTCTCTATAAGGATTCTCATTTAAGGTTTTTGGGCCCAAAGGCCTTCTTGTTTTTGGGGTAATTGAGCCTAAGGGCAGAAGTTTAGGGCTGTGGGCCTGGAACTGCACCCCAGACTGGAAACCCCAAATTCCGAACCACAGATGTTAAGCCCAAAACTCTGAACCCTGCCCAAAACTTAGACCTAAACTTTGACCCCTTCCAGAGGGTTAATGGGTTTACGGATCCGGACAATCCGTTCGCGGTTACGTAAGATTCTCGACACCTATACCTTAAGACCCTGAAACCCTAAATCCTTGAACCCTAGACCCCTGAACACTATAACCTGATAACCCTAAACCCCAAACCCCCAAAAGCCCTAAATCCCTGAACACTATAACCTGATAACCCTAAGCCCCAAACCCCAAAAGCCCCAAATCCTTGAAACCGCGAGTTACGCCGTGGCGCGCTCTTGCATCTCTTGGAAAAGAGAAAGGGCTGCGGGCCATCGGCTGCTTTCCTGAGGCTTTCCCAAGTTTTAGGGCTTAGGGCTTAGGGTTTAGGGTTTAGGGTTTAGGGTTTAGGGTTTAGGGTTTAGGGCTTAGGGTTTAGGGTTTAGGGCTTCGGGCTTAGGGCTCAGGGCTTAGGGCTCAGGGCTCAGGGCTTATAGGGCTCAGGGCTTCGGGCTTAGGGCATATAGGGTATAGGGCTTAGGGCTTAGGGCTCAGGGCTTAGGGTTTTTCTCCCTAAGCTTGGGACAGTCCTTAAAAGGGATTAGAGTACTCCCCCCCCCATTAGAACCCCCTACTAAGGACTGTTAGTATAAGGGTAGTATAAGTGGGGAACATCTTAACCCCAAACCCTAAACCCTGAAGGCTTGGGCCTCAGGGCACCAGGCCAGGGTTTAGGGTTTAGGGTTGAGGGCTTAGGGTTTAGGGCTCAGGGTTCAGGGTTTAGGGTTGAGGGCTTTAGAGCTTTAAAGGTTGCTGTATGTAGGGCACTAGAGGGATTGTGAGCTCTAGTTTTTTTTTTTGCGGGATTGTCAGGGGCTCAAGAATTTTGGGTCTTCTTCGGACTAGGGATAAAGGCTTGCACCCCTAAACCCTAGCCCCTGAGCCCTAAACCCTAAACCGAAACCCTGAAGTGTGGGGCAGCCTTGGGAGCTCCAACATGCGTCCCAAGCAAACGATCTTCGACCCCTGCGCCCACACCCGGGGCTTCCTTGCAGGGTTTGCATGGGTGGATTGGGAAGAAGAGAAGTGGTCGCGCGGGGGTACTACTTTCGAAACAACGGGCCTCCGCCTCTCTTTCCTCCGCCTCCTTCTTGAAGGCCTGCACCTGGCGCTGCAGGTTCTCCAGCTGGCTGATCAGGAGCTGGTTCTCCTGCTTAAGCTGCTCCAGCTGTTTGCGGAGTCGCTGGCACTCTCGCTCTGCACGAGAACGGGTTGAGCAGCTTTCGGGTCGGAGGCGCCGCATATAATCCCTTAAAGGGTATATATATATATGTATATATATATACATATATATGTACATATATAGGGCCCTAACTCGTCATTCCCTGCTGACCAACAGTAGGTACAGTTCGCGTTGGGGGGTTTTGAGGCGTGGGGCACTGCAACGTCTCGACCTCATGATGTATTGAGGGTGTTAGGGTCTGGGTATAGGGTTTAGGGTTTAGGGCTTAGGGTTTAGGGCTTAGGGTTTAGGGGCCAAAAAGCCCTAAGCCGTAAGCCCTCAACTTTATAAACCCCAAACATACATGAGGACTCTACTGTGCTTGTACCAGAGTCCTTCATGAACAAACCGTGACAGAACACAAATAGAACAACGGTGGAATCTTCAGGTGAATCCTTTACCCTAGTCCCTAAGCCCTAAACACTAAACCCTTAGCCCTAAACCCTAAACCCTAAACCCTAAACCCTAGACCCTAGACCCTAAACCCTAAACCCTAAACCCTAAGCCCTAAACCCTAAACCGATAATGCCACCCCCCACAGGCCACGGATCTGCGCTGGCCGAGATGGTGGTGTTGTAACCTCGGCGCGTCACATCTTGTGGGCTTCAACTAGGTTAGGGTTTAGGGTTTAGGGTTTAGGGTTTAGGGTTTAGGGTTTAGGGTTTAGGGTTTAGGGTTTAGGGTTTAGGGTTTAGGGTTTTGGGTTTTGGGCTTAGGAGGAGTTAAGGAGGGGGGGGGGGGGGGGGTGACCATATGTGTATTGATGTATACAGCCACCCCATGATCCATCGTCACGGGGCTTACTCTTGCAAAAAGCTAGGCGCTCTCTTGTTTTCTTCATATGCGAAAGCCTCTTTGGCGTAGTTGATGTAAAATGGTCAAGGATTGAAACACATGGGTTTTGCAATGTTTGTTTTCGTATGTAGGCTGCAAGCACCGAAACAAGAGAATAGAAGTCTACAGTCTTTCTTCACTTCTATATTTGCTCTGGTTTTCTTCACTTCTATGTTTACTTGTGGTTTGTTACAGCGCATGATTCATCTATGCAGGATTCTTGGTGGTTAGGCACCCTGCCTTTTCATGACTGCCAAAACCAAAAATTGGGATGTTCCCCGTTCTACTAACAGTCCTTACTAGGGATGAGCACAACCACGACCACCGCCAGCACCACAACAACCCACAAAGCCCCTGCAAAGGCCACAACCACCAGGCTCGTGATGATGACGATTCCACCGACCGGAACATGAAGATGATGCTGATCAGACAACAAATTGGCAGATTATGATTGCAACGATACGGCTAGTCTCCATACCGATTCTATCAAGAACTGTTCATGCGCATGATCTCGGGTGGCCTCTGTGATCCATGGGCCTCTTGCCACTCGCAGTGTGAAAATGCTGTGGATGAAGTATTCGCGCTGTCCAGCAGGTTTGAAGTAGCGAGCCAGTCGAAGAAAAGCTATGTGATCAGAGGCTAAAAGCAGCTTGACAGCAGTGATGACGGCGTGGTTTTGGTTAATGATGAATGACTACGAAAGCTGGTGTTTATCATGAGGATGCTCGTTAGGGAAAATGATGGCCCCTCTGAACTGTGAACCTCGAACCCGACTTAGAGCATCCAAGGCATTCCCAAGGTTTTCGTATGAACATGCGGAGAATACAGAGTTTTTCCTTTCTGCAACATTAAGAACATTGAGGTTTTCTTATTACAATATGAGGAAAGTAGAGGCCTGCGTGTTCATTTCTACAGCATACAGCGACTTTGCGTCAAGGCCCAACAGCTGGGGTGGAAAGTGCGACGTCATGGCTTTGCAACGGTGCTGTGAATACCGACGAGCTTGTTTGCATATGGGGCAGTGTCTCAGAATCCCCAACCCTTCAAATCCGAAACCCTAAACCCTAAACCCTAAACCCTAAACCCTAAACCCTAAACCCTAAACCCCAAACCCTAGCAAGGGCGAATACTGCCCCATGCACTTTCGATTAAAAGTTTCGAAGCCCCGAACCTTAAATCCACAAAAACCCAAGCATGTCCCCCACGACCCTAGCAGTTCAAGAAAAGGTGCTCTCAAAAAAGTCTCCTACACCCACCCAATTCCTGAAACCGTACATCCTAAATCCTAAAGCCCTGCACCCTAAATCCTGAAACCCTAAACCCTAAATCCTGAAAACCCTAAACCCTACACCATTGCAGGGAAATGGGCTCACGTGATCAGGGTCAATCCCCTCGGCTTGCTGGAGCATGCGCAGGTGCTGCAAAGTCTGGACGGGGCAGTGGCGCGCGGGGGACAGGGGGGGCAAGGGTTTAAGGGGCGTGAGGGGTGTAGCGGTTTTAAAAGGGTTTTACGATTCTGAGGTTTAAAGTGCTAGGGGTTTAGGGGTTTAGGGGGGTTTAGGGGTTCAGGGGGTTTAGGGGGTTAGGGGTTTACGGGTTTAGGGGTTTAGGGGTTTAGGGTTCAGCGTTTGTGAGCTTCTGGCAAAGTCTGGACACGGTTTAACGCTTAGGGCTTATAGGGGGCCCTCAGAGGCTGAGAGGCCTTTGGAGTTTTTGGCTCGGTTAGCAGTCCTTGTCTGGTCTTGATGCTCTAAACCCCAAACCCCAAACCCCAAACCCTAAACCCTAAACCCTAAACCCTAAACCCTAAACCCTAAACCCTAAACCCTAAACCCTAAACCCGAAAGGCGAAATCTTTATTTATCGCAACCCTAAGGTTCAGCGTCACATAGCTAATGGAGACCCTGGGCTACGCTTTTAAAGTTCGACTTAAGAGTTCGTTGTAGCAGTATTGAAGGACTGTCAGGAACTGTTAGTAAGTATAAGGGGGAACATTCCAAGCCCGGGGTTTAGGGCTTAGGGCTTACGGCCTGGGGTTAGGGTTTAGATCACGGTAGTAAACTAACCCTAAACCCTGAACCCTAAACCATAAACCCTAAACCCTAAAAACACAGAAATCCCTTGTCAAACAACACTCGACTCAAGAGCCAAAACTCGATAAACCCGTATAACCCTACTTAAACCCCAAACCCTCCGGCCTAAGCCCTAGACCGTAATCCCTACCTAGAGCATCCATGCCTCTTCAAAAAGGGTCTATTCCCAAGCGGCCCAAACAATTAAGGCGCACTTCTCTTGTTTCTTGCGGTGCAGAGAAACCCTAAACCCCCCAAACCCCCTAAACCCCCCCAAACCCCCCCTAAACCCCCTTAACCCCCTAAACCCCAAACCCTAAACCCTTTACCCTAAACCCTAAACCCTGAAACCTAGACCGCTGTGCCTCCTCCCAGAGGTGTGCCTTGCCCAGGGCCGCGAGCGCACCATTGAGGCAGAAAAGGTCCGGCGTTATGGACCTTCTTGGGATAAGGGGCCTAGGCCCTAAACCCTAAACCCCAAGCCCTAAATCCTAAACCCTCAACCCAAAAACCCTAAGCCCTCAACCCAAAACCCTAACCCCTTAATTAAGGGCTTAGGGTTTTTGGGGGGTTTAAGGGCTTCGGAACAAGGAATGAGAGTTTATGGGTGGGGTTCCGAATCCCGCGTTTAGGGCTATACCCAAGAGTTGAGGCACGTTTTCGTTCTGACATGCTTACTTGTGGTCTGGGATTGCAGGGAGGGGCCTTTGTAAACTATGGCAAAGGACCTGTAGACGGAGTTGTAGTAGCCCTAAACCCTAAACCCTAAACCCTAAACCCTAAACCCTAAACCCCAAACCCCAAACCCTAAACCCTAAACCCTAAACCAGCAAAGCCCTGGCAGTTTGAGGCACCTCGACTCCATGTCTCCCAGCATCAGCAAGGCGAGCGCCTTCTTTTGCAAGTCCGGGGGGTGCTTCTTAGGAAGGGGCGAGTTTAGGGTTTAGGGTTTAGGGTTTAGGGTCTAGGGTCTAGGGGCGGGGGGCGCGCGGGGGAGGGGGGGGGGGGGGGGGGGGGGGGGGGTGCTGAGTTTAGAGTTTAGGGTTTAGGATTAACCAGGGGAAAGAAAGGTTCGCCTTTGGGCTTTAGACGGGCTCTGTAATACCAACCCTAAACCCTAAACTTTGCCCTAAGCAAAAAGCCTAAACACCCACAAAGGCTTTAAAGGTTTACATACTCAGCATCTAAGGCGAGACTCTAGACCCGAAACCGGTCAACAAGACCTAAACCCTGCAAACCCTCTGTACCCTGTAACCCCTCTACTTATAACCCGAAGAACCCTCTACACCCTGGAAACGCTTGTTAAGACCCTGAAAAACCCCAAGACCCAAGAAACCCTACAAACCCTTGAAACCCTACAAAACGGATGCCCCTGCTCCAAAACCCTATAAACCGCAAGCCCCACAAGAAGCCCCCTCAGCTGCTAGAACTTCCCTCCAGAGCACCCACTGGCCACCCTTGCCACACGCGGACAGCGCCGCAGAGACGCCGAAGGCATCAACCTGACTCAAAAAAGGTATGGGTTGGGATGTTCCCGCTTATACTAACAGTTCATAAAGGGGATTATCGTACCCCCTATTACCTACCTCTGGAGTAGACCCAGAACAAAAAGCATATACTTTTTAGGTATAAGTAGCTATTATGGGAACCCAAAACCAAAAAAAGTACTAAAGTATAGTACTCCAAAGCCCAGATGATAATCCCTACTGAGGACTGTCAGTATAAGGGGCAACAAGGTTTAGGGCACGTGGGCTCAAGAGAACCTCAAAGTAGTACTGTTGACAGCCACCCTACTTCAATACCTCCACGCGAGCCCTCACACGAACTCCGTAAACCTAGTAGCCAATGATGCTTCCGAGCCTGCAACGACGCTTCCCGGATGGAGCCGAAGAGGGACAGAGCTGCTGCCCACTCTGACACCTGCGCCATGGCGCAAGGGTTTTAGAGTTTATAGGGTTTAGAAGTACTCTGTATCCCTTAAACATTTCTGTTGGGGCACCTGCCACAAGGATCATGGTTTGGATTTTCTCGGGCTTAGGATTTGGATTTCGGTTTTAGCTTTGAGAAGGTTCTTGAGGTGAGTGATGTCCTGCATCTCGGACGTACATCAACTCCCTAAACCCTTATAAACCCTAAACCCTATTGGAACTTATTCCAAGGCCATAAGCCCCCCAAAGCCCCAAACATAGGACCAAAGTGCCCTAAACCTAAACCCGAGCGAGACCTCAAGCCCCTGAAGCCCCAACCCTGCGGGGACCGGGATTTGCCGCAGTTGAGGGTGTAGGGTTTAGGGACCTTCAGGGCCCCGAATCTCGAAAACCCTCAGCCCCGAGCCGTAAACCCTAAACCCTGAACCCTAAACCTTGAACCCTGAACCCACCTTAAACCCTGAACCCTGAACCCTGAACCCCAAACCCTAAACCCCGGACCCTAAACCCTAAACCCTGAAACCCTCTACTCTGCTTAGGGCTCCCCCACCCCTTGAGCCGGCCTTCTCACAAGCCACAGCTGCCGTGCTGTAGCTCCTTCGTAGCCCAGTAACCATACCCTAAACCCTAAACCCTAAACCCTAAACCCTCAACCCTTTTTTCGGCTACTGTAGCTACTTTACAAGTGCACCTTGAACCAAACAAAAGGGTACCACTGGGCTCGCAAGGCTCACAACGTCCGGCTTCGCGCTTCGCCGGTCCATGGCCTCATGCGCGTAGGGGTTTAGGGTTTAGGGGTTATAGGGTTTAGGGTTATAGGGTTAGAGGGTTATAGGGTTATAGGGTTAAAGGGTATAGGGTTTAGGGTTTAGGGTTCAGAGGTTATAGGGTTATAGGATTAAAGGCTATAGGGTTTAGGGATTAGGGTTAGCAATCCCTAACCCTCTTCTCCCCAAACCCTAACCCGAAACCCTAAAGCCCACGACGTGCCATCACCCCCCCAGATGTGCATAGCCAGTCCCCTTAGAAGTGGTTTAGGGGTCAGGGGTTTAGGGTTTAGGGTTTAGGGTTTAGGGTTTAGGGTTTAGGGTCAGGGGTTTAGGGTTTAGGGCTTAGGGCTTAGGGCCAGAACAAAAAAAGTACTGGAGGACCTGCCCCCGCCGAGTCTGGGTTCCATAACAGGAGCCCAGTAAACCCTAAGCCCTCGGACCTAAGCCCTGAACCCTAAATCCTAAACCCTATCCCTAAACCCTAAACCCTAAACCCTAAATCCGAAACCCTATAAACCCTAGTCTAGGGTGCAAAGGATCGTGCTGTCTGCGGCTGCAAGGCTCCTAGGTTTTGGAGCGTACAAAGGTTCTAGGCTTGAGGGCTTATGGGTGGGTGCAGGGTTTAGGGTTTAGGGTTTAGGGTTTAGGGTTTAGGGTTTAGGGTTTAGGGTTTAGGGTTTAGGGTTTAGGGTTTAGGGTTTAGGGTTTAGGGAAAAAGACGGGTGTAGTGGTTGAGGGCTTCGGGTTTTCTGCAGAGCTTAGCGTTTCGGGCCCAGGTTTTGGGCTCTGGAGTTTGTATGATAGAGATTACCCTGTGGCATATGGGTTTATATGAGGTCAAGAAAGTCTCCGAAGCAGACGACCTTCGAAAAGCTGGAGTTGTAGTTCCTTTCAGGGAGTAATATTATGACATCCGAAAGAAACCCCAAACCCTAAACCTTCAAACTCTTTAAAAACTTGAACGCCGCACATTGGAAACCTTAAGAGGCACCATCGCCTCCAGCAGGTACACGGCCTGGTGCCAGGCCTGACCTGTATCACCGTCTGGGGTGGCTATAGGGTCCTCAAGGGACGGGGGGTTCATGGGGGGTAGGTACCTAGGGAACCTTAGGGAAGCTTCGGGAGCCTTACTAAAGAGTAGTGGGGAGTTTAGAGAACCTTGGGTTACGTACCCCCCTTGAATCCATCCTCCCTTAAGAACCCCATAATGATACTTGGAGGTTCAGGGTACTTGTAACCCGATTATCAGTGTAGATATAGGCCACTTATAAGCCCCTTAAGCACCTAACAGGGTTACGGTTGGGTTATAAATAAAGTTATAATTGGGTTAAGCCCTAAACCCTAAACCCTAAACCCTAAACCCTAAACCCTAAACCCTAAACCCTAAACCCTAAACCCTAAACCCTAAACCCTGAACCCGCATAACTGGGTTACAAAGTACCATGAACTTCGAAGTAGGGTCTCGGGTGTACGCTCATGACCAGCGGCAGGACGTGTTTCTGAGGTGCCCGCGCCGCTGCTCTGTGTAGACACATACGGAACTTCCGACTTCACTTAGGGTTTAGGGTTTAGGGTTTAGGGTTTAGGGTTTAGGGTTTAGGGTTTAGGGTTTGGGGTTTGGGGTTTAGGGTTTAGGGTTTAGGGTTTAGGGTTTGCTGTGATATGCTTCGTGACACGCGAAGAGCAGCCATGTCCCGACTGCGGAAGGCCATCAAACACTTCTATCCCACCCCACGCTGTGTCAGGCGGCAAAACCCGTCTAGGGAACCCGGCAAACCGGCTGGGTTAAACCTAAGGCGTTCCAGGGGCAGTCGGACCATTTACTAATCGTTTTCCCTCAGGAGCCATTTCGAATCATACTCTAATCATCCCCCCCCCCTCCCCCCAAGACCCTATTCTCATTATTGAGGCCCCCATATGAACACCCTAAACGCTAAACCCTGAACCCCAAACCCCCTAAACCCTAAACCGTAAACCCTAAACCCTAAACCCTACACCCTAAACCCTAAACCCTGGGGCCCGGAAGCTCTCAAAGCGGAACTCCGCCTCGCCGGCAGGCGTCAATCGCGGCGTTGTAAACGATTGTGTTCGGGATCAGTTCCTGGGGTGGATAAGCCGTTTCTGCAGGGTTTAGGGTTAAGGGTTTAGGGTTTAGGGTTTAAGGTTTAGGGTTTAGGGTTTAGGGTTTAGGGGTTGAGGGCTTGAGGGCTTGAGGGGTTTAGGGTTTTAGGGTTTTAGGGGCTTAGGGGTTTAGAGGGTTTAAGTTCGGGCTTGGGGTCATGTAGGGGCTTAAGGGCCCAAAAAGCCCCAGGACCGAACACGGAGTCCTCTCCATTGAGATATGTACCAGGTATGTAACATTCAAGCTGCTACCTAAATTCAAATTCCTTAAAGCCTACGCCCTATAGCAGCGAACCCCTGAACCCCTAACTCCCTGCAAGCCCCCCCTAAGCTCAAACCCAAAACCCTAAACCCAAAACCCTAAACCCTAAAACCTCAACCCTAATCCACAAGCCTGTGCCAAGGAAGCTGTGAGATTCCTCGACTGCCCATTCTGGGAGTGTAGGTTGGGATGTTCTCCCCCTTATACTCACAGTCCTTAATAGGGAGTATCCTAGGGGGGTACTACAAATAATCCCAAGGACTATTAGTCTAAAGGCGATCATCCCAAAGTGTGGGCCCCAAAACACAAGGAAATCACAGAGGAAACAGAAGAAACACGAAATACAATAGCTCAAGACATGCTAGTCAAAAGCTTGAACAGCTCAGAACAAACCACCCCCCCTCCGAAAAAACAAACTACTGTTTATGACAACTTCTGAATGGTGGCCGCAAAAAAAGCACAACAACCAAAATGCCCCAAACCCTAAACGCCCCCTAAACCCTCAACCCGAAACCCTAAACCGCGCACCTTAAGCAAAGTCGCCCGGAAGCGCATTTCCTGGAACATGCCCAAAGCCTCTGACGCGAGCTGGTTTAGGGTTTAGGGTTTGGGGTTCCCCGAACCCTAAACCCTAAACCCTAAACCGTAAACCGTCCCACTCCCCCAAGCAAAAAGATACTCCCAACACTACTTGGAGGTTCATGGTACTTGGTAACCCAATTGAACTTGTACTTGTAAGCCATATATAAAACTATTAGGCTTATTAGGCTTCTTAAGGGGCTTATAAGTGGGCTATAACTACACTTTGAATTGGGTTACTAAGTACCCTGAACCTCCAAGCACCGGAATTCAGGGACCTAGGATCACCCTGACGCGCTCCCATAACATGTAGTGTTCCGGGCTCAGGGGTTTCAGGGCTTTAAGGTTTTAGGGTTTTTGGGCTCCAGGGTTTTAGGGTTCTAGGGCTCTAAGGTTTCTAGGGTTTTAAGGCTTAAGAGCGAAGGTTTCTTTAGGGTTTTGGGGGTTTGGGGGTGCTAGGGGTTCAGGGTGCAGGTTTTTGGGGTTTGGGGTACGAAGCCTGGTGGCTAGATCCTCTCAGGGACCATCCGAAACCTGCAGATGAAGCATTCGCGCTTTTTGGGTTTGTGGTTTAGGGTTTAGGGTTTAGGGCTTGGGAATTATGAGTCCGTTCACTTGGCGTTAATCTATTCCAGGGCGCCCCTCTCTGTATACCTCTGAATTGCTCTCAACACGGCCATTACCGCTCTAAGCCCTAAACCCTGAACCCTACTAAGCACCCACAAGCTCTTATTTTTGCCTATTTGGAGGCGCCCAGGCAGTGCGTTGGGGCGTAGGGCATTATAAGGGCGGTGTCCCTGAACCCTGAACCCTATATACCATACAGAATCTCCAAACCCTACATCCCTAAATCCTTAAACCCTTTCCGGCTTAGGGCTTAAGGTTCATCCTCTTGGGGTTTAGGGTTTAGGGTTTAGGGTGAGCGCCTCCGACCACAAACTCCGCCGCCCCAAGCCGGCCATCAACATTGTAAAGTGCCTGGTGAGGGCAGCAGATTGGAGGGTGTGGGGGGTCAAAGGGAGGCGAACTCTTCTGCCCTAATCAGGAAGAATATTCATATTTGTTGGGGGTGGTTCTTAGAAAATAGTTAGTAGAATAGTGAGAGATCGGAATCATAATTTGTCGTAACCGGCAACCCCCCCCCTCCCCCTCATCTTTACCGGTAGCTAGCAGCGAAAACGTTTGCACTCGACGGCTTCAGAAAGAATCAGCATGCCTCTACAAACCAAACCTGAAGCCCTGGTTCCTACTTACGGCCGGGGGTCCTCTTAAGGCTTAGGGTTTAGGGTTTAGGGCTTCTGCCAAAGGACCGGTGCTTGTAGAGCAAGCCCTCGTAAACCGCGTGCTCGGCCAGGGCGAGCCTCAGGCCTTAGGGGTTTAGGGTTTGTAGGATTTAGGGGCTTGGGTTTAGGAATTTAGGGGTTGAGGGGTTTAGGACTTTAGGGGTTGAGGGGTTTCGGAGTTTAGGGGTTTAATTAGGGTGAAGGGGTTTGGGGTTTGGGGGGTTTAGGGGTTTAGGGTTTAGGGGTTTGGGTTTAGGAATTTAGGGGTTGAGGGGTTTAGGGGGTTGATGTGCTCTCTTCGTAGTTATATTCTCATAAGCTTCTCTGGGGGGAACAAGTGCGTGAGGAAAGCGGTTATAGTGTCAAGATAATATTATAACGATGAAGTGAGTGTAATGAGTGCATTTGCGCGTGAATGTAATATTACAGGCAAATGAGCGAATTAATGAACAAAGTACGCCACTAGTTCAAAACTGTAATCAGAAAGGCTTATTAGGCATTTATTATGTATTATCTGGACTCATCTTTGGAATCTCCAGAACATGAGTATCAGTCCTTATATGAATAGAATGATATTGGAAATGGGATTATATCTCCAGAAAACAAGAACTTCTATAATATAAGCATTACATTGCATGACTTTCTTCTAGATCTTCTTTTTAGTAATGCCCGGCTTTTTGTGGGGTACCGAAAAAAGGGAACCCTAATGATTGTAGAGAGGTGGCCATGTTGCCCTTCTATCGCAAATGCGCTTAAACCCTAAACCCTAAGCCCTAAACCCTAAACCCTAAACCCTATACCCCAAACCCTAAACCCTAAACCCTAAACGCTAAACCCTGCTCGGGTCGAGTGACGCCTCGACTCGGCCGGCGCGCCTTCCCCGGAGCGCTTGGAGGATCTCCGTCAGGTGCTGCTCCGCACCCACCTGCGCCCAAGTGCTTCGGAGAGTTTGGGGTCTACTGGACTCTAAACCCTGAACCCTAAACCCTAAACCCCAAATCCTAAACTTTAGGTTGAGGGTTCAGGGCGTCTTGCTAAACCCCCTCATCTCTGACCCGAAAAGAGGCAGACTCCACAACCCCCTAGCCCGAAACCCACACGCTAACACCATCCTGAAACCCCTAAGCCCTAAACCCTATATAAACCTAAACTCTAACGCTAAAACCGCCCCTGATACGCCGAAACCCCAAAACCTCCAAAGCCCTAAACCCTAAACCCTAAACCCGAAACCCTAAACCCTAAACCCTAAACCCGAAGCCCTCCTAATCCCTCTGCCTCAAAGAGGCGCTGGCGCAGCGTCTCTTGAGAGGGAGGAGGGTCCGCCACCCTCGTCCTGCAACAACAACTACAAGAAAGGAGGGGACCCGCACTAAGGGTTTAGGGTTTAGGGTTTAGGGTTTTTGGGGTTTTTAGGGTTTGGGGTTTAGGCTTTAGGGCTTTGGATGGTTTCGGGTTTAGGGTCGGCGTACGCCCGGCGCGCGCCCTGATCACAAAAACCATAACAAGCACACATACCGGCGCAGTCCATGAACGCCATATGCCATATGCTGCTGCAACGCTCCGAACCTTGCCGGCCTTTTACAGCCTAAACTCTAAACCCTACGACACAAGGACAAAACCTCACCCAATGAACCGCGTGTTCACGCTTTCCCAATTACACATCGCAATAAGCCCAATGCACTCTATATGCCCCCAAAACCCCTCACCAAGCCAATCGCCCTGCAGAAGCAATACCCCCAGCCCCAAACCCTACACGCCAACAACTCGAAACCTACAAGCCCCACTAGCCCTATAACCCTGTAACCCCATAAACCTAACCCCCAAGCCCTTAAACCCTACAAGCTACAACAGCAAACCCCACAGCCCCATAGTCCCAAACAACCCTGAACCCCAAGGATAAGCCCGACAGAGTCCTGAAACGCTTTAGCCCCAAACCCTCAAACCCTAAACTAGAGCCTAAACCCTAAACGAAACCCTAAGCCCTAAAACCCTCAACCTTAACCCCAAGCCCTAAGGAACCTTAGACCTTAAACCCCTAAACCCCTGAACCGTAAACCCCAAATTTAAACCCTAAGCCCTAAAAACGCCCTGAAGAAAGACCTTAAACCCCTAACCCCTAAACCCCCAAAACCCTAAACCCCAAATTTTAACCCCTAAGCCGTAAACCCCAAGAACCCTAAACCCCAAATTTGAAGCCCTAAGCCCTAAAAGAGCCCTAAAGAAAGCCTCGGTGCCCCGCTTCGCACACCGGCATGGCGAACACAGCCACGCCGGAGCCTCCGGCAAGGGTTTAGGGTTTAGGGTTTAGGGTTTAGGGTTTAGGGTTTAGGGTTTAGGGTTTAGGGTATAGGGTATAGGGTATAGGGTTTAGGGTTTAGGGTTTAGGGTTTAGGGTTTGAAACCACATCTGAATATGCGCTGTGGTGCTTCAGCTATCCCTCGAATCATCTGACAAATCGGCGAAACCACTGCCGAAGCGGAACCAAGTTAGGTGGCTTAGAGTCTACATGGGTGGTTGTCAAATCCAAATTCTGATCCCTTTTGGGGTACCCTGAATAGTAGGTGCCGTATTATCATCGGGATCCAAAAAGGGACTCTCATTTTGACAGCCACCCACATGCTGAGGGCCTTGTCGGACTTTTGGGGTTCGGCGTTGAAGGCTTAAGATTGAGGTTTGTGGTGTAGCCCGGCAACCAGAAGCTATCTGTCCAGCTTCCTTCGGATAAAAGATTGAGCTGTGGGATGTGCCGTCATGGCTACGAAATAAGAACACTTACTACCAAACTGTTGGTGAATAGAGTCCCAAGAAAGGCTTCTTACACAACTACAGCCCTAAACCCCTCAAACCCCAAACTCTAAAACCCCGAAACCCCGAAGCCCCAAGTTCTAGACCTCGAACTCTCCGTCCTGGCCGTAAACCCTAAACCCTAAACCCTAAACCCTAAACCCTAAACCCTAAACCCTAAACCCTAAACCCTAAACCCTGAACACCCTAAGAATCCAGGCCTCCATATCCTGCATGGCCTCTGCCCGAGAGCCCGCGCACAGGGCAGCACCATGGCACCGTCTTTTCTCCTAAGTCCTCATGGGTTTAGGGGTTTAGGGGTTTTGGGGTTTAGGGGTTAGGGGTTTAGGAGTTAAGGGGTTTAGGGGTTTAGGGGTTTAGGGGTTTAGGTGTTTAGGGTATCGGTTTGGCTACTTACCGGCACGCTTAGACCCTCTAAGCCCTCTTCAGCACTCCCCCCTCTTGAGGGCTTATGGTTATTATTATGATTATCTTAAAAATCTAATATAGGGTATCGTTTATCCGGGAGTCCAAGCGTAAGTTTGGGGCCTGTGGCGCCATGGAACCGGAGAAATTGCCAGGGTTCAAGCTTTAGGGTTTGGGTTTAGGGATTAGGGTTTAGGGGTTGGGGTGTTGAGTGTAGGGTTTGGGCTTGTTTTTGTAGGCATTTTGTGTTTAGGGCTTTGGGTTAAGGCATTGACAGCCTTGCCAGCCAAAGGTGTAGCAGAGGTTTCGGCTTTTGTGTTGCTGGGGCCGGCATGGAAAAATGAACTCAGAGAGCCCTGGGTTTAGGGTTTAGGGTTTCATAACAAAAAGAAAGCAAAAACCCCCAAACCCTAAACCCTAAACCCTAAACCCTAAACCCTAAACCCAGAAGCTCTGCAATCATGTCGGCTAGTGGCCGCCAGATCCTAGATCAGAAATCCAAGCTTGGCTTGCGAGCCCGCCTTGAAAACTGGCATTTTCCCACAGTTGAAGTACATTTCTCTTTCTGTAAAGGTATAAGGTTAGTCTAGGTAGGTATACTACAGTTGTGTATAACTGGGTCCTGTCGGGTCCTGTATTTGAGCAAGCAATACGAGAGATTCGGCACTTTACTCCAAATTGGCACCAGGACTGCCTTCAGCCCGCAAACCTAAACCCTAAACCCTCAAGAGTCACGAGAATTCATTGATGGACATCCGGGATTTCGGATTTGGGGTTGAGGCCTGGGAACTTGCAGGTTTGTGGCTGGTTAGGATTTGGCATGTGGGGAGTTGCGGGTTGGGGGGGGGGGGGGGAACCAGAACCCTAACCCCCCCAAAGGGGGTGGGGGGGGAGGGTGGGGAAGTGTCCTGGGATGTTGAGGGTTTGGGGTTTAGGCGAATGGTTAGGACCTATCGTGCTGAAAGACGAACACCCCACACACAGATTCCCCTCCCCAAGAAAAAGACTTAGAGTTAGCGTAAAGACAGAACATTCCCCGGCCCCAAGCAAAGCGTTTAGGGTTCGGGTTTAGGGTTCAGGGTATAGGACACACCCTCGCGCTCCAACCCGAAGCGCTGCATACGTAACCCCCAGCCGGTTTAGGGGTTTGGGTTGAGGGACTTGCATGCTAAACCCTAAGCAATAAGCCCTACGCCTTTCAAACCCTAAACTTAGGGTTTAGGGTTTGGGGGTAGGGTCTAGGGTTCAGAGGGATCACCATGCCGGGAGCACTGGGACAGGGCCCACGGCTTTGCAGCAGGTACTCGAGCTCCTGCCTGCAATGGCGTGAAAGATCTATTGGAAACCCTGAAATCCCTGAAGTCATCTAATTACCACGCAGGGTTCAGGGTTCAGGGTTTCGGTTTAGGGTTAGGGGTCAGAACCCTGAACCCTAAGGATTCGGGTTCAGGTTTTAAGCTTGAACTCCAAAACCTCGCACACTTACGAAGGGGGCCCTTTGGAAACCTATCTTGACAGCAACTCAAGACCAAAAAACCCTAAAACCCCAGACCGTGAGATCAAAAAACAAATGAAAAAACGAAGTGTCCATGTACCTAGAAAATTGCGTCCAGAAAGGCTGTAGAGACTTAGGGGCTTTAGATGGCTCAAGTGTTCCCTACAAACTTACCGTTTCACCCAAAGTTCAGGAAATGAATGCTAACACCCACATTTCCAAGAACTAACAGAACTGATATTTTAGGGCTTTTCTTGTGGCCTAAAGGTACACTTAAATACGTGCTCTTCTGAGCCTTGGGGATAGAGTTTGGGGTACAAGGCGTCGCGCCGTAGTTCAGGGCATTCGGTTTGAAGACCTTCTTGCCCAAACCCAAAAGGGTCGAAACCCTGAAGCGCTAAGCCAGCGAGACCCTAAAACCCCAGAGATATAACGCCAGTCCTGGCGGTCAAAACCATGTAAATGTACACCCTGAAAGCTGCGAACACACCAGGCCCAAAAACTGTAAACCTTAAACCCTAAAGTCCTGAAACCCTTCTGTGCTAAACCCGGTGCCCTCATAACTTTCAGCCAAAACCCTACACCCCAAACAGATCGAAGCCCTATGTGTTTCGGGGACCCTGCAACCGCCGCCCACCTCATGTCGCCCGCTTTGGCCAGTTGAGCCGCTAGCCTGGAGTGAGCCTTCTGCTCCACCTCGGTATCTGAAGGGTCCTATACCCTCAGTTTTGGAAATTAGTAATGAGTAAGGTGTGGGGGGGTGTTTTGCTTCGTCTAGTGGGTTTAGTCAACTCTCAACCACCAAACGACTTAACTCCCCTCCAAAAGCCCAGGGGCAAAATGCTGCTTTGGGACCAGGCGACTTGATCAGAAAAGGCCCAGACGCCAACACCTCCCTACAACCCCTAAACCCTAGTAGCCCTTCACCCTGAGCTCCCACGAAGCCATTTCTCCGCCGCTCCTACAAGCCCGAAAACCCCACCAGAAGCCTACACTCTAACCCGAAACCCAACACTAGGGTTTAAGGTTTAAGGTTTAGTGTATGGCTTCGGACCCTGAACCCCAAACCCCCTGAATCCCCCACCTCCCCATCCCTACAAGCGCCCCGGCCGAAAGTGACTCGATGAGCTTCTCGTAGCTGATCACACCAAGCCCCTGTGTGCGGTTCAGGGTGGGTTTGGGATTTAGGGTTTCGGGTTTAGCCCTCAAAGCCCTAGGTTTAGTCAGGGTTTTCAGGTTCAGGGTTGGGGTTTATAGCGTTTTACAGGGCTTACAGGGCTGACAAGAGCTTACAAGGTTTAGGGCTTGGGGTTTGGGGGCACGGAAGGGTTTGTGATTTCCGGGTTTGGGCTGAGGGTTGGTCTGAGGCGGGTACGGAGGGTTTAGGGTTGGCTTAGGGTTTTAGGTGCGGAGTATAGTGGTTCGTTTGAGGTTGGTTTCACTTGCAGGTTTCGGTTTTCACAGGGGCTTCGGCCAGGGCATGGTTTAGAGACATGAGAGGATTCATGGGTTTTATCGTCAGTGTTCTCGGGCGTGCTAACAAGGGTAGCGCAAAACACATCGCAGCCCAGCGTGTTGCTCTTTTGAGCACGCCGCTTCTCTTGGGACCTGGGAAACAAGCTAATGTACAAAACCAGGCATGCGGCCCAGGGTACCGACGCACTGCCGCGGCACGCGGCGCACTGTTGCAAGAAATAGGTGCAGACGCAAACTCGAGCGATCTCGTCGCAATGCTAGGGGGAAGTTAAACGCTAAGCCCTAAGCCCTAAACCTTAGGGCAACTTCCAGACAGCACCCCACAACTTCAAGGCCTCAAAGCCCACGATGACCCAAATGCCCCATATAGTCGTAGTCATAGTATGCCCCAAGAAGCCCCTATAACGCCCCAAGCCTAAAAACGTAAACCCTGTACCCAACCCCAAAGCGCACCTCCATATCCGGCAGCTCGCCTGTTTGATCCATGGCTTGGGGAAGGCCCGCGAATCTTGAGTGCGAAATTATCGCGCGGGGATTCTTGGGGTTGATTGCAAGGAGGTTCAAGGTTTAGGGCTTAGGACTTAAGGGTTTAGGTCCCGGGCTGTAGCCCTGAAGGGTTTGCACTAGTTCCAGCTCGGTAAACAATGGAAAGGCTACGACTCGACATCTCATGACGCTGCAGAACCCTAACCGGCGCTTTTTATGAGTAAGGGTTCTGAGGGAAGCTTATTTTGAGGCAGGGTACCTAAAACCTTGAGCCCGAAGAGCCATGCAGGGCGTGTTTAAGGCTCAATTTTAGGGAGACCGGCCTAGACCTGATAAACCATAAACCCTAAACCCCCAAGATATGAGGGCGCGCGGAATGCATCCCTATGTCGCTTCCATTGGCTGTGAAACCCTACTTGGAGCCTCATGGCCAGTCCTAACTGGGGTTCTTAATTAGGGTTTTAGGGTTTAGAGTTTAGTGTTTGGGTTATAAGCAGGGAAAATGGCGATAAGTGATTATCTAATTATGACTTTCGTCGGGGCATCGTCTAGCATCACGTGTAACTACCCATGAACCTTCAAGCTCGCAACTCCCGAAACCCCAACGCTCAAGCTAACCCAAGTCCTAATTCAACCCTAAAGCCCATCCTACCCCATATCCAAGACATCCGGACACCCAAAACACCCACCCTCCCAAAGCTCAACCCTGCATCGACTATTTTGTCTCGCGCGCTCCTTTTCCTTCGAATTCTTCCGGTAGGATCGGGGTCCAGTCCCTGAGAAGTCAGGCTTATAGGGTCTAGGGTTCAGGTTTGAGGGTTTTAAGGGTTTCGGAAGTGCTCAGAAAGGGGAAGCTCTTCAGAGAACGCACTCCCCAGCTCTGAACCACTCCTACTTCTGAGGGCGGTGCGCGAGCAAAACAGGAGAGGCTCACAAGCACTCCTACTTCTGAGGGCGTTGCTCGCCGGGTCAATTCGAGTCGCAAGGGTTCGGCATTTCGTTGGCTGATGCGGATGCTATATTTTCGCCTCGGCTTCCAGCCAAAAAGCGTCTAGAACAAGCAGACCCGCAGGAACGGGGGAAGGAGCCAGATGCTGGCGCACTGACCGTTTGCACCTGCTACACCCCGCGTTGGGCCAGCCCGGCTGCCGGTTTAGGGTGTAGTTTAGGGCTTAGGGCTTAGGGTTCGTTTACAAGCGTTTACAATTGCATTTCTTTAGACGGGGGGGGGGGGGGGGGGGCTTCAAGGGAGCCTTGCGCCGCAAGAATCTGCTCTACAGGTGCTACGTAAGCTCTGGAGGCCCGATGCCAGAAAGCACTTGCAAGCCCTTACCCTCACCGAATCTCACTTGGCCGAAACAACCCGACGCTCCAGAACCGAACCCTAAAACCCAAACCCTAAACCCTAAACCCTAAACCCAACCACCACAGCGGCACCTCTCTTCATCCTCCCGCTCCACGAGCTATGCGTGAGGGGTCGGTCAAGGCAAGACCCTGCGCCTCCACTTGTCTCAAATCTCGAGCTAAACCCGGCATAGATAGGGCTTGAGGGTTGAGAGTTTAAGGGGCAAATCTTTTATAACCAATGCATCAAAAGCGCTGACGGCAGAAAGAACTGAGAACTGCAAACAGCGAGCACAGTGCCAAAGTACTCTGCAATGCGGCCATTCAAGCCAGCCTGACCACGTTTTGCTAAATCACGGTTGCGCTCGACGGCCGCGTCAATGGTTCGCATTGCCTTGGAGAAGTTTGGAGTCAGGAGGAAGGGCGAAGCGAAAGGTTTATTGCAGGCCGCCGGGCCTCAGCACCTGCAGTGCCGATGCGGTTTTCTCCGAGGTAGATGTGTGTGACCGTGGAATTATGCTTGAGGCACCCTGCCAATGCCTGACATGCGCACAGGGAGCTGCAGACATGCAAAGCGTGTCTCTGAGGCAGCCGACTTGGGCCTCAGCTCCTGCATCACAGATTTTGTTACCCTTCAGGTCGATATGCGTGACCGAGGAATTGTGCTTGAGGCATCCAGCCAACGCCTGGCACACAGCAGGGAGCTGTAAAAGCGAGGCTGCGAAGCAGCCGACCCGGGCCTCAGCACCTACAGTGCCGATGTCGTTGCCCCTGAGGACGATGTGTGTGACCGTGGAATTGTGCAAGCACCCCGCCAATGCCTGACGCACAACAGGGAGCTGCAGACGCGCAAAGCGAGGCTGCGAGGCAGCCGACCCGGGCCTCAGCACCTGTATCGCCGATGTTGTTGCCCCTGAGGTCGATGTGCGTGACGGTAGAATTGTGCTTGAGGCACCCTGCCAACGCCTGACGAGCAACAGGGAGCTGCAGACAGGCAAAGCGAGGCCCTGAGGCTGCCGACTCGGGCCTCGGCACCTGCGTCTCCGATGCTGTTGTTCTCGAGGTCGACGTGCGTGACGGTGGAATTGTGCTCAAGGCACCCAGCCAAAGCCTGACGCAACTGACAAGGGAGCGGCAGGGAGGCAAAGCGCCAGTCAGAGCAGCCGACCGGCGGGGCCTCAGCACCTGCAGCGCCGATTTGGTTCTCCCTGATGCCGACATGCGTGAGCGTGGAATTATGCCTGAGGCACCCTGCCAAAGCCTGACGTACAACAGGGAGTTCCAGGCAGGCAAAGCGAGGCTCCGAACAGCCGGCCCGGGCCTGAGCCCCTGCAGCACCGATGCTGTTGCGCCAGAGGTCGATGTGCGCGACCGTGGAATTGTGCTTGAGGCACCCTGCCATAGCCTGATGCACAACGGGAAGGGCAGGCAGGCGTCGCGAGGCTCCGACGCAGCCGACCCAGGCCTCAGCACCTGCAGCGCCGATGTTATTGACGCCGAGGTCGACGCGCGTGACCGTGGAATTGTGCTTGAGGCACCCTGCCAAAGCCTGACGTACAACAGAGAGCTGAAGGGAGGCAAAGTGAAGCTCCGAGCAACCGACCAGGCCTGAACAGCCTGAACACCTCCAAGGCCCACGATATCTCTGTTTCGACTTCCCAGTTCGAGGCGTTCGATCACGGAATTCTGACTCAAGAGCTGCGCAAAAGCCTGAGGGTAGGCGAGGCTCGTGGTCATGCGCAGTTCAGAAGCATAGTCTGATCCCCACTCTGCCGCTCGGCCCTTTCCTGCAGACGCGGATGTCCGGGAAGCATCGTCTCGCCCTCTTCCTCGTCCTCAGTCTCCACGGCCTGGCAGCAACTCAACCGTTTTCTTGCATCTAGCAAGGCCAGGTACCTGATAAATTCTTGCGTTGGGACTGAACCTGAAAAGAGTAGCCGGAACAACCCGAGGATGATTAGAACAGCAGCGCCACTTGTGAAATCCCTGAAACTGACTGTACCGCGCAAGTTTGCTGCTTCGGTATGACGGCGTTCGTCTGCGAATAGGCTGCAGAGACAGTAACAACAACTAGCTGCGGAGAGTTCTCAGACCTGCAATGGTGCAAGCAGCGAGAGCGATATGGCGAGTGTGTCGAGCCAGCCTGAGCCCGCTTTGCGACATCGCGGTTCCGCTCGAGGGCCGCCTCAATGGCTTGCATTGCCTCGATCAGGGGAGCAGCTGAAGTCAGGAATGAAGGAAGCAAACAGATTCATTCCAGCCCGCAGGGCCTTAGCACATGCAGCACCGATACGGTTGAACCTGAGATCGATGTGCATGACCGTGGAATTCTGCTGAAGGCTCCTTGCCAACGCCTGACGTGCAGCAGGGAGCTGCAGTACAGGCAATGCGAGGCTCCGAGGCAGCCGACCGGGCCTCAGCACCTGGAGCTCCGATGATGTTGAGTGCGAGGTCGAGGCGCGTGACCGTGGAATTGTGTTTTAGGCACTCCGCCAGCGCCTGACACACAACAAGGAGCTGCAGGCAGGCACAGCGGGACTCTGAGGCAGCCGACCCGAGCCTCAGCCCCCACGTCACCGATGTTGTTGTGTTTGAGGTCGATGTGCGTGACGGTGGTATTTTCTTTGAGGGCATCCGCCAAAGCCTGAAAACAACACAGAGTCAGGGCACACTGTCTCTTCTTCGTAAGATGCTTCATAACTCATCTGTCGTGGAAGCCGCCTGCCATGCAATTCTACGCCAAGTGCCTTGATGGTAAAATCTGCTTCGCCGCATTTGAATGCCTGGCTAGTGGGTGTGCCCCAGCATGGTTGTTGACCCTCCCTCCCTCCCGCCCTCCCTCCCTCCCTGCCTGGCTCTCTCCCACTCCCTCTCTCCCCTCTCTCCTCCCCTCTCTCCTCCTCCCCTCTCTCCTCCAACCCTCTCTCTCCAACCCTTTCTCCTCTCTCTCCTCAACCCTCTCTCACCTTCTCTCCCCTTCTCTCCCCTTTTCTCCCCTTCTCTGCCCTTCTCTCCCCTTCTCTCCCCTTCTCTCCCCTTCTCTCCCCTTCTCTCCCCTTCTCTCCCCCTTCTCTCCCCCTTCTCTCCCCCTTCTCTCCCCCTTCTCTCCCCTTCTCTCCCCTTCTCTCCCTTCCTCCCCTTCCCTCCTTCTCTCCCTGCTCCTCTCTCTCCCCTTCCCTCCCCCTCCCTCCCCCCTTCGCCTCCCCCTTCCCTCCCCCCTTCCCGCTCCCCCTTCCCTCTCCCCTTCCTCCCCCCGTCCCTCTCCCCGTCCCTCTCCCCTGTCCGCTCCCCTTCCCCTCTCCCCTTCCCCTCTTCCCCTTACCTCTCCCCGTGGTCCCTCTCCCCTTCCCGCTCGCCTTGCCTCTCTCCCCTCCTCTCCCGTCCCTTCCCCTTCCCTCTCCCCTTCCCCTCTCACCCTTCCCCTCTCCCCTTCCCCTCTCCCTTCCCTCTCCCCTTGCCCTCTCCCCTTCCCTCCTCCCTTCGCCCTCCCCCCTTCCCTCTCCCCCGTCCCCTGGCCCCCCTCCCTTCCCTCTCGCCCTTCCCCTCTCCCCGTCCCCTCTCCCCTTCCCGCTCCCTCCCCTTCCTCCCGCTCCCTCTCCTCTCCCTCGCCTCCCTCTCCCATCCCTCTCCTCTCTCCTCTCTCCTCTCCTCTCTCCTCTCTCCTCTCTCCTCTCTCCTCTCTCTCCTCTCTCCTCTCTCCTCTCTCCTCTCTCCTCTCCTCCTCTCTCCCTCTCTCCTCTCTCTCCTCTCTCCTCTCTCCTCTCTCCTCTCCCTCCTCTCTCCTCCTCTCGCCCTCTTCCCTCTCTCCTCTCCTCCCTCTCCTCCTCTCTCCTCTCCTCTCTCCTCTCTCCTCTCTCTCCTCACTCCTCTCTCTCTCCTCTCTCCTCTCTCCCTCTCCTCTCTCCTCTCTCCTCTCTCTCTCTCTCTCTCTCTCTCTCTCTCCTCTCTCCTCCTCTCCTCTCTCCTCTCTCTCTCTCTCTCTCTCCTCTCTTCTCTCTCTCTCCTCTCTCTCTCTCTCTCCTCTCTCTCTCTCCTCTCTCTCCCTCTCTCTCTCTCTCTCCCTCCTCTCTCCTCTCTCTCTCTCTCCTCTCCTCTCTCTCTCCTCTCTCTCTCTCCTCTCTCTCTCTCTCTCTCTCTCTCTCTCATCGTACTCCTCTCTCCTCTCTCCTCTCCCTCGTCCTCTCGCCCTCTCTCTCGCTCTCTCAGCGCGCTCTCGCTCCTCTCTCGCCTCGCTCGCCTCTCTCGCCTCTCTCCCTCCTCTCCCTCTCTCCCCTCTCCCTCTCTCTCTCTCTCCCCCGCGCCCTCGCGTGCGCCTCTCTCCCTCCTCCCCTCTCCCTCTCTCCCTCTCTCCCTCTCTTCCCTCTCTCCCCTCGCTCCCTCCTCCCGCTCGCCCGCTCTCACCCTGCTCCTCGGCCCCGCTCTCCCCTCCTCTAATGTCTCTCCCCTTCTCTCCCTCTCGCCCGCTCTCACCTCTCTGCCCTCCTCGGCCCCTCTCCGCCTCTCTCCCCTCTCTCCCTCTCTCCCTTCCCTCGTCCGTCTCTTCCCATCCGTCCTCACGCTCCCCCTCCCCCTCCCTCCCTCCCGCTCTCCCCGAACGCCCCTCTCCCCTACCCCTCCTCCGCCTTCTCTTGCTCTCTCTTTGCTCCTCTCTTGCTCTCTCTTGCTCTCTCTTGCTCTCTCTCTCTCTCTCTCTTTCTCTCTCTCTCGCTCTCTCTCGCCCTCTCTCGCTCTCTCAGGGCTTCGGGTGTTTAGGGCCGTTTAGGGTTTAGGCCTTAGGGTTACGTAGGGTTTGTGGTTTTGGGGTTTAGTTTTTTTTTTTTTTGTTCAGGCTTCGGGCTTAATTAGGGGTCCTAGGGTCTAGGGTAGTAGGGTTTTGGGTTTTTGGGTATAGACATTAGTTTAGGGTTTAGGGTTTTAGGGTTTTAGGGTTTTAGGGTTTAGGGATGCGGGGGAGACCGTGTACCATGGGGGGGGGGGGGGAAGAACATAGATGTAGAACACGTATTCATGTACAACATGTATACATGTATACATATAATATTCAGTAATTGCGTTGGAACCCCCGCAAAACCACAAAAACCCACACATCTCAAATGCCTGGTTGGCCCCTTGGATGGTGAGCTCGCGCAACGTCTCGTGAGATGCTATGGCCTACATTGTTCGCGAAGACACACCACGACATGCAAATTGTTGCGAACAGCTGAAGTGCCCACCTGGCCAAGAGCCTCTCCTTCAGCTGGTCCACAATCGATTTCAATCAGGCGCAGAACCCGCAGCTGCCGATAATGCGGCAGCGCCCGTGCCAAGGTGGCGACTTCTGTCTTGGGAAGGTACGAGAGCACGGCTGTCTCACAGCTGGAAACTTTCTCGTAAAAGATGCGGGCTTGGAGCTGTAGCACAGCGTCTGCATCAGAGCGATGAGTGAACTTCGCCTGGGCCATCTGCTCCTTAAACACTTCGGGGGTCATCGGAACTCTGCCTTTCAGATCCCTGGATTCGGCGCCGTCCTCGCGTTTTTCGTGGGCGTCGATCCGCTGGTGGCTGGCGGTGGAGGCGCGTGCCGAGGACCATTCCACTTCGGCTTTGCACCAACCACGGTCCCTGTATGGGACGAAGTTGGCCTGCAGACTTCTCAAAGGCCGCTCGATGACTTTGCCAGCATCCGGATCATACACCCGCACCGGGTCATCCAGGCTGGCTTCCCACATGGATTTCGGGGTGAGACGTTCGATGCGGAAGGTACGTGTGAATTCATGTGCGTACAGTATATGCATATTGGCCATGGCCCGCCGAAAGCTCTCTTCTTCCGACCCGCGCCTCTCGAACTGGAACAGGGACATGTAATCGTAGAAGATCCACACATCATCATAGTAGGCTGCATCGTAAAGGGAGAGGCAATTCACTATCTGTTCGAGCTGAAACCGGCACGGGTCCGGGTGCTCACGAGTTTCCCAGCTGTGCGAGATAGAGCAGATGATGGCCTTCTTGGCCCCTTCTCCCCACTTAGAGATCTCCTGCTGGGTCACCTCTACTGAACTTGGAACCCCTGCAAAAACTAAAAGTTCAGCTGTTTCTTATCGGACTGATGGTACACAATAAAATAGACATGATTGTGCCCAGGTATCCCTAAGTCACAAGGGCCGGACGTTGGGAGCCATCCACTAGTTGGCACATCTCGCTTTCGACTTCCTGGCGACGTGGGAAGGCTGTCTTGGTCTCGTGCAACTTGTATAGGTACCTTGGCACATCTCAATCGGGATAACATGGCGTGTATGTTTTCATAACAGGCATTGTGTATACATGGCATTGATGGCTAGACTGGCCTCGCGCAGGAGCAGCAGACTAACTAGAGCGGCACGGGGTTGGCTGGTCTTTGTAAGCACATGCGCCCTCAAAGGATTTTTACGCACATGCGCTCTCAAGGACATGTCTGGGCATGTTGCATCGCTCTGGCACCGTGCAGGCAGCACTCTCCCAAGCACTACAAGCATGCAAAGCAAATCTACAGAAACCCGCCCGAGAACCCGTGCTGAAATATCCGCCCTGAGCTGTGAAGACCTCACCGCCTCCCGATCCCGAGGCCAAGAGTCTCCACCCTGACCAGGCCAATCTGCGCATCCTGCACGTTGGGTACAGGGTTTGGGGTGTATAAGGTCAAGGGTTTACACAAAAAAAAACATCTTGCGTAAATTTGTAGAAGCCACTGACCCGTGCATCAATCCCCTGGAGTAGAGCCCTTTCTTCAAATCCTGAGCAATAAAAACCCATGAAGCCTGTCTAAACTCTTAAACCTACACAAACCTACACATTGATCTGTTCAAACCAGTGAAACCAAGAATAAGCCCTAAACAAATCTTTATTAGCCCTATAAATGCCATAGTTTTCACACACACCCTCCAATAAACCCGCTATACATACAGAGCCCGCAAACGTATAAGCCCTGTGAGCCGTGCTTAAACCCTATCACCAAGCATAAGCTGCTGTATAACAAACTCTACGATAAACCCTATACAAACCCACCAAAGCCCGGCGCTCCTGCAGGAAGCGGCCCAAGGCCGTGTGGTCCAGCAAGTTGTACTTCGAACACGTCGGCTCCTGAGAGCTTCAAGACAATTTGCCGTCACACCTCACAACAGCAAAGGTCATCCCGACCCAAGACACATCGAAGCTGCTCTGTATCGCTCCAACGATGTCAAACGCTGAACCCAAAACCCTCAGAAATGCAGCATGGACAAGGAACTCTCTTTCCGACTCTATCCTAAACCCTGTGAACCCGAAAACCCCTTTAAGAAATTGCGGGGGGGGGGGGGGGCTGAGGGTTGAGGGTTGAGGGATTTGCGCAGCCTAGACTTCCAAAACCTCGAAGCTTTGTTGAAAGCCCCTACTAGTCCCTAAACCCTTGAAGCCAAAAGGGCTTACCCCATAAGTGAGGCGTGATACTGATGAATAAAAAGCTAAAAGAAGTGTTCAGCGTTTGGGGTGTAGGATTTAGGAGTTTAGGATAGTCTAAGCCCGACACTTTGGGATCGGCGCCCGTCCTACTCACAAAGCTTTTTGAAAAGACAGATGTAAGTATCTACACGCGCAACAATCCAGGCCGACCCTACGAACACCAGCAACGTTAATAGAAAAGCCTTCAGTATTGCCATGAAGATGACAAACATGAGCTATAGGCGTCACAACAGTAACAACCGGCAGCAACAAGGAAAGACAAGCAAGACTTGTGTGAGGGTCATCCCTGTAGAGACCATACGAATCTGTTCTGTCTCGTTTCAATGCTGTCAACCACTGCACCGTACCATTTGACTTCTGTAGCCACAAGCCCTAAAGCATGAAACGCGTGCCATGAACTCTACATCCTGAACTCTGAACCCCCTACGCCCCACAACCAAACACCCCCCCTCCCCGCTCCCTTCCACCCTGACCGAAAGCCCATTCCGCAGTGGACTGCGCCTCAATTGAGGTGACTACGCATCCCATTGCCAGCTACTGTCGTCCTTGGGCTCAAAGGGTTTAGGGGCTTAGGGGTTTAGGCTTTCGGGGCTTAGGGATGTTTCGGGTAAGAGGTTCTTGGTTAGCTGTATGCAGGATCAGAGAAACTCAAATACACCAGCTATGACTACAGTATCCCTACTGCCAGGCCCAGCTATAACTACCCGTGAACTTCTAAGTAGGGATGTTGGAGGCCCCTCATCGCCTTCCCGCCAGAAGACCTCGTCAAGCGTCAGAGATGTGAAAGTCCATGCACTCGAAGTTTAGGGTTTAGGGTTTAGAGACCCTAAACAGCCTAAACCCTAGAACCCGAAGCCCCCAAGATCGGAACCCCAGCCAAAACCCCAAGTAGGGCCAACCTTCATGGACCTTGGTCTTACTCATAAATGTTCCTACAATCTTCTCAAATGATTCATAGGTGGTTCCTTGTGCTTCGCTTCTTAACAACATTACTGCACTATGCCTATGACTGAAAGATTGCCACAGTGTCCACTGCAATGTGTCTGGCCAGCATCCGCCATGAGAGGGGCTCAGAGACCGCAGAGGGTGAGCGCGCACGCGTGGTGTGGTTACACTTATGCTTACAAATAGGATTCTTTTCAATCGAACTTCTTATATAGCAGGCTGGCATATAGCTTATGGTGTTAAACAGTAGGTTTGGTAGTACTTATGTGGTCAGAATTGGCTGACTGCCAACAAACCTCAAAGTGAACATCATCGCTGCGGAGAGGGCAAAGCCATCAGTGACCCTGAGCCCTATAGACCCCAAACCCTTTACGCCCCATCCCAGATACACCCCGTATAAACCAGGTTCCAATCTCTAGGGCTTGGATTTGGGACACACAAGAAGGGCTTCGGGCTTTAGTAGGGCTTGTCGGAGTTTCGAAGGGCTGTGGGTTAAGTTCGGCATAGTTCGGCTATAGGCTTCAGAGCTCGAGTGTTGGAGGGATTTCGGGCTGAGCATGTTTTACGGGTTTGAGTACGGTTTAGGGGTTGAGGGATTCAGGGCTGTACTGGCTTTGGATTCTAGGTCCACGGTGTTGGGGGAGTTATGAATCCCATGGAACCTTTCATCCCTTTGGACCCGTCAAGCTCTACACGCCCCAAAAACCCAGATTTGAGTAGCCCAGAGCGGGGTTAAGGGCTTTGGGGTTTAGGGTTCAGGGTTTCACCTGGGTTCACCCAAAAGCTGAGTTGGAGCCTGTAAAGCCTAAGTGCCGGAACCTACTTTCGTAAGCCCCACCTCTAAACCCATGGGCCAACCCCTAGGGCCCTAAGCCCTTTCGGGTTTAGGGTTTAGGGTTTAGGGTTTTAGGGTTTAGGGTTTCCTAAGCCCTTTCGGGTTTAGGGTTTTAGTCTTTTTGGCCCTATGCGTCAATCTCGGCAACCTCTGGTTGAGATTGCTTCGCGGCGACCTGGCTCCACGTCAGGGGCTCGCCCTAAACCCCAATACCTGAAGCGCCCTAAACCCTAAACCCTAAAGCCTAAACCGAAACACACCCCACATGAGGATTCTAGCTCAGGTACCAGTCACTTGGCGGCCCCGACCTTTCTTGGACCTACCCATGAACGCTCAATGTAGGGTTTGGGGCTTAGGAATGAAGGTGCAGTGGGTAGGGTTTAGGGTTTAGGGTTTAGGGTTTAGGGTTTAGGGTTTAGGGTTTAGGGTTTAGGGTTTAGGGTTTAGGGTTTAGGGTTTCGGGTTTAGGGTTCAGGATTAGGGGTTTAGGGTTTAGGGTTTAGGGTTTAGGGTTTAGGGTTTAGGGTTTAGGGTTTAGGGTTTAGGGTTTAGGGTTTAGGGTTTAGGGTTTTTAGGGTTTAGGGTTTAGGGTTCAGCATCTCAAGTTCGAGCATTTACTAGTCCAGCAGTGTGTCTAGGCAACGGAAAAAACCCACCCGCCCAAAGAATCCCATACCATTATGAAAATAGAAGGTTAATTATATTCTCTTCGGATGCACCAATACACAAAAACAATCACGCCGTAGTACCAAGCACTTAACACAAGCCACGCCAGGCCTTGAAACCCTAAACACCAGGCCTTGAGGCCCTGAAACCCCAAGGCCTTGAAACCCTAAACACCAGCCCTTGAGGAACACCCTAAACACCAGGCCTTGAGGCTAAAACCCTAAAACCCTAAACGCCAGGCCTTGAGGCCCTGAAGCCCTAAACCCTAGGCCGCCTTGAAACCCTAACCACTAGGCCTTGAGGCCCTGAAACCCGTGAGGCCTTGAAACCCTAGACACCAGGCCTTGAGGCCCTGAAACCCTATAAACACGAGGCCGTGAGCCTTGAAACCCTAAACACCAGGCCTTGAGACCCTGAAACCCTAAACACCAGGTCGTGAGGCCTTGAAACCCTAAACACCAAGCCGTGAGGCCCTGAAAACCTAAACACCAAGCCGTGAGGCCGTGAAACCCTAAACACCAGGCCTTGAAACCCTGAAACCCTAAACACCAGGCTGTGAGGCCTTGAAACCCTAAAAACCAGGCCTTGAAGCCCTGAAACCTTAAACACCTGGGGGTCAAAGGGGTCAGAGAGGCCAAAATGGATCAAATTATTCGTGCTGAACAATGGGGGGTCAGAGGGGTCAGAGGAGGCCAAAATGGATCAAATTCCCAAATTCGTGCTGAACAGTGGGGGGCCAGAGGGGTCAGAGGGGCCGAAATGGATCAAATTCCCAAATTCGTGCTGAACAATGGGGGTCAGAGGGGTCAGAGGGGCCAAAATGGATCAAATTCCCATGAACAATGATGGGTCAGAGGGGGGCCGGAAATGGAATTCGTGCTGAACGATGGGGGCAAAGGGGTCAGAAGGGCCGAAATGGATCAATTCCCAAATTCGTGCTGAACAATGGGGGGTCCGATTCCCTTTTCGTGTTTAACATTTATTTATATGGTAGAGAGGTTTAGGGTTTAGGGTTTAGGGTTTAGGGTTTAGGGTTTAGGGTTTAGGGTTTAGGGTTTAGGGTTTAGGGTTTAGGGGTTAGGGTTTAGGGTAGGGTCGGCCCTGAATATGCACTGAACTACCCCCGCCTCCCCCCCTCCCCACACAACCCACCAAAACAAGGGTCTGGAATATTTTTTGGATTTTTGTAAGGATTTAGGGCTTGATCTCTATGTTACTAGGAAAACCTCTACATTCTCGGTATGTCATTAGGAAAACCTCCATTTGTTGTGATTTTTTACTAGGGTAAACCTGTATTTACTTAGTAGGGGAACCTCTATGTTCTATATATATATATATGTGTTCTAAGGAAAACCTGTGTTTTCTTTGTATTTCAATCGGAAAACCTCTACTTTCCATATAGTCTTAAACTCAGGTCCCTTGCTTATTTGCAACAGGTTTCCTAAGACCTAAACCTTAAATCCTAAACCCAAACCCTAAATCCCAAACCCTGAGGCACCCGCTCCTCCGCGTGCTCGCGACGCGGTCACGGCGCTAGGGCTGGGCCGAGGCAGGGGCCGGCGCCTCAGGTGTAGAGCTTGAGTTCGTGCAGGGTTCATGGAGGGCCTGTGCAGGGGGTGATGTAGGGTTTGTGTGGGGCTTTGTGGGGTTTGTAGGGCTTGCAGGGCTTATAGGGTTTAAGTTTAGGGGCTTTGGGGGTTCTTAGTTTACCCATTGCTTTTCGGCAGCGTCATCACCCTGGACTCCTCACCTTGCACCCAAAGGAAGGTTCATGACCTGGATCATCCCTAAACCCTGAACCCCAAACCCTAAACCCGAAACCGTAAACTCGAGTGCCACAGTCGGGAATTATATACGGAGATTCGAATTATTTACGGAGGTTCGACCCGAATGCATGTACTCTTTGCTTACTTGGAGCCCTACAAGGTAGACCCGAGCCAATGCGGGGGCCATCTAGCCGCCAAATTTTCAGGTAGTTAAACGAGACATACTGTTTGAGGCTACGGGCAGTTCATCCTAAACCCTCAACCCTAAAACCTAAACCCTATAAACATTAAATGCTTTGCTTACTGTGCGATATGGCGAAGTATGGCGAAGTTCTGCCCTCAGGGTCCATGTAGATGCTTGGGCCTCAAAGGGGCTCCCGTATGGTAGCTTCAAGGCCTTTTATATCCGCTCTATAGTCTTTATAGGTACATGGACCCTTGCTTAGAAGTATCCCCTGGAAATCCTGACAAGTCAAAAGGTTCAAGTAGCCAAATAAACCCCAAACCCTAAACCTTAAACCCCAAACCCGAAGTAGGTGAAGTGCTTTCAAGCTAGCCTGCGCCCGCTGTGCCAGATCACGGTTGCGCTCGAGGGCCGCCTCAATGGCTCGGAGGGCCTCAGGCGGCGGACGGAAAGCCTCAGGGGGCCGGGGGCTCGAAGGTTTAGGGTTTAGGGTTTAAGGTTTAGGGTTTAGGGTTTTGGGTCTAGGGTCTAGGGTCTAGGGTCTAGGGTTTAGGGTTTAGGGTTTAGGGTTTAGGGCTATCGCCCAGGCGTAAGTGTAGTTCTGCCCCACTTCAAGTAAGCACCCGTATATGTACCCTAGGGCTATACTTGGGGGCGAAGGAGAGAGGGAGCGAGGCTCGGATGTAGCCCTAAACCCTAAACCCTAAACCCTAAACCCTAAACCCTAAACCCTAAACCCTAAACCCTAAACCCTAAACCCTAAACGGCCTCAGGGCTTGCGAAGTGGTTGTTTGCAAGGTCGATGTGCGTGACCGTGGTGTTGTGCTTGAGGCACCCTGCCAAAGCCTGACAACGAACAGGGTTTAAGGTTTAGGGTTTAGGGTTTAGGGTTTAGGGAATTTTGATGTGATTCAACAAAAGCAGCCCGCAAGGCCTCAGCCCCTGTGGCGCCGATGAAGTTGTATGCGAGCTCGATGTGCGTGACTGTGTCGTTGCTTTCGAGGCACCCTGCCAAAGCCTGCAACCCTAAACCCTAAACCCTAAACCCTAAACCCTAAACCCTAAACCCTAAACCCTAAACCCGAGAAAAGAACCGAGGCTCCCCAGACACCCGGCAGGGCCTCAGCACCTGCATCGCCGATGCTATTCAGCCCAAGGTTGATGTGCGTGACCGTGGAATTCTCCTTGAGGCACCTTGCCAGAACCTGAAACAACAGGGTTGAAGGCTTAGGGTTTCGGATTTAGGGTTTAGTTGAGGGTTTAGGGTTTAGGATTTAGGGTTTAGGGCTAAGGGTTTAGGACCACAAGGAATTTTGCAGGGAGGCTTAAAGGGGAGGCAACCCTAAACCCTAAACCCTAAACCCTAAACCCTAAAACCCCCTCCAGGGTTGCCTCAGTACCC
This sequence comes from Symbiodinium natans, assembly GCA_905221605.1. Taxonomy (NCBI): domain Eukaryota; class Dinophyceae; order Suessiales; family Symbiodiniaceae; genus Symbiodinium; species Symbiodinium natans. Next base: position 990,969 of record CAJNDS010002468.1, on the reverse strand, counting down.
GCATCGCCGATCTTGTTGCTTGCGAGGTCGAGGCGGGTGACCGCGGAATTGAGCCTGAGGCAGCCTGCCAGAGCCTGGGGAAGCAGTTTCAATCATTTGTGTATATACATATATTATATACCTACATGTTTGTTCAGTTATTCTAGTTAGAACTTTTCAGTAGTTATAGTACAGTGTATGATATTTCTTATAGTTAGAATTTTCAATCTAGTGCAGTATATTATATTTGTATAGCACATTAAAGACTGTTAGAGTATCTTATGTCTTTTTAAAGTATACTGCGTTATGTAGATGCAATGAGACAGCCGAGAAGGGCCTCAGCACCTGCATCGCCGATGTTGTTCGATGAGATGTCGAGGCGCGTCACCGTGGAATTTTCCACGAGGCACCCTGCCAAAGCCTGACATGCTCAATGTCTGCAGAATATCATGTACTACAGTAAACTGTACAAATATTTGCTTATATAATTACGTTATACGATAGTACCATAATATAATATACTATACAAGTATGAAATTGTAGACTATGCTTCATAATCAACATGCTCTACTAGAATTTATATATATATATATATATACACATATACATATACACGCTAAAAGAATACACACATAGAAGAGTCTTTATTCGTGCCAGGGCCTCAGCGCCTGCAGCGCCGACGTTGTTGTTTTCCAGCTCGATGTGCGTGACCGCGGAATTGTGCTTGAAACCCACTGCCAACTCCTGACAACCAACAGGGTTTAGGGTTTAGGACAACAGGGAGTTTTGCAGGGAGGCAAAGTGAGGCAGCCGACACGGGCCTTGGCACCCACATCGCCGATGATGTTTTCTGCGAGGTTGATGCACGTGATCGTGGAATTGTCTTTGAAGCACCCTGCCAAAGCCTGCAACCCTAGACCCTAAACCCTAAACCCTAAACCCTAAACCCTAAACCCTAAACCCTAAACCCTAAACCCTACCCTCAACCCTCAACCCTCAACCCTCAACCCTCAACCCTAAACCCTAAACCCTAAACCCTAAACCCTAAACCCTAAACCCTAAACCCTAAACCCTAAACCCTAAACCCTAACCCTAAACCCTAAACCCTAAACCCTAAACCCTAAACCCTAAACCCTAAACCCTAAACCCTAAACCCTAAACCCTAACGACAGGGAGTTCGGCAAAGCGACGCCACGACCCACCGACCCCCGGCCTGAGCACCTGCATCAAAGAGGTGGTTGCGTGTGAGGTTGATGCGCGTGACGGTGGAATTGAGCTTCAGGCATCCGGCCAAAGCCTGTTTAACAGCAACAGGACAAATCAGTAGGAGACCAAGCCCTGAACCCTGAATCCTCAACCCTAAACCCTGAACCCTAAACCCCTAAAGCCTCAACCCTAAGCCCCGACAAACCCCTAAACCCGCTAAACCTAAATCCCTAATCCCTAATCCCTAATCCCTAAACGCTAAACCCTAAACCCTAAACCCTAAACCCTAAACCCTAAACCCTAGACCCTAAACCCTAAACCCTAAACCCTAAACCCTAACCCTAAACCCTAAACCCTAAACCCTAAACCCTAAACCCTAAGCCAGCCCCCCGGTGCCTCAGCACCTGCAGCGCCGATGGCGTGTCCAGCCAGTTCGAGGGAGTCGGCCACGGAGTTCTCCTCCAAGAGCTGCACCAAAGCCTGAAACAGCAGAGGGTTTAGGGTTTAGGGTTTAGGGTTTAGGGTTTAGGGTCTAGGGTCTAGGGTTTAGGGCGCACTTGGTTCATTTTGTTCGGCCTCCTGAGACCTCGGGGCAGTGAAGGGGGTAGTTCAGAAGCCTACACCAAGGGTCTATGTACCTATATAATATATCCAAGAAATAATCCACCACACCCCAAACCCATACCCCTTAACCTAGGAAAGGGAGAATATAAGGAAGGATTTTACCATACCCCTTCATTTCTTTCAAGGGGTATGCCCAAAGAGTATGTTGAATATCTCTTAGAATATATGCTTGGGCCCTAAAGCTACTATATGGGAACCCTTTAAGTCCCAAGTATAGACACCCTAAACCCTGAACCCTAATGGTGCACCCTGTTTGGCAAAGTGTACGCAGTCAGCTACTACCCTAAACCCTAAACCCTAAACCCTAAACCCTACACCCTTAACCCTAAACCCTAAACCAAGCTATTAAAATCGTTTGAAACCCGTGGACCGTACAAATAAGGCTAAAGCCAGCTTCCACTCTTCGACCGTGCCAGACTAAACAGGGCGCACCAGTAAGCCCGAACCCTAAACCCCAAACCCCAAACCCTAAACCCTAAACCCTAAACCCCAAACCCTATACCCTAAACCCTAAACCCTATCCTGCATGCGCGGATGTCCCGGGAGCACTGACGGGCCCTCTGGCTCCTCGTCACTCTCCACAGCCTAGCATCAGCGGCTTCTTCCCCAGCAGAAAGCACATATTGCATGTTTCTAATACAACTGTCTATGTGTATATGTATGGGTATGTATATACATAGACATTTTGAGTTGGTTTAGGGTTTTATTAGGGTCAGGGTTTAGGACTATGACGGAGGCATGGTGTCGCACACTTGTGCCCCTTTGTCCTGCTATCGGCAGCTTTTCCCTGAAATACCACGTAGAATTTGCATGACGACTTCTGCGGGCCCCGCCAAACCCTAAACCCTAAACCCTAAGCCCCAAACCCTACACCCTAAACCCTAAACCCCAAACCCCAAACCCCAAACCCTAAACCCCAAACCTTAAACCCTAAACCCTAAACCCCATGCCGGGGGAAGTGCTTCAAGCCAGCCTGAACCTGCTTGGCTACATCACGGTTGCGCTTGAGGGCCGTCTCAATGGCATCCATTGCCTCAGGGGGGCCGGTGCTGGGAGGCTTAGGGTGTAGGGTTCATAGGGTTTAGGGTTTAGGGTTTAGGGTTTAGGGTTGAGGGGTTGAGGGTTGTGGGTTGCGGGTCTAGGGCTTACGCAATTCTAAGTGTAGTTACAACCCAATTCTAGGCTCCTGAGGTACCCTAATGGGGTCTTGTAGGGGGTCAGGACCTCGGTCAGGAAGGAATGAAGGAAACCCTAAACCCTAAACCCTAAACCCTAAGCCCTAAACCCTAAGGCTCTGAGCAGCCCACGCCGCCGAGAGCTGCAGGAAGGAGGCTGTTGTTTGAGAGATCGATGTGGGTGACCGACGAATTGTCCTTGAGGCAGCCGGCCAAAGCCTGAAAAAAGGACCGGGGGGGGGGGGGGGGGTAAGAAGCTTTAGAGTTTAGGGTTTGGGGTTTGGGGTTTGAGGTTTAGGGTTTAGGGTTTCGGGTTTAGGGCAAAGACTCTCCGAGAGCAGGCGACCAGGGCCTCAGCACCTGCTTCGTTGATGAGGTTGAACTCAAGGCTGAGGAACGTGAGCGTGGTATTTTCCTTGAGGCACCCTGCCAAAGCCTGATCAAAAAGGAGGGGAGAAGGGAGGCACGGAACCCTAAGCCCGAACCCTAAACCCTAAACCCTAAACCCTAAACCCTAAACCCTAAACCCTAAACCCTAAACCCTAAACCCTAAACCCTAAACCCTAAACCCTAAACCCTAAACCCTAAACCCTAAACCCTAAACCCTAAACCTAAACCCTAAACCCTAAACCCTAAACCCTAAACCTAAACCCTAAACCCTAACCTAAACCCTAAACCCTAAACCCTAAACCCTAAACCCTAAACCCTAAACCCTAAACCCTAAACCCTAAACCCTAAACCCTAAACCCTAAACCCTAAACCCTAACCCTAAACCCTAAACCCTAAACCCTAAACCCTAAACCCTAAACCCTAAACCCTAAACCCCGACTCCAGGGCCTCAGCACCTGCATCGCCGATGCCGCACATCCCGAGGTTCATGCACGTGATCCTGGAATTCTTCTTGAGGCACCCTGCCAAAGCCTGCAGCAACAGGGTTTAGGGTTTAGGGTTTAGGGTTTAGGGAGTGTTGCAGCGAGGCAAAGCGACGCGAAAGGCCGACCCAGGCCTCAGCACCTGCATCGCCGAGGTCGTTCATTCCGAGGTCGATGCGCGTGGCCGCGGTATTTTGCATGAGGCCCTGCGCCAGGGCCTGACAAACAAGACCCTATAAGGCCCAAAAACCCAATTTTCAAGGGGGCCTTTAGGCCCCAAAAACCCTAACATATCAGCCCTTAATGTAAGTCCATAGAGCCTTTGGGGGGTAGGGAGATGGAAGGAGGCAAGTTTAGAGCAACGCTCTGAGGCCGCCCAGGGCCTCAGCACCCGCAGCACCGATGCCGCTGAATGTGAGGTTGATACGCATGACCGCAGAATTCTCCTTGAGGCACTTTGCCACAGCCTGCCCAGAGACTCCAAAATCCCTTAATTAAGGAACATACCTTAATTTATAGTAGGATCCCTAACATGATTTAAGGTGTATTCCTTAATTAAGGGATATTGGAGTCTCTGGGTGAATGAACCCACAGGACAGGATGATGTGCTTCGGGCAAGGCGAGAGGGTGTTAGGTCGATCCATCCCCCCAGTTCGTTGAGGCTGCCTTCTTAGCTCGGGTTTAGGGTTTAGGGTTTAGGGTTTAGGGTTTAGGGTTTAGGGTTTAGGGTTTAGGGTTTAGGGTTTAGGGTTTAGGGTTTAGGGTTTAGGGTTTAGGGTTTAGGGTTTAGGGCTTAGCCGGCGGGGCCTCAGCACCCGCATCGCCGATCTTGCTCCCTTTGAGGTCGATGTGCGTGACCGTGGTGTTGTCCTTGAGGTCTTCCACCAAAGCCTGACTGGGTTGCCCAGGAACCTAGGATGAAAAAAGGGTGCCCTTTTTTTCCTTGAAGGGGTTTATAAGAGACCCCTAAACCCCACAAAGAGGGAATAAGGGCACTAAGGGGGCATCCTAGAACAACAGGGAGCAACGGCACTCGGTCTAGATCTCTTGGTGTCCGTAGAAGAGGGTGTTAGGTCGATCCATGCCTCCAGTTCGTTGAGGCGACCTTCTTACTTCGGGTTTAGGGTTTAGGGTTTAGGGTTTAGGGTTCAGGGTTTAGGGGCCTACTCCCTCCCAAGTGCCTTGAAGGTCAAGTCTGCTTCGTCGCATCTGATCTCCTGGCTGCTGTTTTGACAGGTTTTGTATGGGGGTGGAAGGGTCTGACACGGTTTAGGGTTTAGGGTTTAGGGTCTTTCTTCTTTTGAGCATCATCTCAGGGGCAAAGCAGGGGCGGTGGGGTTTGCACTGTCAGCCATTGATCATGTCCTCCTCTTCCCGTCGCGTCTCTCTCTCTCTCTCTCTTTCTTTGGCTTTGTGTCCTTCTTTCTCCAAAGGCATATCTGATATAGAAATCAAACAAGCTTCGACAACCTTCAGACCAGCAAATAAGAACATATGCGTGTATGTTTGTAAGTCTACTTCATTTTCATGTACATGTACATGTTTTTGTCTCTGTACGCACATTAACCCTAAACCCCAAACCCCAAACCCCAAACCCTAAACCCTAAACCCTAAACCCCAAACCCTAAACCCTTGTAGGTTTGTCTTGCCCCTGCCACGCAACAGCCTACGCATCCCGCATGCCTGGGCAACCATCAGGACCTTGAGCTCGCGCAGTGTCTTGTGGGATGCTATGGCCTGCAGCCCTAAACCCTAAACCCTAAAACCTAAACCCGAAACCCTAAACCCCTCACCAAAATCATGCCAAGGCCTGCCGCTGAGTTGAAAACAGCTGGGCTGCCCACCCTGCCCAGAACTTTTCCTTCAGCTGGCCCGCAATCCTATACTGAACTTGGAACCCCAGCAAAAGCTATAGCTTTAGCTGTTTCTTAGGAATCATAGTATCTAAAAATATAACTTCTAGCTATTTCTTCGGAATCAAAGTACCCCACGAATCGAAAATATTTCCAAGTATCCCTAAGAATCGATGTGAAGGAGGCGCAGCGCCCGCAGCCGCTCGTAGTGCGGCAGCGCCCGCGCCAGAGTGGCGACTTCTGTCTTCGGAAGGTACGAGAGCACGGCTGTCTCACAGCTCGAGACTTTCTCGTGAAAGATGCCTGGGACCCTATTGACGTACAGTTCTAAGGGTCGTACCTACCTAATAGGGGTACGGACCCTGAAACCTGAAGCCTAAAGCCTAAAGCCTAAACCCTAAACCCTAAACCCTGGGTAGGGTCCCAGGTGCGCTCTTGGAGCAGGAGCACCGCGTCTGCGTCGGAGCGATGGGTAAACTTAGCCAGGGCCATCTGCTCCTGAAACACTTCGGTTTAGGGTTTAGGGTTTAGGGTTTGGGGTTTGGGTTTGGGGTTTGGGGTTTAGGGTTTAGGGTTTAGGGTTTAGGGTTTAGGGTTTTGGGTTTAGGGTTTAGGGTTTGGGCCATCTGCTCCTGAAACACGTCGGGCGCCATCGGAACTCTGCCTTTCCTTGGCTGCCCAGGAACCATCTTCTCATGAGGGCACCCTAAACCCTAAACCCTAAACCCTAAACCCCAAACCCTAAACCCTAAACCCTTGATTTCAGTTGGTTACTTTAAAAAGGGCGAGCCCAGAACCACAACAGGAAAAAGGGTACCACTGGGCTACCCCCCAAACCCTAAACCCTGAACCCTGAACCCTAAACCCAAAATTCTAAACCATAAACCCTAAACCCTAATCCCTAAACCCTAAACCCTAAGCCTTAAACCCTAAACCCTAAACCCTAAACCCTAAACCCCAAACCCCAAACCCTAAACCCTACTAAACCCTAGAACCAAGCTTCAGCTCCGTAGCTTCGGGTGCGCTGCCCTCGTTATCTTCGCAGGCATCGATCCGCTGGTGGCTGGCGGTGGAGGCCCGTGCCGAGGACCATTCCTAAGATGTGGGCATTTCCCAAAGTACGTACAAAAATCATAAGGGACGTGAACCCTTAGGGTTTAGGGTTTGGGGTTTTAGGGTTTTAGGGTTTTAGGGTTTTAGGGTTTTAGGGTTTTAGGGTTTTAGGGTTTTAGGGTTTTAGGGTTTTAGGGTTTTGGGGTTTTAGGGTTTTAGGGTTTTAGGGTATAGGGTTTACCCCTTTTTATGCCCGAAATAGAATGGAGTCTCCTTAAAAGGGTACCCCTATTTATGGAAACCCCCACCCTCTGAAACATTTTCCTGAATATTGCAGGGTTTCGGATTTTTAGTGTCTAGGACTTAGGGGTGTAGGGTATATTCCTGAATATGATCCTCTTAAACCCCAGTAAGGGAAAATATAAAATGTCCCTAATTGGGCCTACTGAGATTCGACTTCGGCTTTGCACCAACCCCGGTCCCTGTATGGGACGAAGTTGGCCTTCAGACTTCGCAAGGGCCGCGCGATGACTTTGCCGGCATCGGGGTCATACACCCGCACTGGGTCATCCAGGCATGCTTCCCAGATGGACTTCGGGGTGAGGCGCTGGATGCGGAAGGTGCGCGTGAACTCATGCGCATACCTTGGTAGCCCAGTAACCATATTCTGATAAGGGCACCCTTTTTTGGGGGGTAAGTTACTTTAAACGGGAACCTTTTGAACCAAACAAAAGGAAAAAGGGCACCACTGGGCTACCAAGATACAGTATGTGCATGTTGGCCATGGCCCGCCGGAAGCTCTCCTCCTCCGTCCCGTGCCGCTCGAACTGGAACAGCGACACGTAGTCGTAGAAGATCCACACATCATCGTAGAAGGCTGCATCGTACAGGCAGAGGCAGTTCACTATCCTAGACCCAGGAGTAACCTAGGAATAAAAAAGAGCGCCCTTTTGGGTTTTAAAGGGGAGTATAGGGGAACCCCAACCCTAAAAAGAGGAAATCAGGGCCGACTCCGGGTCCTAGTATCTGCTCCAGCTGGAAGCGGCACGGGTCCGGGTGTTCGCGCGTTTCCCAGCTGTGCGAGATGGAGCAGACGATAGCCTTCTTGGCCCCTTCTGCCCACTCAGAGATCTCCTGCTGCGTCACCTTCTACTGAACTTGGAACCCTAGCAACAGAAATTCTATAGATTATCTAGCTGTTTCTTATAGGACTTATATAAGTACCCAAGAAATTAGACATTGTTCCCCAAAAGTGTCCCTAATTATAGGATATAAGTACCCAAGGAACTAGACATTTTCCCCCAAGTCTCCCTAAGTCACAATAGCCGGACGTTGGGAGCCATCCACTACCTTAGCTTTGGAGTAGACCCTGGAAAAAAAGTGTAAAAGGGTTTAGCGTTTAGGGTTTAGGGTTTAGGGTTTAGGGTACTTTTTAGGCAGAAGTAGCTAGAATAGGAACCCAGAACCAAAAAAAGTCTTAAAGTATAGTACTCCAAGACCCAGCTACTTGACACACCTCGCCCTCGGCTTCCTGGCGACGCGGGAAGGCCGTCTTGGTCTCCCGCAACTTGTACAGGTACCTCGGCTCAGGTTTAGGGTTTAGGGTTTAGGGTTTAGGGTTTGGGGTTTGGGGTTTAGGGTTTAGGCTTTAGGGTTTAGGGTTTAGGGAGCCCCCTAGAGCCCAAATAGTAGGATCCCCTTAAAGGAAGGACCCCAACAAGGTACTCCGAATTTCGGAAACTCCCACATCTCAATCGTTCACGATGGATCACACGGCGCGCCGGTTTCAGCACCAGCGCCCCACTTCCGAAGGTTTAGGGTTTAGGGTTTAGGGTTTAGGGTTTAGGGTTTAGGGTTGTCTATCTGTAATAGGCAACAGTATACATATCAAATCAGGCCAAGGGTCTCCACCCGAACCAAGCCAATCTGCGCGTCCTCTGCGAAAAAACGCCCTCTAAAACCCACATATAACCCTCCTGTAACCCCATAATAAGCCTCAACCCTGAACCCTGAACCCTAAACCCTAAACCCTAAACCCTGAACCCTAAACCCTGAACCCTAAACCCCAAACCCCAAACCCCAAACCCTAAACCCTAAACCCTAAGCCCTAAACTCTAAACCCTAAACCCTAAACCCTAAACCCTAAACCCTAAACCCTAAACCCTGAACCCTTCCCGCCGTGCTCCTGCAGGAATCGGCCCAACTCTCTTTGATCCAGCAAGTTGTAAGTGGGCGGCCGCGGCTCTTCCTGCGAAGCTGAAGGAAGCTGTGAAGGGGTTTAGGGGGGGGGGGGGGTTAGGGTTTAGGGTTTAGGGTTTAGGGTTTAGGGTTTAGGGTTTAGGGTTTAGGGTTTAGGGTTTAGGGTTTAGGGTTTAGGTTTAGGGTTTAGGGTTTAGGGTTTAGGGTTTATAGGGTTTATAGGGTTTAGGGTTTAGGGTTTAGGGTTTAGGGTTTAGGGTGGGTGCGCGACTCTCCAAGCCGCACGACTCGTAAACCTCCCTGCGTAGCTGCCTAAACCCTAAACTAGGGTTCGGCCGGTACCCACAAATAAAAGCACCCGGTAAATGCCCAAAAATTGACTGGGATTCCTGCTATTCCTGGTGCTATTCCTGGTGCTATTTCTGGTGCTATTTCTGGTGCTATTTTTTGTGCTATTCCTGGTGCTTTTTCTGGTGCATTCGTTTGTGCTATTTCTGGTGCTATTTCTGGTGCTGTTTCTGGTGCTATGTGACTACCAGTCACCATCAGCAGACCCACAAAAAAACAGCACCCGGTAAATGCTAAGCTGCTAAAATTGACTGGGATTCCTGGTGCTATTTCTGGTGCTATTTCTGGTGCTATTTCTGGTGCTATTTTTTGTGCTATTCCTGGTGCTATTTCTGGTGCCATTTTTTGTGCTATTGTTTGTGCTATTTCTGGTGCTATTTCTGGTGCTATTTCCGTTGCTATGTGACTAGCAGTCACCACCAGCAGACCCACAAAAAGAAGCACCCGGTAAATGCTAAAATTGACTGGGATTCCTGGTGCTATTTTTGGCCTGTGTGTTATCAGGCCACGGCGTTATTTGACTGTTAGTGTGGACCGGCCGAACCCAACCCTAAACCCTAAATCCTGAACCCTAAACAGGTACGTGGACCCTAATAGGGTGCTTGGTCACCTTCCTCACACAGACTGCGCCTCCCTAAGGCCCAAGTATAGATCCTAAAATCCTAAAATCCTAAATCCTAAAACCTAAACCCTAAACCCTGAACCCTAAGCCCTAAGCCCTAAGCCCTAAACCCTAAACCCTAAACCCTAAACCCTAAACCCTAAACCCTAAACCCTAAACCCTAAACAGACTGCGCCTTCCCTGAGGCGGCTCCATATCCGCTGCCACTTGCTGCTGCTTTGCCAGCCCTTTGGCTGTGTAAGGGGCGCTAGAGTTTAGGGTTTAGGGTTTAGGGCTAGGGTTTAGGGTTTAGGGTTTAGGGCTAGGGTTTAGGGTTTAGGGTTTAGGGTTTAGGGCTAGGGTTTAGGGATTAGGGTTTAGAGTGATAGGGCTGCTTGGCGTTAGAGTTTAGGGTTTAGGGCTAGGGTTTAGGGTTTAGGGTTTAGGGTTTAGGGTTTAGGGTTTAGGGTTTAGGGTTTAGGGTTTAGGGTTTAGGGTTTAGGGTTTAGGGTTTAGGGTTTAGGGTTTAGGGTTTAGGGTTTAGGGTTTAGGGCTAGGGTTTAGGGATTAGGGTTTAGAGTGAGAGGGCTTAAGGTTTAGGGTTCAGGGCTTTAGGGCTGGCTTTTGGAATTTGGGATGTGAGGGTTTAGGGTTTTAGGGTCTTGGGGATTAAGGCTTTAGGGTTTTAGGGTCTTAGGGTTTTGGGATGTTTGAGATGAGGGCGTCTGGATGTTTAGGGGGCTTTGGGTTTAGGGTTTCACTTTTGCTGAGGAAGTTCGGCAGAATGTTGGAGGTCAACATCGCCAACGCACCTCAACAATCAAGGATCTCACACAACGCTTCCGGCGCGGATTGCCGTGGTACAAGAGCACCACTCAGAAACAAAAAAACCCATTAGACCATCTAAAACAACCCTCAAAGCCCTAAACCCTAAACCCTAAACCCTAAACCCCCGAACATACCGAAACAAGCCCCCAAGCCCCAAGCGGAGCCAACCTCCCAAAATCTTGATCATGTTCAGAGATGTTCCTACGAGCTTCCTATATCAAGTCAATGGTTCTTCAAGTAGGAGATTTCGAAGGTTTAGGGTTTAGGGTTTAGGGTTTAGGGTTTAGGGTTTAGGGTTTAGGGTTTAGGGTTTAGGGTTTAGGGTTTAGGGTTTAGGGTTTAGGGTGGCATCTTATTTCTGCGTCGACTCGGATGGGACCCGGGCGTCTGCTGAGCGCCTGCCAGTGTCGGCCCAGAATCCGCCATGACAGGAGCTAAGCGGGCTGTGCGGGTTTTGGGATGAGGTTCCGACCCTAAACCCTAAACCCTAAACCGTAAACCCTAAACCCTAAGCAAAGCCCCTGAAGGGGCCAATGCAGGGAACCGAATTCCCCCGACATCTGTCGGTCACTCAGCGGGAGCAGACGGTGAGCGCGCACGGGTTTAGGGTTTAGGGTTTAGGGTTTAGGGTTTAGGGTTTAGGGTTTAGGGTTTAGGGTTTAGGGTTTAGGGAAACTGCCAATAGAAGCTTGGAAATGCTTATACGGATGGATGGTCAACGAAGTGCACAGTATTGCTGCGGAAAGTGCAGTCAATTGCAGAAGCCCTGGAAACCTAAGCACTCTAAACCCCAAAACCCCAAACCCTAAACACTAAAACCCTGTATCTAAGCCTACTACACCACGAAGCCCAACCTTACACACCTTCAAGGGCTTTGGGTTTGTGTTTCGGGTCTTGGGGGGAGGGAGAGGGAGGGAACTCGCTTAGACTTGAGGTTTAAGGGAGAGAGAGAGAGAGAGAAGACAGGAGGGTTTTGGGCTTTTAGGAGTTCGGGTTTGTAAGTCTACCAGAACCCTAAACCCTAGACCCTAGCTAAACCCTAAAACCCTGAACTCTAAACTCTTCCGAAGGGGCCTAGGTAAAGCCAGTATCCCTTCCTCGGGGTTTCCGCAATTGCCCAACTCTGACCCCAAGAAGCAACTCCGACCCTAAACCCAAAGAATCCTAAGTACCTATATGGGGGTCACTTACCCAAACCATAATAGTAATTCCCATTATAGAAACCCTACTTTCTACTATGCAGGTACTTAGGACCCTTTGGGAAACCCTGTAGACCTATCAGGAGAAGCTTTTTGGCCCCCTATGCGTCAATCTCGACAACCTCCGGCCGACATCGCTTCGCGGCGACCTGGATCGACATCGCGGAGTTTGGCTTTAGAGTTTGGGGTTTAGGGTCAGGGTGTGGCTTTAGAGTTTAGGGTTTAGGGTGTATAAGGCTCAATAAGGTAATTTAGCCTAGTTGTAGGGGCTTTTGGGCGTTCACCGGGGCTTACTGGCAAACCCCACGGCCTCAACTGTCTAAACCCTGTAAACCCCGTAAGTCTGTGAATAGCACATGCTCTAAACTGCTAAGCCTTTTCAACCCTGGAAATCTTTAACCCTGAACCCTGTGCCCCTAGTGGTTCATCACTTAAACAGAGCGATATTATATATATATATATATACATACATACATATATATATATATATGGGTGATATAAGGTTCCTCATTCCTCATTCCCTACGAAGAACCAGCTCAGGCAAACCTGACATGCTCTGTACCGAGCCGCATCGGTGGCGGGGAGGGCGGCGCCCGGCCGCTTGGTTAGGCGCATCTCGCGGCGAATCTCCTGACATCGACACACTTTTGGGTTTAGGGTAGGGTTGAGGGTTTAGGGAGTAGGGATTAGGGATTAGGGTTTAGGGTTTAGGGTTTAGGGTTTAGGTCGAACCCTGAACTCTAAGAACAATGTGGTTTAGGGCGAAGGATAGCTCAGCGTTGGCGGTGCAGGGTTTATAAACCCCAACCCGCAACCCTTAGCCAAGGTTCCAGCCTAAACCCTAAACCCTACACCCTAAACCCGAGACCCGAGACCCTAAACCCTAAACCCTAAACCCTAAACCCTAAACCATAAACCCCAGGGGACCTCCTGAAGTTGGGGCGGAAGCTCCGCCAGCACCTTCTCATCCACCACCATGGCCTGTTCAAGGGCTCAGGGCTCAGGGCTCAGGGTTCAGGGTTCAGGGTTTAGGGTTTAGGGTTTGGGGTTTGGGGTTTAGGGTTGAGGGTTTAGGGTTTAGGGTTAGGGGTTTAGGGTTTAGGGGTTAGTGTTTAGGGTTTAGGGGTCTAGGGGTTTAGGGTTTAAGGGGTTTAGGGTCCTAAACCCTAAGCCCTAAAGCAGCTTCAGGGAAGGCTCGCTTCTGGCCTGTTCTGCAACTGGCGGCTTTGGCGCAGCTGTGGTGGCCTTGAGGAGATGCTGAAGTTCAGGGGTTGGGCTGAAGGCTTTCGAGGCTTCGGTTTTGGGGAGTTTAGGGTTTAGGGTTTAGGGAATTGGTGTCTTAGGTTTTGGGCTGTAGGGGAGTGTGGGGTTTGGAGGTTTGGTGGGGGTTTGGGTGTTTGGGTGTGAGAGGCAAATTCGCCAGGCTTAAGGGGTTCAGGCTTTAAGGGGTTCAGGGTTGTTGGCACTTACAAGGGTGTTGAATCTTAGGGTCGGAAGGGGTCATTTAGGAAGTTTAGGGGTTTTGGGGTGTTGGGGGCTCGACAGCTTCGGGTAACCTGACCCTGCGCCCTAAACTCTAAACCCTAAACCGCACCTTTCTCACGATGGGTCTTGGGATAAGTTTCATGGTTTCGTTTTGGAGTTCAGGGTTCGGGGGCGGAGACAATGAGAACTGAATGCCATGGGAAGTGGCAATGCAAAGATGAGTTCCTGTGTTTGCTATCCTGTTTGGCACTACTTGCCACCTTACTTACAGACTAGTGCCCCAGAATACTTGCATAGAACATCACAGCAGCTCGCTGCGTTCAGGGCTATAGGGCTTAGGGAGGCGGGGCCCTAAGGCAAACCACTCGGCTGACTGCCTGGGCGATTTGGCTCGCTGCAGTGGCCTCGGATCCAACACCATTCAGGGTGGTGCAAGCCTCTCGGGTATCACGAAGTGAGGATGTAGAGGGAGTATTCTACAGAAAAGGTTTCGAGAGTGCTTACCTTATGATGATGCTTAGCCCGGTACCTTGTCTTCACAGTACATCACACTCTTCTGGGATCTAACGCGCTGACCATTGTCCTGAAGGCCTACTTGACATGGCAGTTTTCAACGGCCAACACCCACAGTGCTGGCTTGCCTCGCCATGCAACTCTCATTCATCATTGAAAGAGCTTGCTTCAGAATCTGACGCCGAACTTACAGCAGCCGAGCCATCTGGCGACACATGTGGTGAGGCACGCAGCAAGGGAATGCCATAACACCTGTAGCCAGCCCACAGAAATGGCCAGAGGCAGGAAAGGTAGAACCGGTCTTCTTGTCCGGCGCCGGAGTTGCCAACTCGGTTGTGCACCGATGTGGTGCCTGGCTCATCAACGCCACTGCCCCTCCAGACTTCAGGCATCGGTGTCTCATCATCTGAAGAAGAAGAAGAAGAAGAGCTAGCTTGTAGCCACTGAGTGTTGCCTCGCAATGCTGCCAGTCCACGCGTGGCAAGGTGACCCTCGGACTCTGAGCCGCATGACTGCAGCTCATTCTCCAGGAGCTTCGCTTCTGCCTCGAGGTCCTTGCGCGTGCGGAACGTCATCGCTCGTGTCGCGCACTGCAGGGCTTCAGCAACTCCTTGTCCCACTTCGTCGGGCTCTCTCTTCACCAGGTAAGTATAAAGGTCTCGACTCATGATCAAGCCTGCCACGTCTTCCAAGGGCCAGGTGCAGCACACAACTGTAGCGGAGTCCTCATGACCCCAGGTCGCCCCCGTCAAGGAATACCTACTCTGATGGGCAGACAGCTCATCACCACAGCAAGCCGAGACGCACACCAGCGAGGCGTACTGTTTGAAAGCGCCAAGCATGCCACTCAAGCCTTCCGTGCCATCCGTCAGGAGGAGCTGCTTTGCCGGCTCTTCCCCTGCCCCACCATCTGTGAATCCAGGTGCGTCACTGCTGGACTTGCAAGCATCGACATGTCCTGAATAGTGGAAGAGTGCCAGCAATTCGGGCGGAGTGCCCATGCATTCTTCGAACCAAGTGCTTTGTAACTCAGCTTCGATGCAATAATCCCGAACACAATCTAAGAGCTCCTCGCAAGTAGCCTCCGCCAAACACCTCACTGGAATCTCTTGCGATGTCCACCCAGATCTCTCCACGGTGGAATCCTCAGATAACATCCCACGCAGCATTGCTGCCTCAATTCCTGCCAGAGGCACAGGCGGCAATGTGCCATTTTGGGCTTGAGTGTGTGTTGCGGAAGCAACGATACAATCGCTATCGCGCAATGCCGGGACTCTGTGCGTCATTCTGCTCATGTCTGAAAGTGAGGCAGCATAGGTTGTGGGAAGTCTTAGCATGAGTGGCTGGCCATGGCACAATATTGCACCCAGCGGAACGTCTGCAAATCGACCTGAGGCAATGAATATGAGCGCACTGGCGCCCTGTATGACATGATCAATAGGACCCAAGATGGATTGCTCCAAGTCACTGGCTACGCCCTGCAGCCGCTCGCGGCCTGACTTCGGCAAGGGCTTCCTGCGAAGCAGCTTGCTCAAATTGGCAAAGCGTTCCATATCATGGCTCTCAATCATCATCCTTCTGACCTGAGGACCCTCTCTGCTTGATGCCTGATAAGCAATGAGGCGTGACCCTTCCTCGCCAAACTCATCTGCAGGCAAATCCGCAAAACATAGCAACACAATCTGGCGATCCCTGAGAAGCTCAAGACCCATGCTGAGTTCCTCGGCAAATTTGCCAAATGAGCAGCGTTCCCGTGTACTTTGGTTACGACCATTTGTCAAGCTCATCTCCAGACGAAAGAGATCTGTATACCAGTCTCCATACCGCTTGACACCTGCTTCAAGCAAGGAGCGCACACGCGTGTCGTTTGCCGACGCTGATCCACTTTGCGAATCATCCTCGTACCTTGTCTTGCCAGGTGAGGGATGCCGATTGCTTGCTGGCCCTGCCTTTCGTCTTCTGCGCCATCGGCGACAGCGCCTTACCCTCCTGGTCAGTTGCCTCACCATTCGGTGATAATTCTGTGTGTTGTTAAGCTGCGCTGGAAGACTGGGTCTCACAAGCCAAGAAACTCCAGTTTCGGCAACCACACATCAACACGGCAACTGTTCCTTTTATGGCCTTGCTTTCAACAGGCAGGAATCATAGTATGGTTGACATTCCTGAGTGAACCGTGAACGTTACTGCACAGAGAACAGGTCTTGCTTTCAGACCCTAATTAAAGGACTAGGTTTCATTTGAACCCTAAACCCTAAACCCTACCCTAAACCCTATTGGAACCTCTACCCTAAACCCTATTGGAAACCTCAGCAACCTCTTGTAGTAAGGTTTATGGCTTCAGATATACCCAGGTGCCCGTGTACCCTAGAACATCATCGTGTGGACCCTGTGTAGCCCTAAAGGGTTTAGGGTCGAGGGTAAAAGGTTTAGGGGCCCCCCTCCAAGAGAATACCCCTAGGATTCTGAATCCATTGAGTATCAACATACCCCTCAAGACATTGATTGAGGCGCGAAACTGACAACATACCATATTAATTTAAGCTTGACCCCGAAAGTGTCTTGACCCCGAAAGTGTCCATGAAGGACGCACTTCTACAAGGCCCAGTAGCCCAAAAACCCTTACATAAGAAGGTTTTTGGGCCCAAAAACCCTGAAACAAGAGCCCTTAGAGCCTTAGGGTCCACCTTAAACCCAAAACCCAAAACCCAAAACCCCAAACCCAAAACCCTAAACTCTAAACCCTAAACCCTAAACTCTAGGTAGAGCATTCAGAAGGCAGAAGGTGCGATGGCCCGCTTCTCTCCAAGGCAAGGAGCGCTGTTGGAAGTGCCATCGCGACCGGAACCTGAGGTTAGGCTCCGCCGGAGCCCTAAACCCTAAACCCCATGGGTTTAGGGTTTAGGGTTTAGGGTTTAGGGTTTAGGGTTTAGGGTTTAGGGTTTAGGGTTTAGGGTTTAGGGTAACCCAAAACCCCAAAGCAGAAATCCCTGTTTAATTCAACTCTCACACCTGGACCCTGCTCGGGTCTGCAGGTTCAGGGAGCTTTTTAGGATGCTTTCGGGTCTATAGGGGTTTGGGGTTTAAGGCCAGGGCGGCTGGGGATTGAGGCATTTTGGGCTTCGGGTCTCAAGGGTTTTCCCAAAGGGTCCTAAGTACCTGCATAGTAGAAAGTAGGGTTTCTATAATAGGAATTACTATTATGGTTTGGGTAAGTGACCCCCATATAGGTACTTAGGATTCTTTGGGTTTAGGGCTTAGGGCATTTAGGGGTGTAGGGTTCGGGATTTGGGGCTTCGCAGGGTTTTGGGGGTGCCCGTCTTTATTCATCCTCTACACCTTTGCGATCCGACGGAGTCCACGTAGAAACTGAGCTCAGAAGTTTTGTGGGACGGTGTCTGGAAAATTAGGGATCCTCGCAGTGGCCCGCTCGACATTCCCGCTCAGCTCCTAAGCGTTTGTATGTTGCCATGCGTCGTGTCAGTGTGCCCCCTAAGCCCTAAATCCTAAGCCCTGAAGCCTAAACCCCGAAGCACCCTAAACCCTAAACCCTAAGCTCGAAGCCCCCTGAGCCCTAAACCCTAAATTATCAAGGGGATGACGGCACCCTGCCTCTGCCCTTGCTGAAGAAGTCCGCAAGGCGGTTCGGTGCCTGGCAAAGCAGCGGGAAGTGGGAGGTTGGGACTGTGGGGATCTGAGGGCTTGAATTCAGGGTTTAGGGATTAAGGGTTTGAGGGATGTAAGGATTTGAGGGTTTTGGGGGTTTAGGGTTTTGGAGTTGGGTGCTTGTGAGGTTTATAGGGTTTAGGTGTTTAGGGTGTAAGGGTTTAATGGCTTCGGGGTTGAGGGTTTAAGGGTTTCACGAATTCAGGGGTTTTCTGTTTAAGTGCTTGTGAGGTTTATAGGGTTTAAGGTCTAGGGCTTAGGGTTTGAGGGGGCTTCCAGGCTCGTTTTCTTTTTGGTTTAGGGTTTTCCGTAGGCCCCTTTTGGGCCTGCAGGGTTCAGAAACCCTACAGGGTTTAGGTTTTCGGGTTCAGGGTTTAAGGAGTTTGAGGGTTAAGGTGTCTCGGCCTTTTTATGGGTTTTATCAGGTTCATAGTGTTTAGGGCTGGCAAGAATTACAGTGTGCAGGGTCTTTGGGGGTTAGCGTTCCATAAAGTTTAGGCAGCTGACAGGGAGAAACGTACTTCTGCAGATCTGTGAATGATGGCAACCCCTAAACCCCTAAATCCTCAAGCCTAAACCCGAAACTCCCAAACTCCTACACTCCTAGCACTAAACTCTTAAAACCTAAACTCCCAAACCCTAAACCCCTTAACTCCTAAACCCAAACTTCTAAACTCCCAAGCCATGCACTCCTGAACTCCTGAACCCTAAACTGCTGAACTTCTACACCCATAACCTGAAACCCGAAACCCAGACCCTAAACCCTAAACCCTAAACCCTAAACCCTAAACCCTAAACTCTCCACAGTCGAGGGAATGCCCACCTTCTGTTCCGGGGGCTGTTGGCGCACGGCCGGCGGGGGAGCTGGCGCTGCGTCGCTGGCACCTGGTTCATGGCTTACTGATATGGAGGCCTACACATGTAGGGTTTAGGGTATAGGGTTTAGGGTTTAGGGCTTAGGGTTTAGGCTTTGCGGGCTAGGGTGGACAGGGTAGGTGCAAGGTTTAGGGTTCAGGGCACAGCATAGTAGGGCGCTTGTTCACTGGGTACCGGTATTTGGGGCAGTTTACCAAATCTTTGCAGTAATTCTGATGCGGCAGTGCTGGTGAGTACTTATAGTTTCCGGTAGTGAATTGCGGGCTTGAGATAGGGATTTACGGGGCTTCGGGAAACGGTCGGGTTCAGGTGTGTGGGCTTTCCAAAGCTGAGAACCAAAATAGCATAAGAGGCGAGATTCGGACACACAACCCCGAAAACCCTGTCGGGATGTCGCTTTGCAACAGCCTAAACCCTAAACCCTAAACCCTAAACCCTAAACCCTAAACCCTAAACCCTAAACCCTAAACCCTAAACCTCAGATTTGTGTTGCGGAGAGTTCGATCTCGGGACTTGCTTTGTGGAGCTCCTCCTTCGACCAAGTATCCTTGCAAGGGGCTCAACCCTTGTAAGGGGCCTGACTTGGAAGCTCTTTTGACTTAGTAAGTCTACTTCCCAAAGGGTCCTAAGTACCTGCATAGTAGAAAGTAGGATTTCTATAATAGGAATTACTATTATGGTTTGGGTAAGTGACCCCCATATAGGTACTTAGGATTCTTTGGGCTTAGTATCCACTAGAAACACGAGTGTATAATCCCCACTACCCACCTTACTAACCCTACTTGCTAAGTCCAAAGGGCTTCCACGTAGGGTAATCTTAGGGCTGATGTCGGGGCGACTTAGGTGTATAGGGGCAAAGTAAGGTATATACAGGCGTACATAACTATAGGGGAATAAGATCAAGGGTCCCTACCCCATCCTTAAGCCCTGAACCCCACACCACCACCGCCCTAGACCCCGCTTGGTAGCCCAGCAACCATGTCAAGATAAGAAAACCTGCTTGTGTTTTGGGTACGTTTTGTAAAGGCACCTCGAACCCAAGAAGGGCAAAAGGGCACCCCTAAACCCTAAACCCTAAACCCTAAACCCTAAACCCTACACCCCTGTACCCCTGAATGGTCCAGGGATGTTTGGCCTTTGCTCTTCCCGAAGTACTTTGTCAGGGAGCTCTTACCAGCCTGTGCGCGTTTTGAAGGGGCCAGCACTGCTCCGTCGGGCTTAGGGTTCTCAATCCCCTTCCCCGAATATCCATCCCCCCCCCCCCCCCTACCCCCTACTAT
The DNA here is from genome assembly GCA_905221605.1 of Symbiodinium natans. Lineage (NCBI taxonomy): Eukaryota > Dinophyceae > Suessiales > Symbiodiniaceae > Symbiodinium > Symbiodinium natans. The sequence continues at coordinate 971,215 of CAJNDS010002468.1, read as the reverse complement.
TATATACCCCTCATGACAGTGACATTCTAGTATATATGGGGGGTGTTTAATATTAGGGGTTAGGGGGGGGGTTTAATACCCTAAAGCCTAAACCCTAATTTTTAATATTAGGGGGAGGGGACAGCGTCAGGTTAGTCAGGTATGCCGAGGGTGCAACCTGTACTCTCCCAATTGAACCTTAAATGAGGGAAAGGGACCAACGATTGAGGTACAGTTCCTGCCTTGAATGCAAAATGAACAGGCTCCTGTGTGATTAGAGGGTTTGGGGTTGAAGTGTAGAGTTCAGGGTGTGGGGCGGTCGAATCACCAGGATTTAGGCTTTGTGGCGTCGTGTTGCTCAAACTCTGATGGTTTTGAGCGCCAAACCCTAAACCCCCAACCCTAAACACAAAACTTTGGGGCTCCGGCCGACAGGTTCTGGCTTGCAGGCTTTTAGGGCCTTGCTGGTTGTAGGGAATCAGAGGACTTAGGATTTGGGACTTGGGGTTTACTGCTTAGGGCCTGGGCTCCAGGGACTCTTCTTTTACGATGAAACGGCGCCATGGCCCTATTCTAAAAGGACGGTTTCTGGGCTATCTTGTGTAGATTCCAACCGCCTAAACCCTAACCCTAAACCCTTTAAACTGAAAAACCAGACCCACAACCCCACAAATCTCAGAACGCGGGAGCCTCCACGGGCGCCATGTTTGTCAGACTCCTCCAAGGACGGTGGGTCTTTCAAGGCCAGTGCTGAGCGAGACAACCGCAGAAAGGAAGCGCAAGCCGGCCCTTGGGGGTTCATGAGCGCTTCTAAGAGGGCTCAGGGTACCATGGTTCTGGTTACGCCCTCATTTTTGGGGTTCTTGCAAACTGTACTACGCATGAGCCTTGAATAGCCCCAAATCCATCCACCTGTTCGGCCGTAGAACAGGGCAATGCCCTTTAAACCCTAAACCCTAAACCCTAAACCCTAAACCCTAAACCCCCAATCCTAATTCTTCATTCGACTCCAGGTGCCCGGAAAAGGCTCTGTGGACTCGCCGCTTGGGATTCTTGAGCTCAGAAACCATGCAACATGAGCTTGCTGAGTTCTTGGAACCCCCGGAAATCATCAAGTTGAGACTTCCTGAAGCATATGTCTCTGACAGGATTTGGGGCTAGAGGGCTTAGGGTTCAGGGTTTATAGGGCTTATAAGGTTTAGGGTTTAGGTGACCTCTTATGGGTAAACCTTATAGATCCTACAGAACCCTGAAATCTGACTGCGGGGCAGGGCGCAGTCCAAGCACGGTGACGGCCAAGACCTCTCCGGCCGTTCCGTGCCAGCGTCGGAAGCACGCCTGTACAGCTGAATGTGGGTTTTAGGGCTTATATAGGCTTTGTACAGTTTGGTTTAGGGTTTATAGTGTGTTTGGTGTTTATATAGGGCGTTTGGGGTTTTAGGGTTTATATAGGCTTTGTACAGTTTCTAGGGTGTATAGGGTTTAGGGCTTATATAGGGTGTTTAGGGTTTATAGGGTGATTTGGGTTGAGATAAAGTTGGAGGAGGGGATTTAGATCATAAAGCGTGATAATTCAACATTGAGGTAGCATCTACAAGCCTGAACCTAGCACTGAACTTGCTGCTATGATGTGACCCCGAGACTGCCACATAACAGTAGTTAAATTGACAATCACCGGCGAGGGGGCAATCGAGGACCTGACATCCCCTTCGGGGTCGGTATGGGGCAAACAAAAAATCCCCAATATATCCGTTTAAGTATAGGGGACCGGAAACCCTACAATCTCGAAGCCTCAAAAAACCCTATGCCTAAACCCTAAATACCCTACGCACCCTGAAGCCCAGGACTTGAGGGCTTTTGGGGTCTCCTACAGCTCTTCTTATCGGCTCTTCCGGCCCCTACTTGGAAGCTCCGTTGACTTAGTACGTAGGGTTAGTAGGATGGGTTATGGGGATTCTAGCACGGGTTTGTGGGGGATTTGATGTAGGCTTACTAAGTCAAAAGAGCTAAGTATGAGGATCCAGGCCTGGTTGAACGAAAAATGCGGGTTTAAAGTCTAAGGCTTCAGGCCTATGGAACCAACTCCGGAGGTTGAGATGTGTGGGGTTTAGGGTTTCGGGTTTCGGGTTTAGGGAAGCCAAGGCATGAAAGTACCGGGAACAACCTTCGGTAGTAGGATTTGGGTCGGCCTCGGCATAGGGTTTTTTTACCGAGAGACGGGGGGGGGAAGGGGGGTTGGTTGGGTTCAAGCTTTCGGGTGTAGGGTTTAGGGTTAGGGCTTAGGGTTTAAGGTTAAGGGCTTAAGGTTTAGTGTTCGTACTTGACCCAATGATATAAGCAGGCCAGCTACCCTGGCGGCAGCGGCGATTTTCTCAACGCTGCCGTCGCGGCCAAGGTCGATGGGCCTGGTGGGAGGCGCATCACCCAACATATTGGAAACACCCCATAGCCTAAACCCGGAAACCCGACACTACTTGTCACCCTAAACCCTAAACCCTAAACCCTAAACCCTAAACCCTCTGAACCCTAAACTGCACAAGCTCTAAATTCGGGTTGCGGTTGATAAGAGCTCAAGGTGCCCAGGGACCGGGAGGTGCTCCTACTTAAACTGGGTAGGTTTTTTAGGACCGAACCCTGAACCCTGAACCCTAAACCCTAAACCCTCAACCCTAAACCCTAAACCCTAAACCCTAAACCCTAAACCCTAAACCCTAAACCCTAAACCCTAACCCTAAACCCCAAACCCCAAACCCCAACATACAAAGTCCGCTCCAGAGAGCCCGAACCACAGACTCCCAATCCGAAACTCCTAAGCCCTGTAAGGGTTTAGGGTTTAGGGCTTAGGGTTTAGGGTTTCGGGTTTAGGTTTCAGGGTTTCTTCCAACCCCTGCAAACCGTGAAACAAAAATCGAAAACCCTGCGAGCCCCTCAACCTTTGGTAGCCCCGAGCCAATTGCAGCTGGAGAGCTGCTGTCGTGCAGCCGATTCCATGCCTCCCTTTCCCTGCAAGGGGAGGGGGGGGTGTTTAGGGTTCAGGGTTTAGGGTTTAGGGTTTAGGGTTAGGGCTATTATAGGGTTTACGGTTTTGGGGCTTAGGGTCTCTAGTGGGGCTCGGCGGTTGGAGAGCTCTCTTCTTTGTAGAGTTCTGGCAAGTCAGTTCGAGCTTATGGACTTGGGGTTAGGAGGAACTAGAAAAAGGATGAAGGCATAGGCTTAGGGTTTTGGGGCTTAGTGTCTATGATGTCCTCTACATATGCAAACCCTAAACCCTGTGCCAGGCAGCAGCAGCTACCAAGACCGGGCAGCCGAAGTGCTGAAGCGAGCAAAGGCCAAAACACTTCTGAAGGCAAAGTGCAGGAACAAGAGAAAGCAAGACGAATCAAAGAGTCAGCACAGGAGATCGGGAGACTGCCAACAGAAGGAACAGGCAGGAGAAGAAGAAAAAGCCAGCAAGTTGTGTCTGAAGTCCTTTCGTTCCTTCTTCTGCGCAGCTCCGGTGTTGTAAATTCAAAAATCTGATCCGGGTAACAGGCATTGTAGACCTGGCCCTAATTAAACCCTAAACCCTAAACCCTAAGGACAACCCCACAGTCATCTGGTCTTCTTTCTCCTTCAGTTTGTCTGCTTCCTTCGGGGCCTTATCTTGTGTTTTCACACGGTCATCTCCTGCTTTTGCAAGGTGCATTGGAATTCTCGCAACTTGTCATTCAAGTGTTTCCTAGCGTTCTGGGTGTACTCGATGACGCTGTCCGTGCTATTTACCATGAAGGCAAGGTCGTGGTGTGGGGCGATTTCCACCGTGTCAAGATACTGCAGAACATCTTCAAACGCAACGTGGGGAAATGGTCAAGGCATTTGTTGAGAAGCAGGTTGGGGGGGAAGGGGGGAATCAGGGCTTGGGTGTAGGGTTTTAAGGTTTCGGGTTTTGGAGTTGTAGGATTAGGGTTTTCAAGGCTTTGTGGGTTTTGCCTAGGGCATTTAAGGGATCGTTTCGGGTTGCAGTTTTTTTTTTTTTTTTTTTTTTGGGGGGGGGGGGGGGGGGGGGGGGGGGGTAGGGTTTTAGGGTTTAGGGTATAAGGGTATAGGATTTGGGGTGGAGATACCAGGGGAAGGGGGGGTGTACTGACACATGACGCGGCACCACATATACATATATATATATATGTATTGTATTGTATTTGCTTTGTATTGTATTGTATGTAGTGCCCGGTCGGGGGTCCCTCCACGTCCATACTACGAAGCAGCAAGTTATACGATTTCCTTTGCCTCTTATTCTGTGCAGCTCTGGTGTTGTAAATTACGGAATCTCAGACTTTGGGCTCGTAGGGATTCTAGCCCCCAAACTCTGAACAATAGGGCAAACCCCAAACTTAGAACCCTTAAGCACGGACCCGAACCTTGGGCACCGCGCCTAGGGGTTTAGGGTTTGGGTGTTTTCACGCCTTGCCGCGGCCGGTCTCTGTGGTCACGTGGACGCCGATGGTGGTGGGAGCGCGCTGGTGCTTGTTCACCTGGGTTTCAGTTTCAGGGCCGATACTGTTTTGAAGCCTCGCGTCTGTTGGAACTAGTAAAACGGTCTTGGGTAGTTCGATTCTTGGGACTTAGGGATGTGGGATTTGTAGTGTTTAGGGCACCCCTAAACCCTAAACCCTAAACCCTAAACCCTAAACCCTAAACCCTAAGCCCGGGGACCCCGGTAAGCCCGGGGATGTGTTTGAGAGGGCTGCAAGCCCTGGAGTCGATCCGTGCAAGGCAAGGGCCAGGGACTCAGGAAAGAGGGCAACCACACGAACCTCATAATACTAAGCTACTAAGCCCTGAAGACACTCCCAACCCAAAGCCCAGAAGCCTGGGTCCAAAGCCCAAAACCCTTAACATACCACGGCTTTGAGCTGGTGCAGGCTAGTCGCTTGGTCGACGTACCTTGCGGATCAAGAGACGGTTCGGGTTTAGGGTTTAGGGGGCCGAGGGTTTCGGGGTTAGGGTTTTGAAGTTGAAGAGGAAACCGCCAACCCTAAAACCTAGATCCCTTAAAGGAACACATAGGACGAGAAGACCCTGGCCCCGCAAATTACCCACGAGAAGTAGCCTTATGTGGCTATAGTTGAGCTATGAGCACAGTTGTAGATGGGTCAATAGGCACCATGAACCTGCAAGCATGAACCTGTGGCCTGAGGCTCCTGTACAGATACCACATAGACACATGGACCCAAATGAGGAAGAACATTGTGTTTTTGGGGTGGTGCTGAAGCAAATAGTCGTGTCCCTTCACAGAGGAGGCTGGCAACGACGACTTCTGGACCTTGCCGACTGCCCCCATGAACTTCGCTTCCGAGGCATTGAGTTGCTTGTCATGTTCCACCTCAGCTGGGTCCCTCTTCCAGGCGTAGCCGGTACCAGGGCAGCTCCTTCAGGCCGTCTTTTAACCCTACAGGCCGCTGGCACCTCCAGAGACTCCAAAACCCCTTAAAAAAAAAACAATATCCCTTAAATTAACAGAGGAACCCTAAAATGAGTGAAGGTATGTTCTTTAAAAAAACAATATCCCTTAAATTAACAGAGGAACCCTAAAATGAGTCAAGGTATGCTCCTTTATTTAGGGGGTCTCGGAGTCTCTGGGATGTCCATTCGGAGTCGCTCCACACGGGAAGGACAGCCGGCCAACAAAAAATCTCTGGCAGGCCTAGCCTGGTGCAGCATCCTCGAGTCTCCAACTCCTGGGTTTCTCGACAGGCGTAAGCGATTCGAAACCCTAAACCCTAAACCCTAAACCCTAAACCCTTGTGGGCTTCTGGCTCCATTCCACAGACAGCCAGACAAAGCGAAAGGCCGGAAGGATCGTATTGTCAAGTGAACCCTGGAACCCTCCAACCCTCGAACACAACCCCAATCCCCAAACCCCTAAACCCTAAACCCTACACCCCCAAACCCTAAACCGCAAACCCCAAACCCTAGACCCCGAACCCTAAACCCCAAACCCTAGACCCCGAACCCTAAATCCCAAACCCTACATCCCAAACCCTAAACCCCAAACCCTAAACCCAAACCCTCAGCCCCAAACCCAAACTCTAAAACTCTAAACCCTAAACCCTAAACCGCAAACCTCCCACCTCAGATGAAGCTCGCCGGCCAGCTCGCCAAGCCAATGGTCCACCTGCGGTTTAGGGTTTAGGGTTTAGGGTTTAGGGTTTAGGGTTTAGGGTTTAGGGTTTAGGGTTACGCCATCCGAGGTGGGAGGTTTGGGGTTTAGGGCATAGGTCTTAGGGTCTAGGGTTTGGGGCTTCAGGGTTGCTGGGCTTAGGGGTTTCTAGGGTTCAGGGTATAGGGCTTAGGCTGAACTAATCGAACTCCTATTAAATGAGAACAATGACCTGTATCACTTCAAAACTAGTATTTATGTCATTCTCTTACTCATAATACTATGAGATTAAAGACATGTGTGACTAATAATGGAATTACAAAGAGAATTTAATCCATGCATTTCATCCTTTATGATATTCCTAATAATATACTATAATGAGACAGGAATAATATTAATAGCGAAGCACTTACTGCGTTCATTCGTGCCCCTACTTTAACATCATTATTGTAATCGCACACAAGTTTGCATTAACACAATACTACTGAAGGGGCACCATGAATGAGGCAGTAAACGCACGCATGACAAGGATTCTACGTGATGAGTGTTGAGGGCTTCGGGCCGTTCTATATAGGGGCCTGAATAATTAGAATAGGGCTTTTGGGGTTATTATACTATACTTACAAAGGTGTCATCAGGGAATATGATGAGGAATTCTTCCGACCCCTAGGATAGGGCCGTTTAGGGCTCATGGTGATGTGCAGAGGGAGCCGTGGTCCTCTTCGGAGGCGGGTAAAGAGATCAGCGAGGAGCTCAGAGGAGAAGCCGGTTCGGGGAGTCATCGCTGGGAACCTACTTGGGGTTTAAGGGATTAGGGATACTTGGAGGTTCATGGTCGTTTTTAAGTACAGTAGGGTTGTAAGTATGGTAATTATACTTTTTAGGTAAAACTAGGGTACTCATAACCCTACTTATAACAATCCATGAACCTCCAAGTGCCTCAAGAACCCAAGAGGGCGCCTTTTCAGAACAGCCGAGGAAAATGTGGCGGAAGCAGTTCTGTCTTCACAGTGTGTCGTTCATAGTTAGGCCGGATGAAGCTCATGTACTGCTTGCACAGGCAAGCTGCATGATCTGCCATGTCACTAAAAGCTGGAGCCAGATCCGAAGGAGCGAACCCCGTAGGAGCGAACCGAGGGCGGCGAGGGAGGGACCGAGTCATCCCAGCCGCCGAATTCACGCCCTGAATCATAGGAGCCTGATCTTGAGAGGAGTAAGCATGCGCCGTCGGCACCGTGATCGAGTAGCAACTGCATGAGGGCGTCGCTGCCAGCCTGCTGTGCAGCCAGTAGTGGCTCGCCAAGATCCGGGTTTGCTCCAGCCAGCAGTAGCTTTTCCACGATGCCCTCGTTCCCTCCAACACAAGCCGCACAGAGGGGTGATTCGCCATCCCCATTCATCAGGTCCATGTCGGCCCCTGCGTTCAAGAGCAAGGCCACAACTTCCAGATCGCATGCCAAGCAGGCTGCATGAAGGGGACCCTGGCCATGTTTGTCCAGCCCATCCTTGTCAGCGCCAGCATCGAGCAGTTGGCTGATGATCTCCAACTCGCCATCGCCGGCAGCGTCGACAAGTGCGGAGGCAAGCTGCTGCTGAGAGGTGCTGGAATCATCTGCAAAGGGCAGTAAGACTATCTGCATGTCCATGGGTACTCTCAACTCATCATCATCGTTCAAGGGCTTGCCGTCGTGAAGAAGTGTTAGCATAGACCTGGGCCACCCGCATGTCTTTTGCAAGTGTTGCTTCAGTGCGCCAACATCCGCCATCTCCTCCACCTCTTGCCAAATCATGGTAACCAACTCTTCACCCGACACCCGCCAAACGCGAAGCCTCTCGGACATGCTTCGTCGTGGCGATTGGGGAACTCTGCCCCAACCAAGGGAGCCCTTACCTTTCCCTTTGTGACCACCAAAGCCACCCTTGTCCTGATACTCATGTCGATCTTTTCCTCCCCTCTTGCCGTTGCCTTGTCCTTTCTTTCCTTTTCCCTTGTCCGTGGGGTCCACTTCCATGGGCGCTGGTCCCTGCGACTGCTTTGGCCACTGCTGTGACCGTGACCAGAGATGCAGGTGGCAGATGTTTGCGTCTGTCCTTGAACCCCCCTGGAGCTGCAAGCGTGAGGGGGTTCATGTGATCTACCCAAGGGCTCTTATGCAGTACCTTTTTGGGCTAGGATACCAAAATTCCCCTGTAAGCAACCCAAAAAGGAACTACACTAGAGCCTTCAGGTACCATGTAGCGTGCCCGCTCTGTGCAAGACGCATAGAGAGCAGGCGGGTGAAACTGTTACGCTTCGTGGCCTCCCAGTGTCCTCAAACCAGGAACCCTAAACCCTAAACCCTAAACTCAAGAGGGAACCGTTGAATGCTACACACGGCAAGCCCAGGGCTCCTAAACCTAAAACCCCAAACCATAAGCCCTCAACCCGGAGCTCAAACTCCCTCAAGCCCCTTGGGGTTTAGGGTTTAGGGTTTAGGGTTTAGGGTTTAGGGTTTAGGGTTTAGGGTTTGGGGAACTACTATACAGCTTAACGACACCAATGTTACGTTCATAATCTTCACATTAAAAGCGCGCGTTGTTCGTTACATTCATGCCTTGCCCTTTTAAGATTAATCTTACTCTCTTCACTGTTCATCATGAATCCTTTGATCCTGAAGTTAAACGCGCTCTTTTGCTTCACCTTTTATCCTTTCATTGTTCACTTCAACTTCAGGATCAAAGGATTCATGATGAACAGTGAAGAAAGTAATATTCATACTAAAAGGCAGGGCATGAATGTAATGAATAACCTAACCCCAATGCCCTGAAGCTTTAAGCTCAGGGTTTACCCTCAAACCAGAGAGCTGGGGAGGGTGGGGGAAGGAAAAAACCCGAAACCCCAAACCCTGAGCCCTAAACCCTAAACCCTAAACCCTAAACCCTCAACTCCATGCCCACCTCAGAAACGCTCCTGAGCTGCTTGCTGCCGAAGAATGTCCTGATGTTTTTTCCCCAGGTTTGTACGCCAAGTCCACCCCTATCAGTCTCAGTGACTCAGCTCTGAACCCCAAACATGTAGAGGAAACCGAATCCTGGTCTTGTGGTCGGAAGCTAGTGGTTGAGGGTTAAGGGCTTATTTTATAGGGCCCTCACCTCACCCCTCAAGCTGTACCCACAAAAAGGGGTAGAAGCATCCCGGAGATCACAACACTACAATTTCATTATAGGGTCCGTAAGGAGGGGGGTTCATAGCAAACCTTAACGAAGCTTAGGGAGCCAACAGGCGTAGTAGGGAGTATTGGGGAACCCTGTGTTGCAAACCCCCCTCCCTTAAGAACCCTCTAAAAATAAGCTAGTTCAGGATAAGAACCCCGAATATGTACCATGTTTTGAACTGAGGTCGATTGAGCGGGTGCCGGGTTTGAGGTTAGAATGAAACCGAAAGGGTTCACGCGGAAAGTCCCCAATCTGCAACCCCCCCCGCCCCCGGCCCAACAACAACACTAACACCTAAACCCTAAACCCTGAACCCAAAATCCGGCAAGCTTACCCTCAGACCCCAGCGTTTAGGGCTTAGATTTAGGGTTTAGTGGGGTGTAAGATCAATCCAAGCGTCTTTCCATTCGACAGGCTCTTGACCAGCTGCCTGTCCTGCAGGAAATACACAAACAGCCTGCAATCCCTGAACGCCTAAACGCCGACAGAGTGTAAAGGCTAAACCCCGACATACCAGACACGCCTCAAGACTACAGCCTAAATCCAAAACTAGGCGAACCTGAACCCCACCCTGACCCCCAAACCCTACACGCTAAACCCCAAACCCCAAATCCTAAACCCTATACCCTAAACCTTCAAGCCCTACACCCCACCTACTACCCTAAACGCCAAAACCAAAGCCCCTCCTAAGGCTCAATCGACGTTCAAGCTCAACGGCGACAGCCGTCCCCGAGTGTGTGAAGCGAGTCGTTGGGCTTAGGGCTTAGGGTTTATGGGGTTTTGGGTTTAGGGTATAGGGTTTAGGATTACTGGGTTTAGGGTTTAGGGTTCAGGGTTCAGGGTTTAGGGTTCAGGGTTCAGGGTTCAGGGATTAGGTTTTGGGGTTTAGGGTTTAGGGTTTGGGGTTTGGGGTTTTGGGGTTTGGGGCAATTGCCTTCACCGGATCCGCAGCTTTGTCGCTTCCAGAGGCGAGAGCCAGCAGCCACTCGCCTGCGCCCAGCATAAACCCCAAACCCCAAACCCCAAACCCCAAACCCCAAACCCCAAACCCCAAACCCCAAACCCCAAACCCTAAACCCTAAACCCTAAACCCCAAACCTTAAACCCCAAGCCACAAACCCTGTAAACCCAAAACCCTCGACCCATGCATGGCACGTGGGGCAAAGGTGGGCTTCAAAGGGCTTACCATACTGGGGTTCGGGTATAGGGTTTAGGGTGTAGGGTTTCGGGTATAGGGTTTAGGGTTTAGCGCTACGACTCAGAAACCTCAAACACCTTGGGTTTAGGGTTATCCCTTACTGACTCAAACCCCGGAACCCTCAAACGCCTTCGACACCTTAAATCCCCTGAACCCACTAACGCCTCAAAACCCTGAAACGCTCAACCCCAAACCCCAAACCCCAAACCCCAAACCCCAAACCCCAAACCCTAAACCCTAAACCCTAAACCCTAAACCCTAAACCCCCTTAAAGAACCGGACCTCTCTCCGGAAAGTGGATCATGACTTCACTGCGCTTCTCCAGCAGCTCGCCGACAGTCTCCACCTGCACGCCTGGAGAGTCTACGAGGGCTTCAAACCGGAGGGCTTAGGGTTTAGGGTCTAGGGTTTAGGGTTTAGGGTTGGGGGTTTGGGGTTTAGGGTTTAGGGTTTAGGTTTTAGGGTTTGGGGTTTGGGGTTTGGGACTTAGGGTTAGGGAACCTGAAGCCCTAAGCCCAAATGTAGGGGGACCTGGGTGTAGAGCTCGCAAAAGCCCTACATGCTGTCAAGCCTTGAGGCCGTAATCCCCCTGCACCCTGTAGAAGCCATGATTCTCCCAACTTGCGCGACACCACACTGCAATCATGAACTCCTAACCTACAAAATCATCTAAGCCCGAAACCCTAAACCCTAAACCCTAAACTCTAAACCCTAACCCCCAGCAGAAGACCCTCAAGACCCCGAGTGCCCCGACCAAATCCTGAGTCGTAGGCATCCCTTGACATCCCTACCTGCCCTGACCCCAAAACTCGAGGTATTCTCGTTTAGGGTTTAGGGTTTAGGACAAAAAAAAACTCAAAAAAGAGTCTGTTGAGCCTGAACCCCAAACCCTAAGCAAAATAATGAGGCCTTAAAGCCTTGAAACCCGAGAAAGCCCTCCTGGCCAACCCTTCTAGAACCCTAAAACCCTGAAACCTACCACCCTAAAACCCCTCATACCCTAAAACCCTAAACTCTGCAACTCAAAAATCCTAAACCCTAAACCCTAAAACCCAAAACCCCCAAAACCCCAAACTCTGAACCCCAACCCCCAATTTCCCTAAACCCTAAACCCTAAACCCTAAACCCTAAACCCTAAACCCTAAACCCTAACTTCCCTGATTTGACTAAGCCCCTAAAACCCTGAAACCCGAAAACCCTGAAATCCTGAACCCCTAAAACCCTAAACCCTAAACCCTAGCCCTAAACCCTAAACCCCAGCCCGAAAATCCTAAACCCCGAAAACCCCTAAAACCTTAGACCCTAAATCCTAAACCCCTAAAACCCTAAAACCCCTAAAACCAAAACCCTAAAACCGCTAAAACCTTAAACCCTAAACCACTAAAACCCTAAAACTGCCTGAAACCCTTATACCAACCCACCCTGAACCCTAAGCCCCAAACCCTAAACCCTAAACCCTAAACCCTAAACCCTAAACCCTAAACCCTAAACCCCCTAAACCCTTATACCAACCGAGAGGCGCGACTTGATCGCGGAGCCGAAGTCGCCACCCAGGCCAGGAAGCCGGTCGAGCGGGAGGTCCTGGAAGGTTTGGGGCTGTTTGAGGTTTAGGGTTTAGGGTTTAGGGTTTAGGGTTCAGGGTTTAGGGTTTAGGGTTTGGGGTACCGGGTTTGGGGTTGAGAGTTTAGGATTTGGGGTTGAGGGTTTAGGGAAAGTAGGGTTTAGGGTTTACGATTTAGGGTTAGGCTGTCGGGTCATTACAGGGCTTTAGTGCTTGGGACGAAAGATGTAGGCCTTCAGGGGTGGTTTTGTTTATGTGTTTGTGTCTCCCTTAGTTGTTTTTTTGGTACTTTTCTTAAAGGGGGTTGCGGCGGGGGGTTTAGAGCTTTCTAGGCTTAGGGTTTGAGGCTTGCAGTCTAGGGGCTCAAGGGTTTAGGGTTTAGGGTTTAGGGTTTAGGCTTTGAGGGCATAAAGTGAGCCTGAAGATTCTTCAGTGGCCAGAGGCTTTCACGGAGATGTTGAGAAGTAACCCTTAAACAACCCCCCAACCCCTAAACGGTACCCGAAACCCGCCCCTAAACCCCTCGCCCTAAACCCTACACCCTAAACTCTAAACCCTCCTAGACTCCCCAAGCCCCCGAAGCCCATATGTCCCGCAGGAGCAACGGCGCGGCGTGGGGCAAAAGCAGCGTCTGCTGGTTCGGCTTGTGAAGTCCACATCCCAGCCTCAGGGTTTAGGGTTTGGGCTATTTAGGTTTTAGGGTTTAGGGTTTAGGCTAATTAGGATCTAGGGCTCTAGTAGGATTTCGGGTTGGGGCTTTGGCAGGGTTTAATTAGGCTTGTAAGGATTCAGGACCTTCGGATTTTGATTCGGGTTTAGGGAGTTCAGGGCTTCAGGGTTTAGGGTTGCAGGTCTTTAGGACTGCAGGACTCCAATTCGGGGTCAGGGCTTTAAGGTTTAGGGTTGTAAGGCTTTAGGGCTTTAGAGGACTTTAGGGCTTCAGAGGACTTTAGGGCGTTAGAGGACTTTAGGACTTTAGGGCATCAGGGTACAGCCTTCCGAACCCAAATCTCGATCTGTTCAGCTTACCAGGTTTAGGGCTCTTGCTTGTTTGTAAGATAAGGGATCCAGAAAAACCCAAAAACCTAAACCCTAACCCTAAACAGAACCCTAAAACCAAAGCCCCAACTCCTCAACCCCAGATCCTCAACTAAAAAAGTGAGCCGCCCCCTCCTCCCCGGATTCAGGGCTTTAGCAATTGAAGGTGTAGCGTTTAGGGTTTTAGGTTAGCGTCTAGGGCTTTAGGTTACGGTTTAGGGTTTTAGGGTTTAGGGTTTTAGGGTTTAGGGTTTTAGGGTTTAGGTCTTCGGGTTTTAGGGCTTTGGGTTAAGGTTTAGGGATTTAAGACTTATTTAGGACATTTTGTTGAGACAGAGGGTACAAAAACATGCCTCTTTGTAACCCTCCCCTACGTCGCGAAAGCACCTGTGCCCATATGCTTGGAGCCCATATAGCCCTGAAACTGCGAGCATGGCCCTAGCAAACTTCAACTCACAATTCTTTGCGTTGCTGGTAGCGTTTCTAGCCCGAAGCCCTTAATCCCCAAACCCCGAAGCCCTCAAGCCCAAACCCTAAACCCTAAACCCCTAAACCCTAAACCCTAAACTCTAAACCCTAAACCCTAAACCCTAAACCCCAAGCCCTAAGCCCTAAACCCTAAACCCCAAGCCCTAAACCCCACACCCTAAACCCCAAACCCTAGAAAGGCGAAGTCTGAGCCAGGCAGCTTTGCGAGGATCTTGTTTGTGGCGACTCCTCGAAGGCGGTTTAGGGTTTAGGGTTTAGGGTTTTAGGGTTTAGGGTTTAGGGTATAGGGTATAGGGTTTAGGGTTTAGGGTTTCGGTTGTTTCTATGGGGTCCCCTGTAGTCGGCCAGTCTGGCGGGCTCCAGGACGCAGAAAATCGCACATCCCCAACAGGTGCCATGTCGAGATAAGGGTTTAAGTTTGGGGTTTAGGGTTCAAGTTTAGGGTTTAGGCTTCAGGGTTAAGGGTTCAGAGTTTAGAGGCTTTGGCCCAGCAGCCAAACTACCCTTTTTGGAGTTACTTGCTTGATGAGGGAACCTAGAACCACCAGTGGGTTTAGGGCTTTAGGGATTAGAGTAAACCCTGGAAACCTACAACCCTAAAAAGCCATACGCACCGCGGCCGGCCAAAAAGGCCCGTCAACATCCTAAACCCTAAACCCTAAACCCTAAACCCTAAACTCCTAAACCCTAAACCCTAAACCCTAAACCCTAAACCCTAAACTCAGGGGCGCGGCCTCCCGAGCAGGTAAAGCCCAACTTGGACTCCACCTGTTCGGACCAAAAGTAACTTGAGAGTGGCTTAGGGCTTAAGGGTTTAGGATTTATAGGGCCTTAGATTAAAATATTTGGGGTTTAGGGTTTAGGGTTTAGGGCTTTAGGGTTTTAGAGTTTTAGGGTTTCGGGTTTCGGGCTTTAGGGTTTAGGCTACTAGAAACAGAGTTGACCTGGTCTGTAGCGTTCATGGTTGTGTTGCTGTTTCTAGTATGTGTGCTATTGAATGTTGTTTGCCCGCTTTGAATACTGTACTTCGCTAAACACTAAACCCTAAGCTCTAACCATTAAATGCCTATGCTGGCAAGAGTTTTTGCTTGGGATGTTGTTCAAAAAGGTCTGTAGGTTTCGGGTTTTGGGGTTTAGGGTTTAGGGCTAGGGTTTAGGGTTTAGGGTTTAGGGCTAGGCGTTCAGTGGGGGAGGGATCGATACAACCCCCAGAGACCTAAATCCTAAGGATCTATAATCCCTAAACCCAGAAACCTATACAAACCAAAAAGCCTGTGAACCCTACAACCCTAAATACCCTAAATACCCTAAATACCCTAAATACCCTAAATACCCTAAATACCCTAAATACCCTAAATACCCTAAATACCCTAAATACCCTAAATACCCTAAACCCCCTTTAACCCTGAACGCAGGCCCCGAGTGCCTCCCCCCTAAGCTCCGCAACGACGATGGTGCCGGCGATGAGTCGCCGGGCAATGGGGTCCTGTCATGGTTCTAGGGATTTAGGTGTTTTTTGGGTCTGGGGGTTTAGGGTTTGGGGGTTGAGGGCTACCCTAAACCCTAAACCCTAAACCCTAAACCCTAATGCCTATTCGGGGTTCCGTGTTTACAGGGGTTAGGGTTCAGGGGACTCTGATACGCTTTTGGGGCTTATGGGGAAGAAAGCCTTCCAACATTTAGGGTTTAGGGTTTAGGGTTTAGGGCTTAGGGTTTAGGGTTTAGGGTTTAGGGTTTAGGGTTTAGGGTTTAGGGTTTAGGGTTTAGGGTGGACCCCAAACCCTCCCGCCCGAAAGCCTACCTGCAGCACCCAACAACTTGATCCTTTAGGGCTTACCCCTATACCCTAAACCCTAAACCCTAAACCCTAAACCCTAAACCCTAAACCCTAAACCCTAAACCCTAAACCAGGGTTTAGGGTCTAGGGTCTAGGGTTTAGGGTTTAGGGTTTAGGGTTTAGGGTTTAGGGTTTAGGGTTTAGGGTCTAGGGGGGGAAAACCCGAAGCACCACACCTTAAACAGGCAAACCTGCAAAGCCCCTAAGCCGCCCAACCCAGCCTAACCTCCTAAAAGTATAAACCCTAAACACCCCAAACACCCTAAAAACCCCAAACACTCCAAACACCCTAAACTCATACCCCTAAACCCTCAACCCCCCAACCCCGAAAGGCCCTGCCAGTCCGAGGCCATGCGCTGCAGCACTTCGTCCCAGCCCTCAGCCAAAGCGTCGGCGGCCCTGAGCGTAGGGCTTACAGGGTCTACATTGTGAACCCAAATCTTCTTTTTGGTAGGTTGGCTAAGATTCCTATAAAGGATTTAGAATGAGAGCTTCGGAAAAAGTGTTTTTTACGCTCCTGAGGTAGAGCTTAGAGCTGAGTGCGAAATTTAGAGCCTGCCGTTGGGATAGGGCTTCGGGTTCAGTATGGTTAGGGTGCAGTATGGCTAGAGCTTAGGGTTTAGGGTCTAGGGTCTAGGGTTGAGGGTTCAGGCGCTTCTTTGGTTTTTGTATTCGGATGTGTGCGCATAACGGTTGG
The DNA here is from genome assembly GCA_905221605.1 of Symbiodinium natans. Taxonomy (NCBI): domain Eukaryota; class Dinophyceae; order Suessiales; family Symbiodiniaceae; genus Symbiodinium; species Symbiodinium natans. The sequence goes on along the minus strand of CAJNDS010002468.1, from coordinate 955,082 downwards.
GTGTTTTGGGAGTTCAGAGCACAGCGCTCTCAGGGGCATATTCTAACCCTGGGTGTGCTTCTTTGGAGAGCAGGGGGGAGTTTAGTGGGCTTATCGGATAATTAGGGTTTTGGATCAACACGTTTGATAGCTACACGAGAATTGAAGTCAACTTCAAGCCGAGAACTGAACCCACCGGCTGCGAACCCACCAACGACGGCATAGACATTCAGGGTTTAGGGTTTAGAGGCAAACCCTAAACCTAAACCCTAAACCCTAAACCCTAAACCCTAAACCCTAAACCCTAAACCCTAACCCTAAACCCTAAACCCTAAACCCTAAACCCTAAACCGTTGAGGGAGCTCAGGGCAGGGCCGTTGCTGCTGACCTTCATGGCCCATGCGCGCCTTCAAGGCTTAGGCTTTTAGGGTTTAAGGTTTTAGGGCTTGGAGGGTTTAGGGTTTAGGGTTGAGGGTTTAGGGTTTAAGGTTTTAGGGCTTAAGGTTTTAGGGTGTCAAGGTCTGTAGGGTAGGGCTCAGGGCTTAAGGTTTTAGGGTGTCAAGGTCTATAGGGGTCTACAGGGTTTGTAGGGTCCATAAAGGGTCTGAAATTCGGGTCTATAGGGCTTGTGGGGTTTACAGGGTTGATAGAGTTTATAGGGTTCGGTTTAGGGTTCTCGGGCATATAGCGGTTTTTTATGTTTTAGGGATTAGGGTTTGTTTTAGATTCGATGTGTTTAAGTTTTCTAAATGCAAATGGATCATTTTGTTTACTGGGATCCTCCCAGACAGATTCTAGTTTTGTTTACTGAAAATGGTTTCTTTGACAGATTGTACGTTTCCGCAAAATGGGTTCTTTTCACTTTCTTGCCAGTCTGTGGAGTTCCCAATCTAATCATGTTTCCCAAAACCTAAATCCTAAACCTTAAACCCCGAACAAAAGGGTTTAGGGTTTAGGGATTAGGGTTTAGGGGCTCTGGGTCCTAGTAACTGTGACTCTGTGACTCTGTGACTCCGAACCTTTACATGCCTTGGTAGCTAAAGACTGCTCAGGCTCGAAGAAGATGGGGTCTAAGCTTCAGGAGGTTAGGGCTTACAGTTCCGGGTTCTGGGTCTAGGGTAGAAGTTCAGAGCTTTGAGGTTTAGGGCTTAGGGCTTGGAGGTTTTGGGTTTTAGGCTTAGAGTCGTTTAGCCCGGTAATGTACACCCTCTACCGAGCCCTAATCCTCCTAAACCCAGGGGCTCCAACTCCTCTGAAATGATTTCCGGCAGCTTTCATTCGATTGGCGGGATACTTGCGGAATCTTCCTCTAAACCCTACTAAGCCTAAACCTAAACCCTAAACCCTAAGCCCTAAGCCCTAAACCCTACTAAACCTAAACCCGGAATTACGGGTGTGTCGCGCGTTGGAGTTCCCTGAGATCCACGAACCCCAGTGCGCCTCGTTGCGGCTCACCTTGCATGAGGGCAGTGTTTCGGGTGTTGGTGCCAGCTACCCCTACCCCTACATACCGGGTCGATTTGAGGACCCTAAGCCGTAAGCCCTAAGCCCTAAACCCTAAACCCTAAACCCACGCAACCCTGAATTCAGCCATCAGTGGGTCGATTTTGGGTTTCGGACGTAGACTTGTGAGTGGATCCGAAGAGGACCATGCTGAAAAAACTTTCAGAATCCACATCCCCGCGGCAGAAAGACATCACGGAATTCTGGATCTTGTACGGCAAGCTCTATCTTTAAGCCGAAAAGGCCCTCAACCCTAAACCCCTGCAACGTCGCCTGCACTGGAAATCAACAGCCCTAAGAGCCTTGCAGGACCCGAAAGACTCTGGAAAAAAAACACCCGCTTTGAACACATGCCGCCAACCTCAAATCCGATTCAACTAGGGTTCAGGGTTTAGGTATATTTTCCCCCAAAACTAAACCCCAAACCCCAAAACCTAAACCCGAAACCCTAAACCCTAAACCCTAGGTGATCAAGCACCTTGTTGAGGCCTAGGCCCCAAACCTCGCATCAAGCGTGCGCAGCAAGGGCGCGTTGGCGGCCCTCCGGCTAAGAGCGGAGTCTGCCAGGTGCGCCAGCTTCGCGGCGGCGGGGCCGAGGTCCTGCTTTTCAAGAGGTGAGCCCTTTTGGGGTTGAGGGCTTTATGGGGTGTATCTATAGGGTTGAAGGGGTCTATAGGATTTATAGGGTTTGTAGAGTTTGTAGGGTTTATAGGCTTTGCAGGGTTTATAGGGTTCAGGTTGTTAAAGTCTTGGTCTCGTTGTCAAGAATGGCCCTTCTTTGAGGTTTTGAGGGGAGGTTCTTCTTCGGGTGCTTCGGAGGTGGTTGACCCGGACCGTATCGGGCTTCTGTTGGGTTTGGGGCTTAGGGTTACTAACGCAAATGACGCAGGAGTGGCTCGGTAGCGATACGGAAGATGACGTGGGGCCTGGCTCAGGTTCTCAAACCCTAAAACCTAAACCCTAAACCCTAAACCCTAAACCCCTAAACCAGGCGAGGGCTGCCTTCCTGTAGACTGCTCAAGCAGGGCTACGAACTCCCAAAGAATCCTAAGTACCTATATGGGGGGCACTTACCCAAACCATAATAGTAATTCCTATTATAGAAACCCTACTTTCTACTATGCAGGTACTTAGGACCCTTTGGGATTATACCATGTCTCTCCAAAAGACCTCTGATGGGGTGGATTGCCTTTGAATGCTCATGGGAAGCTATGCCTGGGGTGAATTCGGGGGGGGGAGGGGGGGGGGAAGGGAGGCAACAACCCTAAACCCTAAACCCTAAACAACCCTAAACCCTAAACCCTAAACCCTAAACCCTAAACCCTATAAACATAAGACCCGACCTTCGATGGGCTCTATCGCGTTGCGTAGGGATTTCAGGGGACCCACCGAAGTTAACCTAAACTCCAAACCCTGTAAAGCTTCTTCCGCCTCAAACCCTGATGATCTGAAGCCCCTAAACCCTAAACCCATGAACCCCTATGAGAACCCTAAGCCATAAACCTGAAGCCTGAACCCCAAACCCCTATAACCCCCAACCCCAACCAAAAACCTGAAACACGCCGGACCCTTAACTTACCCTAAACCCTAAACCCTAAACCTTAAACCCTAAACCCTAAACCCTAAACCCTAATCCCTAAACCCTAAGCCCAAACTCTGCTCCTCTTCGAAGCTACGTGTGGCCAAGAGCCTTTCGGCTTCGGAGGTGAGATCAATGGCGACCTCGTAGGGTTTAGGGTTTAGGGTTTAGGGTTTAGGGTTTAGGGTTTAGGGTTTAGGGTTTAGGGTTTAGGGTTTAGGGTTTAGGGTTTAGGGTTTAGGGTTTACGTCTTTTGCTGGGCTTGGCAAACTCTGAACCCAGAATAACCCTAAAGCCCTAAAACCCTAAAGCCCCAAACCCTAAACTCTGTAGGAGCCTAAGCCCCAACACCCTAGGCCAATTCCTCTCAAATTTAGAAGTGTCGGGGGTCAGGGTTTACGGTTTAGGGTTCAGGCTTCAAAGGTCTTCATATGAGGGGCTTGGTTTATAGGCTTCCAGGGTGGCAAACAAAGGGAGCACACTTTGGGGTCCGATGTTTGGCGTTTCGGGTTTCGGGTTGAAGGTTTAGGGGCTAGGGGTTAGGAAGGGAGCAACATTGAAAAATAACTTGGCAGTCTTTTCACGTCGGGCAACTTTCCCCAAAGGACATCAGCTATTCATGACTGACCAGGCGCCAAGGAAAAATCCCAGACAGGACCCTAACAGGGCAATACAGCAACTAACATTATCTCTCTCTTATGACCTTAAATCCTAACACAGTATCCGTATGGTGGTTTTCCGAAACTAGGGGGTGCTTTATTCGGGTCCTTATTCTACGGGAATCCTACTATTTGTGGGTCAAATTTAGGGTTCCCTATTCCGTAACCCTCCCCCATATTTGGACCCAGGCAAGTTGCAGGTGAAAACAAGCGAAACCAGACCAACCAACACCGTGGCCTTGGGGCGATTGCCGGACCGAAGTGCCTTTGGCCCCTATAAACCCTAGATGCCCTAACTTGGAAGCTCTTTTGACCTACAGTAGTAAGTCGAGTGAGTAAGGTGGGCTATGGGTTACGAAGTCAAAAAGAGCTTCTACGAAGGGTTTAGTATTGAGGGTTCAGGGGCTTCGGCCCGTGTATCCGTCCGACCTCCTTGGCGCGATGTTCTGCAGATTGCGACGAAATTTCATCCGGCCGTTCCGACCCTTGAAGCACAAAGGGTCCGAACCAAACTCGGGAGGTAATTGCAGGGCCGTTTTTCTGGCCGTGTTGATGACTTACAGCAACCCCCAAGCCCCGGCGTGCTCGAACCTCACAGTACCGGAAGTTCGGACATCCATTGTGCTTCCGCCCCCTGCAGCATACTGATACCATATACCCGAATTATCAGCCCTGAACCCTAAGACCGCAACCCCCAAGCCCGATAAGCACTGAACCCTATAAACCCTAAACCCCAGACTGTAGACCCTAAACCCTAAACCCTAAACCCTAAACCCTATAACCCTTTACCACCTGTTTCAGGTTTCAAGGAGGGAAGCACCACTCCCCCTACACCACCACTTGGAGGTTCGTGGTACTTAGTAACCCAATCAGGGTTTAGGGTTTAGGGTTTAGGGTTTAGGGTTTAGGGTTTAGGGTTGAGGGTTTAGGGTTTAGGGTACATTAGGGCACTTAGAGGGCGTATAAGTGGGTTATCAGTACAGCTATAGTTGGGTGACAAGTGCCCTGCACCACCATTCCTTTGAGCCCTGAATTTTGTGCCACAGGGCCTCGTCCACTGACCGCTTCTCCGTGGCATCGCAGCGGCGGGACAGAACCTGCCAGCAAACCACCATTGTACTTGGAGTTTCAGGGTACTTAGTAACCCAATTATAAGTGTAGTTCTACCCCACTTAAAAGCCCCTCAAGTTATAATTGGGCTACTATAAGTACAGATATACTTGCGTTACTAGGTACCCTGACCCTTCAAGCTCAGGGTTTGCCCTTAGGCTCAAAATAGACCAAAAACCTTCTATAAGAAGGCGTTTGGGCCACAAAAACCCAAACAAATGGTGACCCAAAGTTTGGGTCACCCTAAAACCCAAATAGCACGGAACAAATAGAACACCTCATCCCCCTACTAGGTTACAGGTTTTACGGGTTAGGCCCCATCAGGGCTCCCTAAACTCCTCAACATCACATTTTGTTTGGGTTTAGGGTTTAGTGTTTAGGGTTTAGGGTTTAGGGTTTAGGGTTTAGGGTTTAGGGTTTAGGATTTAGGGAGCTAAGGCTGGTCGCGCACCCAATCTTCATGAGCGGGCGGCGCACATCAGGACATCAGGCCCCAGTGAACTCGCCGTCCGCCAATTCGGGTTTAGGGTTTATAGGGTTTAGGGTTTAGGGTTTAGGGTTTAGGGTTTAGGGTTTAGGGTTTAGGGTTTAGGGTTTAGGGTTTAGGGTTTAGGGTTTAGGGTTTAGGGTTTAGGGTTTAGGGATGTTTAGGGTTTAGGGAGTCGTCCGTTCACCATTAGATTCAACGTTGTCCTCATCCCGAGTGGCAGGAATTTCAACAAGATGAACTCCCGGCACTCAGCGCGAATCCGGTCTCCCAAATCATCACCCTCGCAGTAGGGGTTGAACCGTCATGGCCTTCACGAACTGATGCGAGTTTTGGGCAACCCTACAACCCTAAACCTTGAGCCTAAACCCTGCGACCCCTCAACTCCAGTCAACTCCAAACCCCTACAGACCCCAGAACTCCTAAACCCCTAAAGCCCTTAAAAAAAACACCAGAACCACAAACCCTGAGCCCTAAACCCTATAAACACCCCAACCCTAAACCACAAACCCCATACCCTAAACCCCCGCTCGACCCCTACACCCTAGACGCCTAGACCCCTAATCCTAAACCCCTAGACCCCTATACCTCTAGACCCTAAGCCCCTAAACCCTGAACCCCCAGACCCCAGACCCCTAAACCCCTAAGCCCCTAAACACCCAACCCCCAACCCCCAACCCCCAACCCCCAAACCCGAAACCCTAAACCCTAAACCCTAAACTCCAAACCCCAAACCCTAAACCCAACCCCTTCTTCTGAACCCAAAGTTTGCGCCCGTGGCCTCCACCACAGCATCCCCCGCCTCCTCACAGAGGAAAACCCCAAACCAAAAAGGGGCTTAGAAAGGGTTCAGGGTTTAGGGTTTAGGGTTTAGGGTTTAGGGTTTAGCGTTTAGGGGTTTCGCGGTTTAGGTGTTTAGAAAGGTTAAAGGAATTGGAGTGTATCTTCCCCTACCCTAAACGAAATAAACGCCCATTTTTGGCCCCAAACCCACAGAAAGGTAGCATGGGTTTAGGGTTGAGGTTCGGGGTCATACTCAGGATTTAGGATCAGAGCAAACATGCGCACTACGCCGCCAAACGGCAGAGACGCCTCTTCCTCAAACCCTAAATACCCTACACCCCCAAACCTACAGGCATCAAAGGGCTCTGCTGATTCTACTGTAGAAGGGTTTAGGGCTTACGGCATCTCGGCATTTCGGGCGTAATCTAAACCCTAAAACACCCTACGCAATGCTCAACGACTGCAAACATGGAACTTGAACATTGACTTCAAAATAGGGGTTAAGGTTGGGATGTTCCCCCCTACACTAACAGTCCGGAATAGGGATTATAGTACCTCCTACTATCATCCTTCCTGATTAAGGACTGTTAGTATAAGGGGGGAAGATCCCGAGGTTAGGGGTGTTAGGGGTGTTAGGGGTTTAGGCCTTACGCACTACATCCCTACAAGGAGGGGCCCTTTTAAAGGGGGACCAAGGTTTTGGGGTTATCAGGGCTTAGGGTTTAGTGTTTGGTTTAGGGTTTAGGGTGAGGCACGCAGAGTTCCCCTAAGTTTTTCTTAGTAAGCCAGGCAGACAAAAAGGTCCCCGAAGCCCCAATCTACTAAGACTACTAGTTGCTTAAAAACCACCCAAAAAAGAAAGATACTCTTCCAGATTAGGGCAGTATAGGCATGAATTTTCTGGGAGGTTCTTGAGGAAATATAGTTATGCAGGGTATATAACCCTCCTAAAACACGGGCATCATCCCCCGCGTAGTAAGTAAATTGGCCCCAGGAAAACTCTCAACACCAGCCCAGGCAGGCGCTGCGCCCATTTTTTGTCAGGCTTAGTGCTCACGCATTCAGCAAAGGCACACACCAACAGAGCTTAGGGTTCAGGGTTTCGGGTTTAGGGTTCGGGGTTTAGGGTCTAGGGCTTACAGCACAAGAAAGGAAACTTGGGGGGCACAAGGGGTGTGGCAATCGAGTTGAAGCGAAAAAACAAACCCTAAACCTCATAAACCTTAAGCATAAACCCTAAACCCTAAACCTCACAAACCATAAGCACGGGTGCATAAGTTCAGGGGGCCGCTCCTGGTCCCTAGCTTAGCTTAGGGTGAGGCTTCAGGGTTTTAGGGTTTAAGGGGTTAGGGTTTAGGAGGGTTTAGGGTTTGGGTTACTTTGCAAAGTCAAACCTACAGGGCGCCACCCCTCATCCCCCCCGTGGTTCTCAGATCTGGGCAGCTCTACGCGGGGGCTTCAAGGTACAGTTTGGCTACATGGGCCCCTGCACTGTTTGTCATCAGCCTAGGGGGGCTTTACCCTAAACCCGAAACACTAAACCCTAAACCCTAAACCCTTACGGCCATTACGAACAGTATAGACTAAGGGCGTGAATTCAAGCCCTAGAGCATCACAGCATCTCCAGCCGCCGCGCCTTCAGGGTTTAGGGTTTAGGGCTAAGGGTTTAGGGTTTAGGGTTTAGGGCTTAGGGTTTAGGGTTGAGGGCTTAGGGTTTAGGGTTTAGGGTTTAAGGAGGGCTTCGGGTTTGAGGTTTCGGATTTAGGGTCCATGGATAGGACTTGCCACCCCAGTTGCCTCCTGCAGACTTGAAACGCCCCAAGGGTATGGGATGATTTGCAAGCCACAGATGGGAAAACACAAAAGCATGTTTGCAGATGTCGTGTGTTTTTGCCGATGACTGTTGTCGTGTTTTTCAGGGTTGCACATTTGATAGCAGATGCTTGTAGAGATGCTATTGCAGGTTAAGCACGATTGAACGTAAACATGCAGAGCATCGTGCGAAACATGCGCGAACCACGAAACCCTTAGGCTCAAAAAGGCCCAAACACCTAATCCCAATACAAGAAGGCCTCTGCGCCCCCTCCCCCCCAAAAAAAAAAAGTATATATATATATATATATTATATAATAATAATAATAACAACAATAATAATGATGATAATGATAATAAAAACCTAGAAAGAGAGTCCTTAGAGCCTTAGGGTTACCCGAAACCCTAAAGACAACGGACCGACATGACATCCCAACATTCGGCCAATATCATAAATTCCTTCCTAAGGGGGCCGCGTGCCCAACTTAAAGCATGGTTTAGGGTTTAGGGTTTAGGGTTTATGGTTCAGGGTTTAGGTGTTCAGGGGGTTTAGGGGTTTCTTCTGTAGGGTTTAGGGGGCATCAGGGGTACATGGGAGAAATACCCACCTGAAATGCGCTGCGGCACAAAACCCCTCCCAAAGGCTCCGTGTGCCTAGGTTAAGATAGAGGTTTGGGGTATAGGTTTAGGGTTTAGGTTGGGATGTTCCCCCTTTGTACCAACAGTGCGGATCATAGTACCCCCCCCCCCCCCTACAATAACGTCTCGTCGTCCATTAAGGACTGCTAGCAGAAGGGAATATCCCAAGGTTTAGGGTTTGTTTGGTGTTGAGGGCTCTGGGTATACTTCGTCCCTGATCAGTTCAAGCTTATTGGCTGAGGGGCCCGCCTATGCATTGTTGAGGCACATGGAAACTTGCTGACAAGCTCAACCCTGAACCCTGCCTAAGTAGTACCAGGAATCATTGGCAGCTATGCCCCTTCTGAGTTACAAGGTTACTGTCGGGAAACCCCAAACCGATATGGCCAGTCAAGATATCGTCTCTTTTGCGGCCTTCTTTACACAACGTGCCCCCAAAAGGACCATGATTTAGGGAAGCTACCACACGATGCCCTCAGCACAACTCCTCCCTGTATCATGATGCGGATATAGCTAAACCCTGAACCCTAACCCTCTTGCTTCCTTCAGTCCTTCCATCGGATGGCCCTTAAAAAAACCTCGGAAAATCATCCCTGAGCCTTAAACCCGAAAGCCTAAACCGTTCAACCCTAAACGCAATATGATACCCTTGAACCCCAATCCCAAAGGATCCATGTACCCATATGGTATGTACTTGGGCCTTAAAGGGGCTCCTATATAGTAGCTTTAGGGCCCAAGTATATACCATATAGGTACATGGATCCTTTGGGAATAAGGGTCAGGATGAACAACGAGTCCTACATAGTTCCTTACTTGGTAGCCCAGTAACCATATTCTTCTAAGGGCACCCTTTTTGGGGTTGGTTACCGTAAAAGGGAACCCTAAACCCAAAACCCTAAACCCTAAACCCAAAACCCTAAACCCTAAACCCTAAACCCTAAACCCTAAAAGGGCACCACCGGGCCACCAAGCTTAATGCGCACTTAGGGCGTTCGAAGGCCGCCTCCGGGAAGTAGCGTCTCTTTGCTGAACATCCGCGGCGTGGAGGGTCCTTGTTCCCCAAAGGGTCCTAAGTACCTGCATAGTAGAAAGTAGGGTTTCTATAATAGGAATTACTATTATGGTTTGGGTAAGTGACCCCCATATCCGCCGACCCCAGCGGTAGCAGGGCGGCGTCAGTGAAGACCCCCCACCGCCCTCACCGCCCTCACCCGCTCTCACAGCATGCTGCTCATGACACCTTGAATTGGAGTGTTTTTGCATTGTTTGGCTTCAGTGCATGCCCAAACCCCACCACCCATCGCCCTCACCCATGACGCCTTGAATTGGACCTTTGACCCCCCCCCACCCCATCCATTCAGGTGGTTTAAAGGGTCCAGTGCATGCCCGACCACCCCCTGACCAATCTCTAGTGTTTTAAGCATTCCAGTCCATGCCCGCCCTGACCGCCCTCACCGCTCTCACCGCTCTCATCACTCCCCCTCCCTATGCCCCCCAGTCCACCCCTCCCTGACACCAACCCTTTGCCCTCAACCCCCCACCCCCTCTGAAACCCCACCCCCCCCCACCCCCCCACTCCCCCCCACTCCCCCCACCCCCACCCCAACCCCCCCCCCCTCCCACCCCCCCCCACCCCCCCCCACCCCCCCCCCCCACCCCCTCCCCCCCCCCCCCCCCCACCCCCCCACCCCCCCAATCCCCCCCCTCCAACCAACCGCCCTCACCACCGCTCTCGTCACTCCCCCCACACCCGCGCCTCACTCTGAAAACCCCGCCCCCCCCCACCCCCCCACCCTCTAGTTTGAGGGCCCGCCCTAACCGCCTCCCCGCTCTCATCACTCCCCTGCCTTCCGCCCCCAATGCGTGAGGCCCTCCTTTCCGCCAGCCGCCCCCACCCTCTCCCCTAACCCTCCACCAACCCTCCCCAGCCCTCATCATTACCCCCTCCCACCATCGTGCACCATCCGACCGCCCCCCCGCTCTCACCGCTCTCATCGCTTCTTCATCTCTATGCCCCCCAGTCCACCCCTGCCTTCCGCCCCCAACTCCCTAATCCGACACCAACCCTCTCCGTCACCCCCCACACCCCCCACCCCCGCCGCCCCCCTTTCCACCCCCACCCACCCCCCGCCCCCCCTGCCTGCCCGCGCTCCACCCTGCCTTCCGCCCCAATGCGACTGGGTCTGGGGTCGGCGGCACTGGCGGTAGCCATTAAATCGGGCAGCGCGAGGTCCCCAAAGGACCGAGCAAATGCGGACCTTTTAGCCCGGGTCGTCCCGGGAATAGCCTTGCTGGCCTCTGGCCTTCTGCGAAGCAGAATTAGGCCGGACGCCAGTGCCGCCGACCCCCGCGTGCCGCCGGTGAACGGTTTTTTTTTCGTGGTTTTTTGCGTCGCCACGGAGGCCCCCAGAGGGCGCGCATCATGAGCATCAGCGGGTCCAGCCCGGGACCCCCAGGCGCGCATCAGGAGCATCAGCGGCTCCCGGGGCGGGACCCCGGGGGCGCATCAGGAGCATGGCCCCCCAAAGGGCGGGCATAAGCGACGTGTCTAAGCCCGGGGCTAGGAAAAAGGGAGTTTAGGGGCCTTTAGAAACGTTAAGGGAGTCTAGGAGCCTCAAACGCTTAGAGATTTGAAGGGAGTTTAGGGGCCTGAAAATGCTTAGAAACTTAACGCTTAGAGATTTTAAGGGAGCTCAACATGCTTAGAAACTGCTCGCCCCGGGCTTCTGCGTGCGCTGCCCGCCCATGGGCGCAGCCCCTTAAAATAGGTACTTAGGATTCTTTGGGTTCCATACGGATTGCTAAGGACCTTTAGGGCGTAGGGTATTTGGGGTTAAGGGACTATAGGCTCTTAGAAGGACGTAGGGCGTAGGGTTTAGGTTTAGGGATTAAGGTCTTATAAGGACTTACGCCGTAGGGTTTAGGGTTTAGGGATTAGCGCTGAGCTGAGAGGGAGAAAATTGGGGCTCGGGGTTTCCCAGGGCTGAGGGTAAAGGCCTTGGGGCTTGTATGGGGTGTCTCGTTTAGGGATTCTAAAGACCCTCAAACTCTCAACCTGAATAACTCTGAGCTGTGAAGAAGCTCTCTAGCAGCCCTACCTAAACTCTAAACGCTTCAAGCCCGAGTGGGTCCTTGAAGACCAAGCACATCTCCAGGCGGGCTGCGAAATAGCGATCATCCTGGCGGCAGGAGGTACAGGATGTATAGGGTTTAGCGCGTAGGGCGGCCCGAAGCCAGAGATTATTTAAGTTCTTGGGGTGTTGGGGCTTCTAAGGGATATTAGGCTGACGTCCAGGTTGGATGTGAAAAAAAACCAAATTTCCCTCCTCAAATCCCCAAAAGAAGCGTACTTGAGATGCTTTCCCGTGGAGGACAGGGGATCGGCCACAGCCTGACCATAAACCCCAAACCATACAAACCCCAAACCATAAACTCTATACCCTAAACCCTAAGCCCAAGGACCGTGGACCTGGGACTGGGCGACCTTTCCGGGGAGCGCGTAGGCGGCTGCGTAAATCCTACCCGGAGGTTCAGAGTACTTAGAAACCCAATTAGGGTTTGGTGTTTAGGGTTCAACCCATTTAAACTGTACTTGCAACCCAATTCTCCCCCTATGTGAGTGCATACAATCCAGCTGCTAGCGTCATTTTCTCGGATGTCAAGCCTTTTGGTGCCTATTCGGGTACACAAGGGGCTTATAAGTGGGGTATAACTACTCTTACAATTGGGTTGCTAAGTACCCTCAACCTCCAAGTATAAACCCTAGCCCAAAATTCGAAACCCTAAATAACTTACTTCTCCAGGAACCAAAGGGATAGAAACAGGTTAAATTTGATTTTTCCTACAAGATCAGGAGAAGCCCAACAAGCTTAACGCTCATGTATCGGCTTCCTCCCTAAACCCTAAACCCTAAACCCCAAACCCTAAACCCGAAACCCTAAACTCTCGAACCCTCGAACCCTCCGTCGGCCTTCAAGCCCTAAGCCGTGGAAGAGGCCTTCTGGACGCCGCTCCCCAAGGCAGGGCCGTGCCTCGCAACACCAGAACACGCTAAACCCTAAACCCTAAACCCTAAACCCGAAACCCTAAACCCTAAGCCCTAGACCCTGAGCCCTAAGCCCCAGCAACCCAATTATAACTGTACTTAAAACCCAAAGTATAGCCCCATTGGGGTACGTACTTAAGGGGCTTATAAGTGGGTTATAACTACACTTATATAATATATAACTTCACTTATACTTATAAGTACCCTGAACCTCCAAGTACACCCTGTTCCCCCCCCCCCCCCCCCCCGCCCTCCCAGGACAGCGCCGCCCGTGCCTCATGCGCAAGGGCCGAAAGGAGATGGCACCACTCGATGGCCCAACACAGCCCTATGGGCTGTGCTGTGCCGGCCTTGCTCCGGCCGGTCCGCCTGTCGGCTGTCTTCGGGTGGCATGGGCTTCGCACAGCCGGAGAGGGGGGGGAGGAAAAAGGGAATGGAATACGCATGCGCGGGCATGCGCAGCCACCCCCAATGTCACAACGCCTCGGCCTCCGATTCCTAAACTCCAAGCTCAAGAAGCCCGATCTGAGCCCTAAGCCCGTTGTGCCTTACCCTGAACCCTGAAATCCGGTTAACCCTAGATCCTAAACCCTAGCCCTAAACCCTAAACCTAAAACCCCCAAAAAAAACCTTGCGCCTTCAATGCGCCAGCATGTTCTCCACCCAGGTGTCCGAAGGACTGGAGGATTCTGCCCCAGCGCTTGCGCAGGCAGACGGATCACCTGGACCCGGGGGTGCGCATACCAGTACCAGGGTTTCGGGGTTCATCTAGGGTTTAGAGTTTAGGGCTTAGGGTTGGGGATAAGAAAGGGGCCTAAATGATTAGAACAGGGTTTTGGGCGGGGCATTGTAGTACATGTATATAGGGACCGTAAGGGAATTCTATTAGCATTTATTCCGACCCCTATATTCCCATATTCTTATACTTGGGCCCCCACAACACCCTATCTAGGAAGCACTTTCAGGGCCAAGTATTCCTCATTTAGGTGCATGGACCCTTAGGGGGAGGATTTAGGGTTTTAGGGTCTAGGGTTTAAGGTTTGGGGCTCAGAGTTGCGGGTCTAAGGGTTAGTGTTGACTCAAGGGGTTGGGGTCTAGGCCTGAGGTGTTGAGAATGTAGGGTGTACGCGTTAGAGGGATTGGTAGCTATACATCAGGTGTTGTAAGGAGTTGTACCGCATGTGCGGTCTGCTGCGTTTGCTTGCTACACCCTAAACCCCACATCCTAACCCCAAACCCTATTCCCTAAACTCCGAAAGCCTAAAACCTAATCCCTCAACTCCTAAACCCTAAACCCTCAACCCTAAACCCTAAAATCCTAAACCCTAAACCCTAAACCCTAAACCCCTAAACCCTAAACCCTAAACCCTCAACCCTAACCCCCTAACTGCGAAAGCCTGAAACCCTCCCAAACCCTCGCCCCCCCGCCTTCATGGCAGCACTCTCTCCAGCTGGTCGAGGTGCTTGCAAGCCAGGAGTATCCGGCCCAGACTTTCGCAGGCATCGATCACCTCGACTTGAAGAGTTGGGTTTGGAGTGTTGAGGGTTTAGGGTTTAGGGCTTGTAGGGTTTAGGATCCCAACAGCCTAAACCCCCAAAAACCTTAAGCCGTTCATGCTTAAGGCGAGGGGGGTGCAGAGTTGAAGGGCTTAAGTTTGATGGATTTGAGTGGGTTGATGGGCTGAGTGTGTCAGGGATTCGCAGGGATTCGAGGGCTGGGGGTGTGACGGGCCCAACGCTCACCCCACAACCCTGAAGCTTGCTCTGCATGCCAAGAAAACCCTGCCAACTCTTGCCCAAGCTGCATCGCCATATCTACAGGCCTAAACCCTAAGCCCTAAACCCTAAAGCCCCAACAAAACAACCCTACCAGCCCTAAACACTAAACCCTAAACCCTGAACCCTAAACCCCAAACCCTAATCCCCAAACCCTAAACCCCAAACCCTACAAACCCGAACCCCCAGCAATTCCAGCTCAAGCGCCGCGCAGCGTCCGACCAGGTCGGGCCTCGGTGCCCCCTCCTCATCCCGTGCGGCCGAGTTTAGGGTGGTTACGGGGGCTCGGTTTAGGGTTTAGGGTTTAGGGTTTAGGGTTTAAGGTTTAGGGTTTAGGGTTTAGGGTTAATACAGCGTTTTGGAGATGACTATAGGGTCCCCGAACCTCCCTTGAAAGGGGGGAAACCCCCGGTTTTTAGGACTTACTGTAGGGAATTGTTTCTGGGGCTACCCCCTTTTGTGTGGGGAGGGGGCGGGGGGGTCGGGGAGCTCATCTGAGCTCAGGGCTTAGGGTCAAGGCTGAGGCCGGAAGCCCTAAACCCCAAACCTGAAAACCCCAAACCCCAAACCCCAAGCCCGAAAACCCCAAACCCGACAACCCCAAGCCCGAAAAACCCAAACCCCAAGCCCCAAACCCCAAAACCCCAAACCCCGAACCCCGAACCCCAAACCCCAAACCCCAAACCCTAAACCCTAAACCCTAAACCCTAAATTAAACCCCAAACCCTAAACCCTACCCCAAACCCCGCCACGCTCAAAAGAGCAGCCAAGGGACTGCAGGCGCCGTTCTTCCACCGCCAGGAGCAGCACCGAAGCCTACATCAAAAGGGGGAAGGTGGTTCAAAACTTGAGCGGAGGTTCGGGTTTCGGGTTTAGGGCTTAGGGCTTAGGGTTGAGGGCTTAAGGTTTAGGGTTTGGGGGCTTGGGGGGGGCTTCGGGTTTAGGGTGCTTGGCTTACTTCCCGCCCTTAGGGTTGGTCCCCTATTCTAAGAGTCCCCTTAACAGGCTCTCAATAAGGCACTGAATCAGTGGTTCTTCTAAAGGCCCACCCCCCCCCCCCCCCCCCAAACCCGAAGCCCTAAAGCCTAAACCGAAGGGGACAACCTTACGTGTATCTTGGTAGAAGCCCCTTGATTCAGACGGGCAGAAAAAATCAGGGATTGGGCCCCATAGCGGTTTTAGGATTCGGGGTTTAGGGTTTAGTGTTTTAGGGTTTTAGGATGTTGGGGTTTGAGGCTTTAGGGTTTTCAATTTTAGGGTTTTAGGGTTTTAAGGTTTGGGGTTTTAGGGTTTTAGGGTTGTGGGGGGCAGGGCTTCGGGATTTTAGGCAAGGAAAGCATCACGAGGCCTGCTCCCACTGAGCCTGCCCAGCGCAGGCCAGAATTGCAGAGTTGCACCTGACCAGGGTGGGCAACTGAGACTTAGACCCATCGAGTAAGGTTTAGGGTTTAGGGTTTAGGGTTTAGGGTTTAGGGTTTAGGGTTTAGGGTTTAGGGTTTGGGGTTTAGGGTTTAGGGTTTAGGGTTTAGGATTTCGGGCTTAGGGATACAAGTTCGGGGTGTTTGGGGTTGGTTTCAAGAACTCAGAAGGCACCAGGTGTGTAAGGCCATATTCTCCCAAAACCGGGCCTTAACGAAACCCCAAACCCCACACGCTAAACCTTATATAAATCCCAAGCCCTCAACCCTGAATCTTAAAGATCTTTAATAACTGCTAACCCTACACCCGGTCCTAAACCCTAAGCCCTAAGCCCTATATAAACCCTAAACCCTAAACCCTAGGCCCCAAACCCTAAACCCTTCAAAGGCATTAATCGGGGAACATGGGCCCCGGCCTTGACTGACCAGCGCGAGAGCAAGGTCTGGGGGTGCAAATGTTGGAGCCCCAAAACCTGTAGGGTTTAGGGTTTAGGGTTTGGGGTTTTTAAGACTGCAAACCTTCCAGGATTCTCAGGTGCTACACAGCTCCACAATTTGAACCCTAAGATCTGAACCCGCCTTTTTCAAGAACAAACAGTAACGGCAAATAACAAACCCTAAACCCTATAAACACAGAACCCTAAACCCTAATTCCTAAACCCTAAACCCTAAACCTTGATTCTTGAACAAACCCTAAACCCTAAACCCTACAAACAGAAACGACGGGTGCGGTCGCGCAGCAGGAGCGAGTTCATCCCCGTCGTTGACTCTGAGGCTTCCCTGAGCAGCTGCACAGCAGCCCGCCACTGGCCTGGGGCTTGCAGCAGGGTTTAGGGTTTAGGGTCTAGGGTTTAGGGTAAACAGGCTTGGGGCTTGGGGGGCTTGGGGCTTGGGGCTTGGGGGCTTGGGGCTTGGGGCTTGGGGCTTGGGGCTTGGGGCTTGGGGCTGGGGGCTGGGGGCTGGGGGCTGGGGGCTTGGGCCACTGGCTTGAGGGTTGAAGAGTCCGTTGAAGTAGGCCTGGGGTTCTTCAGGGTAGCTATGATTTCTCACAGGACAAGTTCACAGAGCCACCAGAAAATGCCTATTCAGGACTGTTATAGCATAAGGGGGAACATCCCAGTGCGTAGAGGTTGATCTAATTTTGGGCACAGGTATCCTTTGATCAGCTGCCATACGGAGGTTGATCTAAACTACGGGCTATGCATGGTTCCGCTATCCAAGATGTCCTAGTCACAAGTAAAGTTGGGGTGCCCAAGAGGCCATCCTACATAGGTTCATAAACCCTGAACCCTAAACCCTCAAGCCTCTGCAACTTCAAACTATTCAAAAATCACTCCTGGAAACAACTCTCTGCGAAACTTTCTCCGAAACTTCCCCGAACCTGAACCCTCAATCATTTCAGTGCTTAAACCCTGAACCCTATAATCCCCTTATAAGCTCACACCAAAAAAGCAAACCCAAAAAAGTCCGGGCGCCCACTTGTCCGCAGGTGCTCAGCGCCGCGGTCCGCGTCTGCGCGTCCGCGCGGAGCTGCAGCGCAGAGGCGCGGCAGAGAAGGGCGGTCGCTTCCAGCCACTTGCCGGCCTTCTCCTTGAGCAACTGTTGATAGTTTCATAAGTAAAGGTATGACATGATAACTATATATGAGTAATGTGTATATATATATATATGTAAAGGTATATACATATAAGTAAATGCGTGTGTGTATATGTGTATATATGTATATATGTATATATGTATATATGTATATATGTATATATGTATATATGTATATATGTATTTATGTATATATTATAGTATAGATTGATTTTTTTGAGGGGGGGAACGGAGCACAGGGTTTAGGAATTCGGGGCCCATGCTCTGGGAAATCTAGTGGGGTTTGCGAGAATAAACCCCTGAACCCTATACCCCAAACCCTAAACCCTAGCCCTAAACCCTAAACGCCTTCCTAAACAGGCCCCGAACCCTAGACCCCCCTTTCAGCCCGAGCCCGAGCTTCGAGAGAGAAGAGGGCGGCGTTGATGGTGATCACATCAAAGGCTACCTGCAGGGTCGGGATTTGGAGGTTTGGGGGCTTGGGGCTCGCAGGGCTCGCAGGGCTCCCTAAACCCTAAACCCTAAACCCTAAACCCTAAACCCTAAACCCTAAACCCTAAACCCTAAACCCTAAACCCCTAAACCCCTAAACCCCTAAACCCCTAAACCCTAAACCTCTCGGGCTTGGGGCTTAGGGTTGAGGGTTTGGGGCTTTATGGTTTAGTGGCTTGGGGTTTGGGTTTCCGGGTTCGGGGGGTTGGGTAGGGGGGGGGGGGGGGGGGGGGGGGGGGGGGGGGGGGGGGGTGGTGGGCAGCCCTTTCTGGAGAACGCCAAATCATTAACGCTAAGCCCTCCCCAAAACCTAAATCCGTAAAGCCTAAACCCTCAGCCCTCCCAAAAAACTACAGCCCTCACCTAAAAATCATTAACCCTAGACAGGCCATAATTCCTAAGCCCACCCTACACCCTAGACCCTAATGCCGTAAACCCTAAAGCCGTAAACCCTAAAACCATAAAGCCGTAAACCCGAAACCGTCAACCCTAAAGCCCCACAAGCGTCCACGGTGGAGCCCAAAAGCCTTCACCGCCATCGACGTGAGGAGTTGCAACGCTTGGTCCTTGAGAGCTGCAAGGTGCTTGTGAAAAGGGTTTAGGGTTTAGGGTTTAGGGAGTTTAGGGTTTAGGGTTTAGGGTTTCGGGACTAGGGTTTAGGGTTTAGGATTTAGGGCTTAGGGGAAAGTTAGGGTTTGGGGTTTGTTTGGGGTTTGGGGTGTCACAGCCCCTTTTGAAAGAATAGTCACCCCTCTTGCGGTAGACCGCCTATAGATACCCTAACCACAAACCCAAGCCTGCTTTGACCCCCTAAATCCCTTAAAAGCCCGCTTGAGGCCCTGGGAGGCGTTATGCCTGTAGAGCCTTGACCCCTTGATAAAACCCATTCAAAGCCTAAGCTGGGAGCTCCCTCGCGTGGAAAGCACAGACCCCCTAAAGACCTAAAGCCTTATAAGCAAAACCTCAAAAAAGCCCGAGCCCGAGCCGTAAACCTCAGCCCCTCTCCCCGCCCCGAAAAAGCGTGTAACCCTTGCACAGACCAAAACCAAAAACTCCCAAATCCAAAACCCCGATAACCCTAAACCCAAAACCGCCAAAACCCCTGAAGCCCTCTAAGCCCCAAACCCTAAACCCCCAAAACCCCAAACTCCCTAAAACCCTATAAGCCCTGAACCCTACACTGTCCTACACCCCTGAACCCTGAACCCCAAAACCCCAAACCCCCCAAACCCCAAAACCCCCAAAAACCTCTAAGTCACCTAAACCCTAAACCCTAAACCCTAAACCCTAAACCCTAAACCCTAAACCCTAAACCCTAAACCCCACAAACCCCCCAAAAACCCTCAAAGTCCTCTTTCGACCCGAAAGCAACAGCCCAAGGGGCCCAAGCTGCCTTCCGGTCGAAGGAGGCCAGCCTTGGGCTTGGAAAAAAGGAGGGGTTTAGGGTTTAGGGCTAGGGTTTAGGGTTTAGGGTTTAGGGTTTAGGGTTTAGGGTTTAGGGTTTAGGGTTTAGGGTTTAGGGTTTAGGGTTTAGGGTTTAGGGTTTAGGGTTTAGGGTTTAGGGTGTAGGGCTTGAGGGTTGAGGGTTTGTTTTTGGGTTTGTGGTGTCATCCCTTCCCTCTAATATTAATACACCCCAAATATAAAGCAACTCCCGTGGCCCCAAAACCCGATCCCGTCACCGCCCGTTTTAGAATCTCTACAGAGGATTTGGGGGGGGGGGGGGGGGGGAAACATTTCAAACCTAGTTGCGGCAAAGCTTGAAGCCGGCTCTATGACGTAGCTGGTCAAAGCCAAGCCTGAAGAAACCCCAAACCCCAAACCCCAAACCCCAAACCCCAAACCCCAAACCCCAAACCCCAAACCCTAAACCCTAAACCCCAAACCCCAAACCCCAAACCCCAAACCCCAAACCCCAAACCCTAAAGCCCAAACCCTAAACCCTAAACCCTGAACCCTAAACCCTAAACCCCAAACCCTAAACCCTAAACACCCATGTCGGGGAACACGGAGTTGTAGGTGATCTGATTGCCCGGCAGCCGCCGCCAAGACAAGGCTTCTAAGAGGCCCAAAGGTCTCTTCCACTCAGAGATCGAGCCTGCGAGGCTTTGAGCGGTTTAGGGTTTGGGGTTTAAGGGTTTAAGGGTTTGGGGTTTAGGGTTTGGGGTTTAGGGTTTAGGGTTTAGGGTTTGGGGTTTAGGGTTTGGGGTTTAGGGTTTGGGGTTTAGGGTTTGGGGTTTAGGGTTTAAGGGTTCCCCTGAAACGGTTAAGGTTTGTCTAGGGCTTACCCAAAGAATCCAGGCACTTGGATAGGGAGTCCTTTGTCACAAGGCTTTTACCCTATAAAACTTAAACCCTGAATCCCTTGAACTAACCCCTTAAGCCCTAAACCCGAAAGCCTAAACCCCTATCTAGGAATCTACTATAGGAGTGCATGGGTTCTTTGGCTTGGTAACGGCTGCAGGGGAAGCGAAGCTGGGCTTTAGGGTGCAGGGTTTGGGCTTTATAGGGTTTAGGGCTCTAGGCTTTAGGATTGAGGGTAATACGGTATAAGGTTTAGCGTCTAGGGACATTGATCATGATTTTACCAACCGCCGCCGGTTTGGAAGCAGGAAGAGGTTCAGGGTTTAGGGATTAGTATGAAGTACAATCGCTTTGAGGAGTGCATGGTTAGGTACCCTAGACCCTAAATCTTGGCGTTTACTAGGGCGAGCCGGCGCTGTCCCCCTCCCTTCCTTGCCCCCCCCCCCCCCCCCTTCCTTCCCAAGAAGCCTTGCGCGCGGATCGAGGCGTTGTAGGAGATCACCTGACCCTAAACCCTAAGCCCTAAACCTCAAACCCCCAAACCCTAAACCTCACAAGGGTGTGGGTTCTGGGTTTAGGACTTGGGGCTTAGGGCTTCTGATTTGTACGCGTGGGAGCTCAACAAAGCACAAAGCCTAGTATGGCTTGTGTCAAAGAACCTGCTGAAGTACACGTCTTCCGATCGTTAGACGAAGTGTCTGGCAGTTAGCTTCTAAACGGTCTGCATCCTAAACCCTAAACCTTGATTGCAGGGACAGGCCCAAATGAAGATCGGTTTAGAATTTAGGGTTCACGGCGGCGCCACGAATGGCAACTAAAGTTGCTTGTCCAACCTTGTGGAGGAGAACCCTGTAGTAAGCCCGAACGGAACCCTAAACACTAAACCCGACAATCTCACCGGAAGGCTCTGGAGTTCATAAAAAGACACGCATAAACAATTTTGAAGTATCCAACTCTAAACCCTAAGTAATACAGAACTCAACCGAAAAGGTCCTGAACCCTAAGCCCTAAACCCTAAACCCTGAACCCTAAACTAAACCCTAAACCCTAAACCCTAAACCCTAAACCCTAAACCCTAAACCCTAAACCCTAAACCCTAAACCCTAAACCCTAAACCCTAAACCCTAAACCCTAAACCCTAAACCCTAAACCCTGACCTTAAACCCTAAAACCCTGAGTGACGTCGGGCTGAAGATCGCCCGCAGCATGCAGGAGAAGAGTGGCCCTCTCCCAGGCTCCGGCCTGAAGGGGAGAGAAGAAAGAGAGGGAGGGTTTAGGCTTTAGGCTTTAGGGTTTAGGGTTTATGGTTTAGGGTTTAGGGTTTAGGGTTTAGGGTTTAGGGTTTAGGGTTTAGGGTTTAGGGTTTAGGCTTTAGGGTTCAGGGTTTAGGGATAAGGGTTTAGGGTTTAGGATGGGCTTTGAAAATCGGGAGCGGGCAGCAGGCATGAGGTTCTCGGCGTCACGAATCAGGGAAGAAAGACAAGGTTTAGGGATTAGGGTTTAGGGGGGTTAGGGTTTAGGGTTTAGAGGGTTTAAGGTTTAGGGTTTAGGGGGTTTAGGGTTTAGGGGGTTTAGGCTTTAGGCTTTAGGGTTTAGGGGGTGGGTTTGAAAATCAGGAGCAGGCGGCAGGCATAAAGTTTTCGGCTTACACTCCTACACTCCTAAACTCTAAACTCTAGTGCTCGAGCTTCCTTAGAACAGGAAAAACAAAAAACAAACCCTGAACCCTGAACCCTGAACCCAAAACCCTAAACCCGAAACCCGAAACCCTAAACCCTAAACCCTAAACCCGAAACCCTAAACCCTAAACCCTAAACCTCCTTGACCCTCAACTTCAGACTCAAGGGCTCGGGGAAGGCCTTCTCGCAACCGCTCAAGGCCGTGTTGTGCGCTAGGAGATCGATAGAGAGCGCCGCTGCAGCTGACTGGGACAGCCTTTGTTATATGGTCCTTAAGGCAGGGTTTAGGGTTGAGGGTTTAGGGTTTAGGGTTAAACCCCTAGGGTTTAGTGTTTAGGGTTTAGGGTTTCGCCCCCCCCCCCCCCCCCCCCCCTAGGTTTCCCCCATAAATAAGGCTACTTAGAAATAACTAATTCTTTCGGTTATTTAAGGAGGGAACCTGGGGGGGGGGGGGGGTATAGAGGGGGGTAGTAGAGCCTTTGCGGCGACCGCTGGGCCCTGTGAACCCTACAAGGGTCTCGGGCTTTAGTGTGGCTTGGGGTTTAGGGTGTTGGGATGTACACCCTGAACCCTAAACCCTAAACCCTAAACCCTAAACCCTAAACCCTAAACCCTAAACCCTAAACCCTAAACCCTACAGCTACATTATATCCTGTCAAGCCCTACAAAAGAACCTTCAACAATTCGATAAACCTTCTCAGCCCTCTAAACCCTAGACCCGATAAGCCCCCCAAAACGCCCACATTTTCCTTATATGTACCTAGGGCTTAGCGCTTAGGGCGATAAGGTTTTGGGTCGTCAAGCGTTATAGGGACCATGTAGGCATTCAGGAAGTTGCGTTTAGATTTTAGGGTTCGGGTCTCGTACGTGCCTATGGAAACGAAAGGTCAGAGTGCAAGGGCTTAGGGGTTCAGGGTTTCTACTATTTGCTTAAGAAACCCCGCCCACGCCAACAAAAAGGGAAAAACAACGCATACGAGAAAAACAACAACCCCTTCATTACCCTCTTAGGAAGAATGTTTGCGTTACTTTGCAAGAGCATCATCACTTTATTACCCCAACCCTAAACCCTAAACCCCAACCACAGCAGGCTTAGTTTAGGGTGCGCTTGGAATCTTGTACAGTCTTGCAACTGGTTCCGAATATCGACTGCGGGTTTAGGATTTGGGGGAGGGTTTCGGGGTTAAGGGTGTAGGGGTTTAGGGTTGAAAGTATATGAGGTGCAATGGCAACTAACTCTTGACAAGGCGGAAAAAGGGCAATTCTGGGGAGTCCTACAACAAGGAGTTCTCTAGACATACGGTTGAGCATCGCGCGCAACCCTTGGCACAACATTGCCACGGGTGAACTAGTCTCGGTTTAGGGTTTAAGGTTTAGGGTTTAGGGTTTGGGGTTTGGGGTTTGGGGTTTGGGGTTTAGGGTCCAATCGGCATTGTCATTGAGCAATAAGGGCCCTGCTAAAAGAGTCCCCGCACTGCACTTGGGACCACGGAAAGTGAAGCTAAACCCTAAACCCTAAACCCTAAACCGCAAACCTTAAACCCTAAACCCTAAACCCTAAACCCTAAACCCTAAACCCTACACTCTAGAAACCCGGTAAGACCTACTCTTGGCTGCACTTGGGCTGGCACCTCAGGGTTTAGGGACTGGGGGCTCTTCAGCTGCATGCATTAACAAGCCCATGAAACCCAACAGGCTAAAGACACGAAACCCTGCATCCTAGCCTAAACCCTAAACCCTAAACCCTAAACCCTAGACCCTAGACCCTAAACCCTAAACCCTAAACCCTAAACCCCAAACAGGACTCACTTTAAATTATGCACCCTAGAACCTACTTCTGCAATAACTAAGAAATGAAAAAAGTTTAGCTTTACTATTCCTCCTAAGTATGGAACCCCAAACAAGTTTGAAGCTCGACCTTGGCTAAGTACGATAACCCACTTACAAGCCACTTAAGTACCTCATATGGTTACACATGCTTTGTTTTCCTGATTCCAGCCCCGTCCGACTCTGTATGCGTGATGTCAGGTTCCACACAACTGTCCGTGACGGAGACATCATGACACCCTATTCCGGATATCCCGGACAGTGGCCCGAACAGCAGCAGGCAGCTCCCGCATGTCGCCCTCGAAGGGCCCTGAATGCCAACAGGTCCTCTTGGAACTGCCCACGCTGTCGAGCTGCCACCAAAGCTTGCAGCACACACGCACCTAAACCCTAAACCCTAAACCCTAAACCCCACCATCGCCGCTTGCAGCACAGTGAGGCCTTCGGACTTGTCCGTGCACGGGACGGCGTCCCCATTTGGAAGTGGAACGTGCTCGCGGCAAGTCCTGTGGAAACCGGAAACCCGAAACCGTCAACCCTAAACCCTAAACCCTAAAAACCTAAACCGTAAACCCTAAACCCTGAACCCTAAACCCTAAACCCTAAACCCTAAACCCTAAACCCTAAACGTCAACCCTGGGTCCCCAGACACTGAAACACTGAAGCTTCCCCTGCCAGCTGCTTCCTCTGAGCCCAGGCACAGGGCGTAAAGAGAGGGATTAAACCTCTAAGCTCCGGAAGTTTAACTTGGGTTAGCAAGTACCATGAATCTCATGTAACCCTAAACCCTAAACCCTACACCCTACACCCTACACCATAAACCCTAAACCCTACACCCTAAACCCTAAACCTTTTACCTTAAACCCCGAACACTTAGTAAACACTTCTGCAAGGCCGGGAAGCAAACGGAGGACCCACTGCCACCTTCCCGCTGCTCCCGACGCGCCCATGGCGGCGCTTTGGCCTTGTTTTGTTTAGGGTTTAGGGTTTAGGGTTTAGGGTTTAGGGTTTAGGGTTTAGGGTTTAGGGTTTAGGGTTTAGGGTTTAGGGTTTAGGGTTTAGGGTTTAGGGTTTAGGGTTTAGGGTTTAGGGTTTAGGGTTTAGGGTTAGGTTTAGGGTTTAGGGTTTAGGGTTTAGGGTTTAGGGTTTAGGGTTTAGGGTTTAGGGTTTAGGGTTTAGGGTTTAGGGTTTAGGGTTTAGGGTTTAGGGTTTAGGGTTTAGGGTTTAGGGTTTAGGGGTTGGGGTTTAGGGTTTGGGGTTTAGGGCTTGGGGTTTGGGGTTTAGGGTTTAGGGTTTAGGGTTGAGGGTTTGGGGTTTAGGGTTTAAGGTTTGGGGTTTCGGGTTTAGGGTTGAGGGTTTAGGGCTTGGGGTTTAGGATTTGGGGTTTAGGGTTGAGGGTTTAGGGTTTGGGGTTTAAGGTTTGGGGTTTAGGGTTGAGGGATTAGCGTTCAGGGCTTAGGGTTTAGGGATTTGAGGGATTAGGGTTTAGGGATTTGGGGGACTAGGGTTTAGGGTTTTGAGGGATTGGGGTTTAGGGTTTGAGGTTTAGGGGGTTTTGGGGTTTAGGGTTTAAGGTTTTTGGTTCTTAAAAGCCTTGACCACACACAAGACCCTGAAAACCTTGCCTAAGCCCTAAACGTTGAGGGCTTTGGGGTCTGGGCACCAAAGGGCAAAAGCAATCCCTAAGCCCAGCCACCCTAAACCCTAAACCCTAAACCCCTAACCCTCTCTTGGCCCTCCCTTCACTCTACATCGTCCAGGGTGCCGATCATGCTCAGCCGCAGCTGCCGCAGAGCAGCGCCCTCGGCGTGCTAAAAACTTCGTGCGGGCCAAGCGCGACATGAAACAATGACAAAAGAGGCTCCGAATCATCAACCACACCCCCTTTGAATGGACCAGCCACGCAAGCTGTTACTAGAACCCTAAACCCTAGACCCTCAACCCTAAACCCTACAAACCCTAAACCCTACAAACCCTAAACCCTTAACCCTAAACTCCAAAACTCTAAACCCTAAACCCTATAAACCCTAAATCCTGAACCCTGAACCCTACAAACACTAGACCCTATAAACTCTAAACCCTATAAACCCTATAAACCCAAAATAACCAAACCCTCCTGAGATTTTTCAGGCCCCAGTCGCCGCCAGCAGCCGCACCCCCAGCCGCCAGTTGCCGGATCTCTCGCAGGCCTCGGTTCCCCAGCACCCTGGGGTTTAGGGTTTAGGGTTTTAGGGTTTAGGGTTTAGGGTTTAGGGTTCAGGGTTTAGGGTTTAGGGTTCAGGGTTCAGGGTTCAGGGTTTAGGGTTTAGGGTTTAGGGTTTAGGGTTTAGGGTTTAGGGTTTAGGGTTTAGGGTTTAGGGTTTAGGGTTTAGGGTTTAGGGTTTAGGGCCACCCGGAGGCTCCAAGGACTGACATTATGAGTTTTTTGGGGCCTACAGGCCCTCTTAAACCAAGCAAAAGGTTTATGGGCTATTTTGAGTTTTAGGGTGTTCTTGTAGCCATGTAACCACATGATCATAAAGTACAAGGGAAGCCTTGAACCGACAATTTTGGGTAAAGGGAATAATGGGGAGAGGGCCGTAGGGTTTTGGGTTTTAGGGTTGCAGGCTATAAGGGTTTCCTAAGTTTGAGAGTGTTGGTTGGGCTTTTGAAACAGGATCATAGGGTTTTGGGGGTTTACAAGCTTCAGGCTTTTTGGTTTTACATGTCTTGAGGGTACACGGTTGAGGGTTTATGAGGTTTTGGGCTTGCAAGGTTTGGGGGGGGGGGGGGGGGGTAGTCGGCATGCGTGGTTAAGCGGTCTAAAGCGGGCTCCTATTCCCCATTGAAACCCTGAGCCCTAAACCCTAAACCCTAAACCAAACCCTTATTTTGGAAGAGGGCGTTAGGCATTCGAGGGGCGGTGCCAGCTGCATTGAAGGTCGTTTCATCCGGCTGCAGTCCAGCATTCTCCTGGAAGGGGTTTGGGGATTCAGGGCTTAGGGGTTAGGGGTTCGGGGCTATGATTTAGAGTCTTGGGGCGTCGGGGTGAAGATTGAAAGCCAACAAGTTATCCAGAAACCTATAGACCCCGAACCTTGTAAGAAATTCTCTAAGCTTGACCCGAAGACCTAAACCCCAAAACCCCTGGCCCTGGACCCTAAAACCCTGAACCCCTAAACTTCAAACCCTAAACCCCTGAGCCCCTAAGCCCTAAAAACCCCTAACTTCCTAAAAACCTAAACCCTGAACCCTAACTTCCTGGGCTCCCAGGAGTTTGTGGCTCCTTCAAGAAGAAAGCACCCTTTGCCAAAACTCCCTCCCCCCCCAGGCGCACCTAGAAAGCAAGAGCGCCTCACGGGCCTTAGGGGTTAGGGTTTAGGGTTTAGGGTTCCGGGTATCGGGGCTATGTCCCCGACATTCTTCCGGTGCTTGTCTAGACCCCTGAAGAGTAACCTCTGAGAACAAGGGTGCCCTTTTTGGTTTTCTTAGGTAAGTAGAGTCTACTCCGGGGTCCTAGTAGCCCTAAACCCTAAACCCTAAACCCTAAACCCTGAACCCTAAACCCTGAACCCTGAACCCTGAACCCTAAACCCTAAACCCTAAACCCTAAACCCTAAACCCTAAACCCTAAACCCGAAACCCTAGACCCCTAAACCCTATAAACCCTAAACCCTAAACCCGACGATTGAGGTCTTAGAGTTTGGGGCTGCAGGTGGCACCTGCGCGGACTACACGCTGCACCGGCAACCCCAGATCTGAACCCCAGGTGGTTCTTCTTTAGGGCAATCTTGGGCCGCCAAGAAAGGGTTTGGGGTCTAGGGCTTACGGTGCAGGGTTGGGTTTCCCAAAAATGATGGCACATGTCCCTTGTTTTAAGGGTAGCCGGGAATGCAGCCTCTGTTGAAGAGAGCATACTTTCATCCTGAATGGACACAGCCATAAAGGGACCCTAAAAGGATAGCTACCCCTCAACCCCAAACCCTGAGGCCTTAAACCTAAACACCAACCCTAAACCCTAAATCCCAAACCCTAAGCCCTAGAGTGTTGAGGTTGAGCTTCTGCGAGCAATGCCAGCTCCAGCGCACGTGGCCACAACCCAGCCTGATCAGCGAGAGCGGCAAGGACAAAGCCTAAGCCGTAAACCATAAACCCCAGACCCCAAACCCTAAACCCCAAAGCCTAATTAAAACGTAAACCCTAAACCCCAAACCCCAAACCCTCAAGGGAGGGCACCCTCTTCAGCCATGAGAGCTGTCGCCCCGACCCTATAGATACACATACTCTAACTCTGGCGTGCAGATATCGAGACTAAACCCTAAGCCCTAAACCCTAAACCCTACATTCAGAACCCTTTAGAGAGGTAAGAAACCACGTTCAACTCCCTAACCCGCCATTCAGGGACCTCTACGCCCGCCCTCGCGGCCTTTGCCACTGCGCTGAGGGCTGTGTTGATGGAGACAAGTGAAGCGGAAATTCTGACCTCCAGCGCTTGGGTTCTAGGGCTTACCCTAAACCCTAAACCCTAAACCCCAAGCCCTAAACCCTAAACCCGAACCCCAGATAGGTACCTTCTTCCACGCCTGAAGAGTTTAGGGTTTAGGGCAAGTAGGGAACCGGGCCTGGAGTTTGCTCAGGGTTCAGGGTTTAGGGGTGGAGGTTAGACTTTTGCGTGTGCGAATCAAGTTGCGACTCTTAGTCCCTAAACCCGAAACCCGGCAAACCCTCTAACCCCGCAAGCCTTAACTCCCTAAACTCTCCGAGACTATACAGTCTAGATCCAAGAGCAACCTTGGAATTTGAAACAGGGTACCCTTTTGGGGTTTAGAGGGGCTTTCACGGGAACCCGAGCCCCCCCACTAAGGAAATTAGGGGCCAAGATTCCGTTCCCTAGAATTCCTTGGCCTACTTGGAAGCGCTTTTGACTTAGTAAGTCTTACTCAGTATCCCCTAGAAACCCTATCATAACCCGCCTTACTAACCCTACTTACTAAGTCAAAGGGGCTTCCAAGTGCTCCTCCTAAACCCTAAACCCGAAACCCTAAAACTCTGCTCCCTAACCCCTGAACACACACCCCAAACAAGCTTATGGCTTCCAAGTACTGCGGGCCCTAGAAATCTTGAACCTATAAACCCTATAAACCCTAAACCCTAAACCCTAAACCCTAAACCCCCTTGGCAGACAGGCCACCGCCGGCAGTCGGGCCAGCAGCCGCAGCACCTGGGACCACAGCCCCGATTGCTCCAGGGCGCTCCTTCTGCAGAAGATTTCAGGTCTAGGGTTTAGGGTTTAAGGGGGTTTAGGGTTTAGGGTTTAGGGTTTAGGGTTTAGGGTTTAGGGTTTAGGGTTTCGGGTTTAGGGTTTAGGGTTTAGGGCCATAGGGGCTTGTAGGGCTTAGGACCCAAAACCCACAGCAGGTTTGGGGCTCTGATAAAGGAGGAGGATTTACGCCTTCGGGGGGTTCAGAAACTCAGGGGTTGAGGGCGCTTGGGGTGAAAATTGCGGCTGAGGGATCTAGTCTAGACGTGGGGCTTATAGCCCAATATGGGGTTGCGCTTCGGGTGCACGCCAATGCTGCGGAGGTGCATGGCCGCGTTGTAGAGCACCACGTTGGCCCTGCCTGCCTCAGCTTCCTGCAGCAAGGCCACAGCCAGCCTTAGGCGGATTCTTGCACTCAGCCTCGAAGGGCAGCCCGAGATCCGGAAAACCCCTAAACCCTAACCCTGAACCCTGAACCCTAAACCCTAAACCCTAAAGCCCATATGAAGGCCTAGAATCCGCAGGTTCGGTAAAGCTGAACCCCTAAACTTAGCCAGCAGCCCTGACCTCTAGAAACCCTAAACTCTAAACCCAAACCCCCAACTCCTAAGGCCACTGAAACCCAAAGAATCCTAAGTACCTATATGGGGGTCACTTACCCAAACCATAATGGTAATTCCTATTATAGAAACCCTACTTTCTACTATGCAGGTACTTAGGACCCTTTGGGAAAGGAGTCCATCGTATCCCTCTGAGAACCCGGAAAAAACCACCTAAACCACGACCTTAGAACCCAAAACCAAAACTCTCAACCCTAAACCCTAAACCCTAAACCCTAAACCCTAAACCCCTCATTGGCCCTAAAAGCCTAAAGCCCTAAGAATCTGTGGGGGTTGTACCTTGGACCCCTCAAGGTTGTACCCTTGGGTTTTGGGGGAACCTGTTTTTAAGACCCTTCAGGCAGTAAAAGGGCCATATTGGGAGTATATTCAGGGGAGCCTCTTAGGGGTACAACCTCAGGGGTACGAGTCTTAATCCCTTGATAAAACCCTAAAATCACCTAAGCCCTAAGACTCCTAAACCCGCCAATAATAAACCCTAAACCCTAAACCATGTATCCTAAACCCTAA
This sequence comes from Symbiodinium natans, assembly GCA_905221605.1. Classification (NCBI taxonomy): domain Eukaryota; class Dinophyceae; order Suessiales; family Symbiodiniaceae; genus Symbiodinium; species Symbiodinium natans. The sequence continues at coordinate 925,025 of CAJNDS010002468.1, read as the reverse complement.
ACCCTGAACAATAACCCTAAACCCTAAACCCTAAGCCCTAAACCCTAAACCCCAAACCCTAAAGCCTAAACCCTAAACAGTCCCTCCGAGCAACTGCCACTGCGAAGCAGCCCCGCAAGCGCTGATGGCCGAGGTGTGCACGGACACCTCATTGAAGAGGGTTTGGGGTTTAGGGTTTAGGGTTTAGGGGTTGGGGTTTAGGGTTTAGGGTTGTTAGGGTTTGGGGTTTGGGGGCTAGGCTTTAAGGGCTTAGGGTTTAGGATTAGTGGGTTTTCGGGGGAGTTTGGGGTTTAGGCTTAGTGGGTTGTAGGGCTAATGCCCAAAAAAGCGCCATGACTCAGATGAAGCCGTGTGCGTGAGTTTGTGCGGGCTTCAACACGGAGACCGTCGGTAAGTGGGTTTAGGGCCTCGGCTTTAGGGTGTGTGTTCTCAAGCTACCAAACCAACCCCAAACCTAAAACTACTCGAAACCCTAAACCCTAAACCTTAACCACCAAAATGCCCGTTAAACGCCCAAGACACCTGAAGCATGAAATTCAAGCCCCAAAACCCCTAGAAACCTGAGCCCTAACGCCTGCAACCACAAGAACATAAAACTCGAACTGCACCCGAAACTCCCAAACCCCCCCAAATCCCATGAATCCCCAATGCCCTGAACCCTAAGCCAAAACCTGTAGTACAACAAGAGCCGCAAACAGACCCTAAACCCTAAACCCTAAACCCCAAACCCTAAACCCTAAACCCCTAAACCCTAAACCCTAAACCCTAAACCCTAAACCCTAAACCCTAAACCCCAAACCCCTAAACCCCTAAACCCCAAAACCCCTAAACCCCTAAACCCCTAAACCCTAAACCCTCTGAACCGGGTTGTGCCTCCTCTGGATCCAGCCGTCCCGCTTTAGCTTCTTCCAGCATCGCCAGGGCGCGTTTCCACCTTCTTCTGGGGGCCCTGAGGGCCCAGAGGGTCCATTTGTGGCACTGTTATGGAATCAGGTACTCGAAAACCCTATTTAGTATGGTTTTTGGGTACCTAATTCCATAATAGGGCCCAGGTTCTAGAGTGCTAGGCTGCCCAGTAACCAAGGCTTAAAAGGGTGCCCCGTTTTGTGCTTAAAGGGGTTTATAAGGGAACCTAGAGCCCCCCCCCCCAAAAAAAGGGAATAAGTGTACTACTGGGTATCCTAGTAAGGGCCCATGTATTTCTAGAAAACTACTTGGGCCTTATAGGATGTAAAGCTTAGGGCCCAAGAGCTCGCTAGTGGGGGCAGCTTCTGCTGGGCTTTTGGGCATAGCTGGCTTCAACGAATTGAGCACGTTGTAGGGCTTCGGGTTTGGAGGTTAAGGTGCCCAAGCACTACAACTTCAGTATGCTCAGTATGGTAAGGGGCCCCTCCCTGTATAGTAAACTCCCAAAAAAAGCTCGAACATCCGTATCTCCATGCCCCATAAGGTATACCAAAGGGAATCTAAGCTCCAATCATCCTTAAGCCATGTTCCAACTGTCTGGAGTTTAAACCCTAAACCCTAAACCCTAAACCCTAAACCCTAAACCCTAAACCCTAAACCCCAGAGGGCAAGAGCGGACGGACAAGTGCAAGCCGAGCAGCTCGCTGGCCCTTCCGCAGGCTGTGATTGCACCGTTGTAGGTGACGCCTGGGATTTCGGGTTTAGGGTTACGGTTTAGGGTTTAGGGTTTAGGGTTTAGGGTTTAGGGTTTAGGGTTTAGGGTTTAGGGTTTAGGGTTTAGGGTTTAGGGTTTAGGGTTTAGGGTTTAGGGTTTACAGGGCTCATGGGGTTTAAGGGTTTACAGGCGCCTGCAGGCCCATAAACTTTCGTAGATCCTGTACTAGATAAAACGCTGTTTATTAAAAAGGCCGAACTCCAGTTGGAGGTGAGTAGGTAGGTTTGACTGGGGCTAGAAATTCCGGAAAGGGGATGTTTGTAGTGGTGTATGTGTATAGCGTATACCTGAACCCGATTTCAAAGGTTCATGTCGTCTTTGAGGTGAAGCGAACTACACAGGAACTGCACAGAAAACCTGATTTGGGCATGAGGGTTAGGGCTTTGTTCGGGTTTATTGGGGCTTATTCTGGTTTACTACTTGGAAGCCCTTTCGACTTAGTTAGTAGGGTTAGTAGGGTGGGTTCTGAGGATTATAACAGGCTGTTCTAGTGGATACTAAGTAGACTTACTAAGACAACAGAGCAATTAAGTAGGGTTGAGGGTTTACAGACATATGGGTAGTTGTCAAAATTAGGGTCCGTTTTTGGACACCCTAAATATTAGAGGTGCCGTACGTACTATATCAGGAACCCCAAAGGGGACCATAATTTTGACAACCACCCATATGGTTTAGGGCTCCCTGCACAATCCCTGTAAGCCCTGAACTTATTAAACCCTGAACCCCAAACCCGAAACCCTAAACCCTAAACAGTAAGTGAGTGTGATTCCGCGAAGAGCAACTGTTGGGTTTCACCTCGTCGCGCTGCGCGGCGTCCTCCGAGAGGGGAAGTTCCGGAAGGCCCAACCCTATACCCGGTTTAGGTTTTAGGGTTTAGGGTTTAGCGTTTAGGGTTTAGGGTTGAGGGTTGAGGGTTTCGGGTTTTGGGTTATAAGGTTCTTAAGGGAGGGGGGTTCATGTGGGGTAGGTACCTATAGGGAACCTTCGGGAAGCTTCAGGAGCCTAACTAGGGAGGAGTGGGGAGTAGGAGGGAACCTTGGGTTGCATACCCCCCCGTTGAAGGCCCTCCCTTAAGAACCCTATACTTAGTTGTCCAGTAACCTGGGGGAATTAAAGGTTAACCTTTGGGAAGATAAGGGGATTCTATTACCCCAAAAAGGTTAAAGGTTACCTACTCTACTACTAAGTATAACTTGAGGAAGCGTAACAGCGGCTCGCGATGTGTGTTTCTCGTGGTTTCGAGATCGAATTCGGACCTGAAGCGTTCTACTTGCTTCGGGTTTTTAGGGTTTAGGGTTTGGGGTTTAGGGTTCAGGGTGTAGGGTGTAGGGTTCCACAAGCAGGAACTACCAAGGCCAATCTTTACTTTTTTCTACAAGATACGGCAACCCCCAAAGTTTGAAGCACAACGGTTGGCTAGATACGGCCCCTAAACCGTAGCAGAAAGCCTGAAACCGAATTCAGCCGCACCTGGGCTCGATTAACTACGCACTTGGCTGAGGTTCTGCATTAAACCTTAAACACTAAACCCTAAACCCTAAACCCTAAACCCTAAACCCTAAACCCTAAACCCTACATCTACAGGGTAGAGGCCGCCACTTTGGATGTTTTTGGAGTCTGCAAATAAGCCCCACAAGGCTTGGATCCCAGGTTCGGCTTCATGCCCTAGACTCCCTAAAACCCTGAAACGTAAAACCCTAAATTGCCCTAAACCCTAAACCCTAAACCCTAAATCCTAAACCCTAAACCCTAAACCCTAAACCCTACCAGGAGTCCAGCAGCTGAAGAGCTGCTGGCCAGTTGGCCTCAACTCCGCAAAAACTGAGAGCGCGGGGCCCTCAAGCCGCAACTCTACTTGGAGGTTCAGGGTACTTAGGAACCCAAGGTTTAGGGTTTAGGGTTTAGGGTTTAGGGTTTAGGGTTTAGGGTTTAGGGTTTAGGCTTTAGGGTTTAGGGTTGAGCGCTAGGGTTTAAGGGTTAGGGTTATAACGCCTGAAGCCGCCTCTCTACTTGGAGGTTCAGGGTACGTAGAAACCCAAGTATAGCTGTGCTTCTAACCTAAGAGGGTTTAGAGTTTAGGGTTAGGGTTTAGGAATTAAGGTGTAGGGTTTAGGGTTTAGGGTTTAGGGTTTGGGGCTATCGCCCAATTCGGGTACTTGAGGTGCTTATAAGTGGGTTCTAACTACACTGATACTTGGGTTATGTGCACTACACCTCCAAGTACCTGGTTCACAGAGAAAACCTGTATCATGTAGCTTTTCATATAAAGGAGATGTACGTCACTTCTTTGAGATGCGTATGCTTTGTGTTCATCTGGTGAAGGGAGTTCAGGGATTCAACATCCCGAGCCGAGGTAGGGTTTTGGGTTTAGGGAACCCTATTGGGTTTAGGGTTTGAGGTTTAGGGTTTAACACGCATGTTTTAACTACGGGACGTATGATATCCTAAAGCCCCAAGCCCTAAGCCCTAAACCCTAAACCCTAAACCCCAAACCCCAAACCCTAAAACCTAAACCCTAAACAAACATGATGAACAGCGAGCCTGCAGCTGCAAAACCTAGATCATCCACCCCCTCCTAACCCGACAGGAACTGCAACACCGGCGATGATCGCGTCTAGGGTAAACCCCTAAACCCTAAACCCGGAATCCGAAACCCTAAACCCTAAACCCTAAACCCCAAACCCTAAACCCTAAACCCCAAACCCTAAACCCTAAACCGCCTCCAAGTCGCCGCTTTGGAGCAGGAGGACACGGCCGAGCTATAGGCCACCACATCTGCACGGAAGCGGCGTTGCGGCAGCTCCCACCTTTAGGGTTTTAGGGCTTAGGGTTTAGGGGTTTAGGGTTTGGGGTTTAGGGTTTAGGGTGTAGGGCTTGGGGTTTGGGGTTGAGGGTTTAGATTACAAAGTTTAGGATTGGGGATGTATACTGTTTAGTAAGGTTTAAGGTTTTGGCGTGTCTATGGTTGAGGGTGTAGGAATTACAGGGGCTTACGGGGCTAGGGCTGAGGGTGTTTCAGGATGCTTTCGGGGGTTGAGGTTTGCACGCTTGGGGGCTTTTGGAGAGTTTCAGGCACAGGCTTTAAGGCTGGCTTTGAGTTTGGGCTTTTGGGTCCAGAATATTCTGGCACAGGCTTTAAGGGCGGCTCTGGGTTTAGGTGTTAGGGTTTAGGCTTTTTCGCTTCTTTGGATTCAGGTAGCGCTTTCAGGATTTATAGCCCTAAATACTGCACCCAAGCCTCCAAACACCCTCAAGCCGAAGAACCCCGAAATCCTTCTTGAAGCTCAAGAAGCCGAACACAAACCCATACCCTGAAGCCCATATTCCTGCAATCCCTAAACGCTGACCCCGAAGCCCCTAAAAAGCCCAAATGCCCTTATGAAACCCTACTAAACCCTAAAACCCCAAACCCCCAAACAACTCAAAAACCCTAAACCCTAAACCCTAACACCTAATAAGTCTAAGCCCTAAACCCTAAACCCTAAACCCTCAACCCTAACCCCTAAACCCTAAACCCTAAACCCTAAACCCCAAACCCCAACCCTAAGGCCGGGCTGCAGCAGGTCCAAGGCCGCTTCCCAGCGGCCTCAAGTGGCTCTCTGGGAACTTTTGGGTTCTAAACCCTCGAGCCTAAACCCTAAACCCTAAACCCTAAACCCTAAACTCTAAACCCTAAACCAACCCTGCCCGCTCTGAACGATTCCATGCCAATACTCCGAGCCCGGGTTTCATGAGTTCAGCGTTTAGGGTTTAGGGATTACCATTCCCTGAGTTTAGGGCTTAGGGTTTAGCCTCAGGCGAAGCCCCAGGAGTTTCGTGCTTGGTGCTGAGGGTTTTGGGATGCTTCGGCTGCTTCGGGGGCTTCAGGGCTTGTTCAAGGTTGACACGAATTTCCCGTTCAAGCCCCTGAGCCCTAAATCCTCTATTGTTAAGAGTCCTAAACTATAAACTCTAGGACGGCCCTGAAGACCCTCTGAAAAATGCTCCTGAATAGGATCCTCTTAAGCCAAATACGGGAAAAAATGAAAGCTCGACGGGCCGACCTAGAAGCCAATAACACCCTAAAACCCTAAAACCCTAAAACCCTAAAACCCTAAAACCCTAAAACCCTAAACCCTAAACCCTAAAACCCTAAACCCTAAACCCTAAACCCTAAACCCTAAAACCCTAAAACCCTAAAACCCTAAACCCTAAAACCCTAAAACCCTAAAACCCTAAAACCCTAAAACCCTAAAACCCTAAAACCCTACAACCCTAAAACCCATAAACCCTAAAACCCTAAAACCCTAAAACCCATAAACCCTAAACCCTAAACGCCCCGAATCAGTGCCGAGGCGCCCATCTTCTCGCACACGGAGATGGCGACGCTAATTGCAATGAGGTCGGGCCGGAAACCTTGCTTCCAGCATGCCGGGGCTGCCGGGGCATAGGGCTTAGGGATTTGTATTAGGGTTGCGGGCTTTAGGGTAACCCTAAACCCTAAACCCTAAACCCTAAACCCTAAACCCTAAACCCTAAACCCTAAACCCTAAACCCCGAACCCGGGTTAGGGGTTTCGGGCTTTAGGGTTTATGGAGTTCAGGGTTTCGGGCACAGGGTCCCTGAACCATGGGCTGGGTTCATGGGCTACTAAGCCCTAAGACGCCCTAGCCCAGACCCCTGGGAGATCAACAAAATTGAAATTGAAATGGTTTAGGGTTTAGGGTTTTTTGTTTTTTTTGTTGGGGGGGGGGGATTCTTCAGCAAAGAGTAGTAAATCCACCAAAGCAAATTAACTACAAAGCATCCCAAGGGCCTTTCAAGGAGCTCTGCAGCTCCATCTCGGCAAGGAGTGCCAGAGCCCTTTCCCAGTTGCCGGATCTCCTGCGACAGGGTTTAGGGTTAGGGTTTAATGTTTAATGTTTAGGGTTTAGGGTTTAGGGTTTAGGGTTTAGGGTCTAGGGTCTAGGGTTTAGGGTTTAGAACCCCAAGCCCTGAACCCCCTAAACCCTAAACCCCCCAAGAGACTACGTGAGAGGCTCTGGGATGCTCGGCTTGCAGAAACCCATCTGATCCTTCTTCTTTCGCGCGTTAGAACTACTGGCCAATGAAGTGCGTGCTCTTAAGCATGTGCCTGCAGAAGCTTATAATAACACACACACACACACTGCTCTTAAGCATGTGCCTGCAAAAACTCTATAACACACAGACACACACACACACACACGAAAGAAAAAAAAACAATGTCCTGGGGCTTTGGGTTTTTAAACCCTTCTGGGCATGTCCTGCAAGCCCCGACGCGCTTTGTCCAGCCAGCTGCCGCCGCGCGCTCCGCGCCCAAGCTCTGACGTCCAAGCATCCCAATCTTTTTGCCTTTTGCCTTGCAGACTTTCGACGGTTCCAGCGTAGCGCCCTAAACCCCAAACCCTAAACCCTAATTCCTCGGAGGTCTTCGGAGCGTGTTGAAGGTGGCGGTGCCTCGAAGTCCGACGCCGCTTCGCGCGCGCAAGAGTGCTTTCCCAACTTCCCCCCTCGCTCCCTGGGAGGGTCCCGCAGCTCTGGCATCGTCCAGCTCAAGTCACCCCAAGGTTCATGTACCTCAACATTATTCACATACTTGGGCCGCGGATGCCTTAGTATACATGAAGAAGTACATAAAGAATATGTATACATGTACATATGTATGTATAATATATATATATATGTATATGTATATGTATATGTATATGTATGTGTATATGTATATGTATATGTATAGGTATATGTATAGGTATATGTATGTGTATACGTATAAGTATATATACTATATGAAATAAGCCTGTATATACATATACATATACATATACATATACATATACATATACATATACATATACATATACATATACATATACATATACATATACATATATATATATATATATACATATACATACATATATATATATATATATATACAATTGTATTTATACATAGGCAGATAGAGATACATATACATCTATAGTAAGGACCACTTTCCAGCCCAAGTATTGCCCATTTAGGCACCAGGCGCCGAAACCGATGGGCGGAAGGACCAAGCTATGTCAGCCGCATCGGCTGGCCCTTCTCGCCCTCCGAAACTCTAAACCCGAAGCCCTAAACCCTCTGAAGCCTATTCCGGCTCCTAAAAGTCTGGCCGCGAGCATGCCTCAGCCCAAACATCTGCAGCTTGGGGGGAGGCGAGAATGTCTTCTGGCCTCACTCCAGGGTGTATTCCTCGGTTTAGGGTTTCGGGTTTAGGGTTCAGGGTTCAGGTCCGGGGCTTAGACTTGAGGGGCTGGGGGTTGGTTTAGGGTTTGGGCTTCGGTGTTTGGGGTTCAGGGTTCAGGCCCCAAACCCTAAACGCTCAAGCCTAGACCTGCCTGGAGGTTTGTTAGCCTGCAGCTCCTTCAAAGGACCGAGACTCATACCCCTAAGGTTTTACCCTTAAAGGCTTTCCCTTCATCTGCTCCTAATATGATTGGGTTTCTTATACTACCTCAGGAAGCTTTCAAAACGGATCCCCCAAACTCAAGGGTGCCACCTTAACGGTCCAAGGTGGAGCTTGCTCTTGCTCCATAGCAGGGCCTTCTGTTCAGGGCTTGGGGTCTCAGGGTTTGGGTTTCTTTGGCTTCGGGTGTTTAAAATTTAGGGCGTCAGGTTTAGGGTTTGGGGTTTTAAGGTTTGGGTTTCTTAGGCTTCGGGTGTTTAGGGTTTGCGGTGTGGGGTTTGGAGTTCTGGAGTTTCGGGCTTTGGGCTAGCAAGGAAGCTAAACATGCGCACGCAAGCTGTCCATCCCCACCCCGACCCGAAGCCCACGTCGCTCCGGGTAGGGTGGGTTTAGGGCTTAGGGCTTAGGGCTTAGGGCTTAGGGCTTAGGGCTTAGGGCTTAGGGCTTAGGGCTTAGGGCTTAGGGCTTAGGGCTTAGGGCTTAGGGCTTAGGGCTTAGGGCTTAGGGCTTAGGGCTTAGGGCTTAGGGCTTAGGGCTTAGGGCTTAGGGCTTAGGGCTTAGGGCTTAGGGCTTAGGGCTTAGGGCTTAGGGCTTAGGGCTAGAAGTTGCCCTAAACCCGAAAATTGAAACTCTGATTTCAGGGTGCAAAGCACTTTTTGGGCCCTCAACCCTAAACCCTGGACACCCTAAGTGAACCCAAACCAAGACTTAACGCCTTCTTCTCCAGCGCCCTCACACGTCTGAGCTGCTTCGAAGCCCACGAGTCTCCGCTGTAGCCGAAACCCCACCCTACTCGACCCAAAGCCCATTCTTTGGAGTAGACCCTGAAAAAAAAGTGTATACTTTTTTGGTATAAGTAGTGATAATAGGAACCCAGAACAAAAAAAGTATTAAAGTATAGTACTCCAAAGCCCATTCTTCTGACAAGTTCTTCTTACTTAAGTAGGGCTTGGGAGCTTTAGGGGTTTAGAGTGTTGGGGTGTTACTTCCTGGGGTTTTGTCGGGAACATGAGCACCCTATAGAATTCTTGAAAGGGCTGTTCTGGCGGATTGAGGGTGCCTCATGGCCTACTTCTTTTAAGAGCAGATGAAAATATTCTTGGAGCAAGGTGCGCGGCTGCGGGTTCTTGAGGGTTTAGGGTTTAGGGTTTAGGGTTTAGGGTTTAGGGTTTAGGGTTTAGGGTTGTTAACTCGGAGCTATATCCTGAAGCCTCCCAACCCCTAAACCCTGAACCAGAAATCCTAAGCCCCATATGGAGGTTTACGAAAAGAAGGGGCCCCTAATGTCGTCCCCCAAAATCGTACAATCCCCTGATTCTGAGGACCCCCAAAAGTACCCCTAGTATTCGTATCGTACACCCCCATAACCTGAAGCCTAAACCCTAAACCCGAAACCCTAAACCCTAAACCCTCAACCCTAAACCCTAAACCCTAGAGCTTGTTGGGCTCAGGGTCGGATCCGGCAGCCTGCTCTCGAAGCGGAAAGCAGCAGCTGCGTCACGGGTGGGCGCTTTTTAAAAATGGCAAACGATGGGGGTTTAGGATTTCAAGGGCTTCATTATGGATTTTCAATGTAGGGTTTATTACGGTTTAGGGTTTAGAGGGTTTCAAGGGTTTTAGGGTGTATGGTTTCAGGGTTTAGGGCTTTGAGGGTTTGCGGTTTAGGGCTTTAGGGTTTTGCAGGGTTTATAGGGCTTTTTGGGCGTAGGGGGGGTTTCAGCGCTGAGGGTTAAAAAAGAGTTTGTGATTATCTCGCTCTGGCGGCGAAGGCGTCCAAGATATCAGTGGCTTGATAAGGGCCTAGACTGGGTGATTAGTACTCTAACCCTTGACATTCCATTCCGACCACAGATGCACATACTTATAGGGCATCATTCTCTTACATACGCTTTACAAGGATTTGAGATGACGGATTGGGTCTTCGACTGGAGAGTTGTTGGCAGCCAGTGAGGGTCGAGATAGGATGCTGCCTGTCCATAACCGTCCCAGCCCTCTCTCGCTGGACGCTGTGAAGTCATGGCTGGCTGGCGAGAACCCGATCTTTTCCACAGTTGGTGGATGCTTGGTTGAAAAGTAAGTGCAAAAAAAAACGATCTTGGGTCAGCTTAGGTGGGTTAGCTGGGTCTGGGCTGTTACACAGTTAAACGTGCTTCTTCGTTATTGCACGGGTGACTCCAGGACGAGCGACTCGTCACCTGGTGTTGGGGGATGAGAATCTGGACATGGTACACATTGGTGCAGGGGCCGATTTTGTTGGACAGGCATTCAGAGCTGCTGGTTGGCGAGTATTTTCGTTTGACAAGTGCCTCTCAGATTGTAGAGTATGCTGGGACCTAAACCTTAAACCCCAAACCCTTAATCCTGAACTGGCAGTCCCTGAAGATCTCTAGACTAGAATCAACAACACCAGGTCAGAGTGCAGACCACAACATTCATCACGAAGATTCCCTGCGGCAGCTCTGCTCACGGATTGCTCGAGTTCGACCTGGCGGGCTTTGCCTGCTTTCGGTGACATGTGGTTCCTGGATCTTCATAAATCGATCGACGAGTATGCGTTGTGTGGTTTCTCGTTTTTTCTGAATACATTGCTGTTGCTTGATGCTTTTAAAGGTTTAGGTTGTTCAGCAGGAAGAATGACTTTTTGTACTTCGACTTCGAGTGCGACATGTCATTTTTGCAATGGTTGTTGGATGGCAATCTAAGGATATCAAAGGCAACGGTAGTCTACAGCATGTTGCAGCTGCGAACAGTACAGCAAATATAGTTGGCGACCTGATTCTGCCTCTATGCCTCTGGCTGGGGGTGGAGTTCGTGCTGGAACAGCCCGCTATCTGGTCTGCAGTATGTGCTATTTTTGCTTGCAGTGTCGGTTCGTGTTTATTTTCGCTGGCTAAATGCTTTTTTTCAATCCTTCCACAGGCTGGCTCAATTCTGTGTGACTGGCCATCCATACACTCACTATTTGCATCTCTTCCGGGCAATGAGGGGCAGGTCTCAGCTGTGGAGAATGTGCACTATACGATTCGTATCAGCATGCTCTTCTTTGGAGGATTCTCTAGCAAACCTTTGCTTCTGCGTGGTACCTGGCGGGGCTTAAAGTTGCTGGACTATCTGAGTGGAAAACTGGCATTGCTGCTGCGTGCTCGCGCGCCTTTTCAGTTGACGACACAGCGTGGGCGTTGGAGGATTGCCGAGTGTGGAATGTGTGATCGTTTCCTTTCTCTACACAATGTAAAGGGACCAAAAAATGCTAGAGCAATACTCATTGAGTGCAATTAGCTGTCAGGACCGGGAATGAGCTCATGAAGTTGAGCGCCATATATCCTCGTGACTTTGGAGTGGTACTTGCCAAGGCTTATGGCTGGCTTCTCTCTGGCGCTTCTTTGACTGAGATGAATGATTTCGCCTTTGCCCTTGCTTTCATCGATGTTGTCTGTTCAGGGTTCATTGGATGAGGCTCGTCGAGTGGCCACTACTCTTTCTTTTGACGACAGAGATCCGGGGTGGACTGGAATCCTGCAGGATCTGCCACCCAAGTTGCCTAGGTCAGTTTTGCTTCGCATGCTTCGCAAGCGACGCAGGGATCGGATGGCAGGTCACATGGTGATTCCTATCTCCAGTGACTCCGGTTCTGAAGCTATCCCCAATGACCACTCCCCTGCCTACAGTCCATTGCTCAGCCTTTTCTAAGCTCTGGCATGTCATGTGAGACTCAAGCCTTCTTTACGCTGGGTGCTGCTCGAAGTAGTGTACCTTGCACGTGGCCCTCTCTGTTTTTTCTCCTCATGCATCTGTCTGCGCTAGAGGTTGGTCGCCCAGCATGGAGGAGCAAGTCGTGCAGCCAGGCCTCGGTTCTTCTGCTCTGCAAAACTACAATTTCCAGATGGATAGTGTATAACAACGGATATGCAAGCGGTAGGCTCCTCTCCTGGTGTATATCCATTCTCTGTAAGCAGCAGAACGTAGGATTTGGTAAGTAGGTCTTCTGGGGTGCCATGTGCTGTCTGAGCATGTGTGCCTTATCCTCTGACCAACAACTCATGAGACCTGTCTGAGTTGTTGCGCGTTTGCCATGGCAGGATCTTTAATGTCGCCGGATGAGCCCTGCACTCTCATCGACAGTGCGCCCACGGACGAGGCTTCTTGCTTCTGCTGCCCCAGTGTCTTTGTGTCTTTGTGGAATGATCTACGAGAGTTTTTGCTTTACAGCTCTGTTCTTTTTTCTTCGGCTCCATGAGCAGGAGATGTGTGATGTCAATGGGCGGGTCTCCATTGCATCAGACGCTGAGGCGCATACTGGGGTGCAGGTTCAGTAGTTGTGACTTGCGCCTAGGTGGGACCTTGGGATCCTGTTTGGGTTTAGGGTTTAGGGTTTAGGGTTTAGGGTTTAGGGTTTAGGGTTTAGGGTTTAGGGTTTAGGGTTTAGGGTTTAGGGTTTAGGGTTTAGGGTTTAGGGATTAGGGTTTAGGATTTAGGATTTAGGGTTTAGGGTTTAGGGTTTAGGGTTTAGGGGTTTAGGGTTTAGGGTTTAGGGGTTTAGGGTTTAGGGTTTAGGGTTTAGGGTTTCGTTCACTGCTGTCCTTTATCGTTGCCTTGCTGTCGAGACGTGGGCTGGCAACGCGGCGCACGAACTGGAAGCTGTTCGTGGAGGCAGGGGTTGTTGCAGGGGCTCACGGCCTTGTGTTCTGTTCTCAGCCTCTCTGCCTGACGCAAACGTGCATGCGCTAGGTCCTTGTTTTTTCAGACATCTGAACACGCATTCGCATTGCCAGGCAGCAGCTCCTCCTCCTGCACTCCTCTGCTGGCAGCCACCAATGCGGTGCCTCCTTGGTCTGTTTTTTTTTTGGGGGGGGGCTTGCTTTCAGACATTTTTGGAGCGACTTAAATTCCTAGTGGAGGCTTGGCGGCTGTGACTTCGATGGCCTGGGGTTTAGGCAGCATGTCACACTTTCTTTTGGGGTCTCCAGTTTTCAGCAGTTTCAGGCCTTATTATTGCTCTGCTGAGCTCTTCTTTTTTTGCAACACAGCTGCGCAACAACGCAGCAATGTAGTAAGTTTAGTTACGCTGCTACCTTGGACTTTTGCCCACGCCCCAACCTCTGTACACATTGCAAAAGAGACAAGCAAGGCTTCCTTTCTGCAATTGCCCAAATCTCGGCTTTTCCCAGGTTTCTACAGCGCCCTCTGCTGATCAACAGCCCTGAGCCTGCACATTTTCAAGGGGTTCGTTCCAGTGCGGGTATTACACGTATCTTCTTGGGGTTAGGATAATGTCTTGCAGTCACCTTTGGTTCTCCCCCTTTGGTTTTCGTATGGAATCTGTACTTCAGTAGCACATACTTGCAAGTGCTACGGCGCTTCTACTCTGGCAGCCTGTGACAGACTCGGACGCAATGCGTGCTTTCTCTTCGCCGATCTTCAACTGTGTTTGCAATAAATCGTGATGGCAGTACTGCTGCTTTTGCAGGTTGCGTGGCTGCTTCTTCCTTTTTTCAGGGCACCTGCAACGATTTCTTGTGTGAATCTTGCTTCTGGCCCAGCAGCAGTTCCCTGACAACTTTGACCTGTTGCAAAAGCTGTGCCACTGCGCCGCTTTCCTCTGCAGAAGCCTTCGTGCCTTTGCTCAGCAATGCCTCCATCCTCGAAGAAGGACAAGCGTCGCTCTTCCAAAAAAACAAAGAGCAAGACAAGGAGAAGGTCTAGCTCAAGGGAGTCTTCTTCGTCAGAGGACGAGGATGCAAGGAAGGAGGCTGTGGGGATCGCTGCCACCTTTGGCTTGTGCCTCTCCCAGCATTTTGAACTTGAACTTTCACATGCCCCGATTTGCTTCTCCATGGATTGATGCCACCAGTAATACAAGGAAGCCAAAATCCTTGCAGATCTCTGCTCGCATGAGTCGACTGTGTGATCTTCCTGTGCCTCTCTTGGCCACGACACTGGCGCGCTTGATGCCAGAGCTTACGGAGCACAAACTCTTCAGGTGTGGCGGGGAGCTTGTGGAGGTTGCTTGTTTGGAACGTTTCAGCGCGACAGACATGCACCTCTTGCATCCAAACCCTTCTATGCACATGAACAGTCTTGGTCTTCTTCTCACTTGTGCTGTACTTTCTCACATGTCTCAGCCAAGGCCCGGAAGCGATTTCGGCAGGCAGCCAAAATCACCGACAATGATCCCGAATCCTTGGAGGCACGAGTGGACTTTGCTAACAAGGAGATGCTGGCCGAGAAGAACTGGCGGGATCGCTTGCTTGAGATGGCAGAGCACCGTATCTTGACTTGTGTCTGCTTCCTGCCAGTTTCTGGCCTTGTTGCTGCGCACTATCACTCATGCCTTGTTACTCAGTTACTGGCATGACGTCAATGACCATCATCTCCCAGAATCGAAACATTGTCTCACTGAGGAGGCGCTTTTCTTGTTTCAGCTTGCTTGCTCCGGGCTGGCCCTGTGTACTTCCTATCACTTGCAGCGGGTTGTGTGTGCACAGACTCTCCTTCTCTTCCCCCCACTCTCTCTTGCGCGGGTCCCTACTTTCTCCATTTCCTGACAGGGCCTGCTTATGCGTCCAGAGTATCTGCCAAAAGGAACAATCTGCACCCAGTCTTGGGTTGCTGCTGCACTGTGCTTTGCCCCTTGTTCTCCTGTCTCTACTCTGTCGCGGTTCTCTTCTTTCATCGTGCTTGGACATCCTTGTTTGTCAGGTGCATGAAGACTGAGCTGGACCTACGGGCCTCTGGCGCTGACAAGGACGCGTGGATGGCCGAGTTCAAGGATATGCTGTCACGACACGTGCAGGAAGCAGCAAAGGACCTTAAGAAGGAAGGAGAAGCCAGCAAGGGCTCCTTGCTGCGTCGCCCGTCTACTCGATCCTTGGAAGGTCGAAAGCCGCAAGAGGACTCAGGCAACAGTGAGGACGACGCCAGTGCTTCCCCTGCGAGGAAGTTGCAAAGGGGTTGCTCGCGGATGCTAGGAGAGGAAGACTCTGACAACGACCCAGCTGCTTGCCAAAGAAGTCTTCATTGCAGCTCTTGTCAAACGCTGCTGCCTGCCCAGAACCAATCCTCCTTAATCCTTTTCCAAGGCTACCGCTTCTACCAAGCGTTCCTCTCGCAAGCGTAGCACGTGGAAGCAGGAAGCTCGCGCCAGTGGAAACTGGAAGCTTACCAATGACGACGACCTTTTCAAGGATGGCTTCAGCAATTCCGTGAAAGGGGCCTCTGGCAGGGGTGCTTCCTCTGTGGACACAGACATCAGCAAGGCCGCAGAAGCCACTGATGACCTTCCGGGACTGAAGTCCTTTCTCGCCGAGGACATTAAGATGTTCTTGTCCGTTGAGACAGATGCAGAGTTTTTCTTCCAAGCCATGCGGGAGGATGGGATAGTGTCCTGACAGCTTTCAAAGCCCTGCCTGTCCCTCTGCCCACATCCTGACCTTACCTGCCCCATATCGGTTCCTTGTAACACTTAGGACAGCATCCAGAAGCTCATCCAGGCTGTAAAGGACGGCTGGGTGCCAGCCCCAAACACTGCTGGTCAGGCTGCTGCGGCCATGCTCAACAACATGTCCTGGATGGGTCGCAACGCGGTCAAGCGACTCATTAAACAGATCTCCACAAACATGGCTTCTTGGCCTCACCTATGTCTAAACCCTAGACACTAAAACCTAAACCCTGAAACCTTAACCCTAACCCACCCACCCCGAGGACGCTTATGTGGACAAGGCCGCAAAGCACGTCTTTCGCAAGCTCATTCCAGATGACCTGACGCTTGAAAGTAAAGGGAACACTTCTGAGGGCGAACCAGAGGTCCCTGCCAAGAACAGCAAGAGCTCTGCAAGGCAGGGCAAGATTCGTAACAAGGGCGATCTTGGGGATCTCGCATCCTCAGGTAGCCGCTGAGATGTTGTACCTTTGCATCCTGACTCTTCCCACTTCTTAGTCAGTTGCCCACTCACGTACTCATGCTGTACCGTTTTGCCGTGCTCAGCAGTTCAGCGGTTCGCGTCCGCACTGCCATCACCATGCTCAGGGAGACACTGTGCGCATGCTCTTGCGGCACGAAAACAGTTTGCGACAACAGTGCCCCTTGCAGTCTTCAGCACCTCTGTCTTCTGTACACACCATGACCCAGGCCCTTGCATGTTGTCCGGTGTTCTCTGCATGCCTTTTTGTGTCAAAGTTCATGTGCTGTGGGCTCCATTCTGTGCCCTTTTCCCGACTCGCGTAGGCATGGATGCTAGCGACCTTGCTCGCATGGACTCCAGCGCAATCTTGGACCTGGTCTTGCAGCTAACACAGGAACTCCGCTGTGGCCTTGTGTGCTTCTTCTGCGAGTCTCCGTGCACACGACAGGAGCCAGGTCACGGCCACCACAAGTGCAGGCGTCACAGACGACAGTAGCTGTGCCAGAGATCTGCCTTGTGCTGGGCTGACGTGTGTAATACGCGTGCTCGTGCCTTCAGCCCATGGCCCTTCTATAAGATAGGCACAGGTGGACTGTGCTGTCGAGCTCTTTGCCCGCAAAAAAGAGCTACTTCTCCTGTCATGTTTTCTTCTTCCATGCAGACTTCTCTTCCTTTGTGTCTTGCTGAGAGTGTTCTACTGGGTTCTGGCTCGCAGACGAAGTCTAGGCCAAACATGTCCAGAGAAGCATCGTTCTCTCCACCATAGAATTCCCAGAAACGTTCTCTCTACACATGAGCGTTCTCTCGCGTCACAATCACACTGCACAGACATGCCCTCAGCAGAGGAAAAACCAAACTTTTTGTTTTGCGTCAGAACGTGTCCTAAAGAACAATCATGTAGAGAATGGCAATCTGATGGTTTTTCCCTAGGGAAAGCTTTCATCCACCATACTCCCTGTAAACCGTTCTCTTCACTCCAGACGGAGGAAAACCGAAACAGTTTCTTTTTTTTTTTTTTTGGGGGGGGGGGGGGGAACCTCCTGAAGCTACCATGGCCAGTCAAGCTGCTGACCTGCAGCCCTTCCAGGCAAGCATGTTTTTCAGCACCCAGCACTATGTTTTCTCTCAACGTCTGTTCGAAGCTGCGGTTTGCATTTGTCTGTCTCTTTGCCAGACCTGCGAGGACTGGGAGAAGGAACTCACAAGCTTGGTGATTCAGGTCCCTACGGATGCTGATGACAGGGGCTATACGGAGGCTATTGACCGCGTGCGGGACCTTGTGGCGAGGCGTTGGGTCGACATACGGGCCTCCAGCCAAGATGTGGCGTTGGTTGCCCAGCGCATGTCCGATTTTAGGGCTGCACTTGCTCCTCTGCTTGAGGTCCATGGCCCTGAGATACCGTTCGCTCCATTCCCACACGTGCCCTCCGCAAGTCCGACTGCAAGTCCTGAGAAGCTACAGGAGCAGGAGCCCAGCAGCCCGGACTCACCTGGCTCTTCAAAGCCGGGATGCTTGCCGCATGACTTCACATTCTTGCAGACAGATCTTGGTGTCCAGACTGTACTGCTGGTGTCTCGGACACGGTTTCAAACCCAGCTTAGCCTTCTTCCCTTTTGAAAACCATCAACCGCGCTTGCTGCACATGCAGCTGTCCACTTCCCCTTTGCTCTGCCCGTCCTAGGTCCCTGAAGAGAATTCATGTGAAGGCTACCGGCACTACCTCTCCGTAACAGAATGGTGGCAGAGCAAGACTCCTTTCACGCAGTGGTACACGAAGAACTACACCAGTGTCTTTCTACCGCTGTGCCAGCAGTTTGAGGTCGGTGATGGCCACGTCGCGGGCTTAAACTTTCATATCATGACATGCTGCTTGAGACTGCTTGCTGTCCTGGTGGCACGCTGGGCCAGCCTTGTTTGCAGACCAAGCTTCCAAGGTGCTTCGACGGCCTACATACAAGGGAGCTGTGCAAACGGGAAGCTCGCTCCCGGTGGATGCCACCACCGTCCTCGGAACCTTTCTCATCATAGGCAGCATTCTGCCAACAGCAACGCTGACTGCAGATGCTGTGGCGTCATGTGCCCGCATTATGGAAAGCCTGCTGAAACTCATGAACCTGAACATTGCCCTGCAACTGCTCCCGCACGAGCCCATCTTCAGCTTGATGCTAGAGGCTGGCCAAGCCAGCACCACTGACATAAAGAGCATGCTGAAGGAGATGGACCTTTCTTGGTGCAGGCCAGGGCCTTGCATGTTCTGTGCCCCCAAAGCATCCTTCACGCCGCGTGCGGTACGTCCGCAGCCCCAAGGCACGCTTGACAGTACTGCATTGTTGTTTCTGGACAGCTTGCAGAGCTCAGGTTCGCCAGGAAACTCCCGGCGAAAGTGGAACGACGCATGCCGTTTACGTCTTTTCTGGTCGCTATGCTGCGACTTCGTAATGACTCGCACTTCTGGCAGAACCTCTACTTCCGCCGAATGTTGAAGAGGTCACTTCACTTGTTTGCCCAGCAAGCAGAGGTGTGCTTGGCCACAAAGGTTACTAAAGAGTGCCCTGCTCCCGACGTACTGGCCAAGTACCACCCCTACATGAAATCCGCTCGCATGCGCGGCAACCGCTCCTTGGAAGTCTCCCTTGTCAACAAATTCATGGTGCGAGGCGGTGGCTTTGTCAGCGCAAAGCAGGAAACGCAGCTTTCAGAGCTAGGACTGGTCAAGCAGAGGACAGCGTTTGCCAGTAGAACATCGACAGAGTTTGTGGCACGTTCACTACAAAAGACATCGACTTTTATGCAGACTGTCATTGACAGACAGAGCATGAAGACTGTCAACGCTTGCTTTGACACCGCCCGCATCTGTCACGAAGATGTGCCTTACCCAATAAATCCTTGCATGCTGTGCTTGGTTTGAGTTGCGTGTTGTCAACTTTCCACCTTGCCACTTCCAGGTGCTTTCCCTTGTGTTTCGCATGGATGGCCACCACTTCGCTGGTACAACGCAGCTGATTTCATCCACCAGCTGCAGCAGCGCAGAGGCTGCTGAAGCAGCAGCTTCGATGGCCGTGGCCGTTGCAGACGAACTACCTCAAAGAGGTTCCGCGCAGCTTTACCTGCGAAAGGATGCCTTCAAGTTCAAAGAGTTCCGCACTGCTACCAAGCAGCTACTGTCTGCAGTCGCGAACTCTGTGCAGACAGCTCTCCCAGAGGGCTTCACTTTGCAGAGCGCCTGCCCCCCAAACCTTCTGAAGCCGGCGGGGCCGCAGTGCCAAAGGTACAGCTTCCGAGCAACAGAAGTCGAGGCACTGGGTCAAGAGGATGATGGCCTGGAGCATTACTTTCTTTACGATTTCGAGTCGCGCTCTGCGCAGCCTGACTACTACAAGAACGACGACTTCTACCACTTGTGCTTCGCGGCGGATGAGGGCACGGAGGCGGGCTGGCAGGGGGGTTGCCTCAGTGCAGTAGACATACGAACGACCAAAAAAGAACAACCCGCAAGGGATGGTTGGGCTACCTGCACCTCGCTGCCCAGGGCTGTTGGGTCGCTTGGTGGAGTGATCCTTTTCACAAGGCTGCTAGGAAGACGTCCCTGGCTCTGAAGAATGTGCCTGGCGGGCAGTCTTTCCTGAAGGATCTCATGAAGCTATACCGGTTCACCCGCGGGCCTTTCAAGTCGTCCAAGTTCGGAAAGCTGATTTCCGAGGCTCGGGATCACCTCCTGGCCATACTTCAGAAGGACAGGACCCATGAGGTTCTGACTCCGTGGCTGGCCGGCATGGCCAGAGACTGCTCGAGTCCGCTGCGAGCTGCAAGTTTCGACCCAGACAACTTCGACCACAACACCGCGTACGAGTTTCTCAAGAATGAGAAAGGTGGGGAAGGGTGCTGGGGAAGGAGGTTTTTCTGCTTTTGCTTGACACTGTCTTACGTGGAAGGTGGGGCCGGGGTAGTACACGTGCACTTGTCTATCATAGTCTCTTTCATGCTTCGCGACAGTTTGTACAGCGGATTGAATTCTGCTGCCTGGGCAGGCCGCATCCACGTGACAGGGAGTGCTGTGAAAGACAGTCGCTGGTTCTCCTTCTGGGACAATGGAATGGCGTGGGATCGGCAGTGGCACTCGCTGGCCATGTCCCACGCCTTTTCTTTTTGGCTGGAGGGCCGGAATCCGTGGGCGTTGCAAACTTGTGATGACGGCTCTGAGGACTCCCACAGCATGCGTGCTTTCTGCTGGCACGCAGCTGGGATGTAACAAGTTTGCCAGCATTTTCACTGCATGAAACAGACCTCCCTCCCCGGATAACCTTAAACCTGATGACCACCAAGACTTGGAACTGCAGAGTTTGAGAGGGTGCGCTCCACCCTGCTAGGAATCTCTTGCCCTAACACACTGTAGTGTATGACCTCCACTGTGAACCCCACCCAAGTTGAGTGATTCAGCAACTTTTCCGGGACTCCCCTCTGCGCAGAGACACACTTGCTGCTGCCCAGTTCCTCGCCGACGACACCAACCAGGACAAGCTGCGGAGTCTCCTGGTGGTCTTCCGCGCTGAGCGAGAATACATCAGTGACCGAGTTCCTCAGAAGCTGATTGTAGGGCACTGCCCTTCATTGCATCCCTTGTAATGTCTTTTTTTTGGGTGTCTAGGTGTAGATGACCTTCTGTCTGGTCAAGGCTCGTGCTTTCCAGTCCTCCAGCACGGCATCCATCGAGACGATGATTTCCATGGCCTCAGGGCAGCGCGTGCAGAAACTCATTCGGCCTGAAGCCCAGAAATGCCTGTGTGTGAGAGGAAGTAGGTAACCTTTGTGAGGGAAAGAGCCTCTACCTCTCACGCTGCCAAGGCGTACTCTGTCCGACTGCTTGAGTCAAGATGCGTTGACGTACGTGGGTGCTTTGGACGATGAGGAAGCCTTACAGTGGCACGCAAGTCTCATGCTGAGCCAAGTGGCTGCTTTGTGTGAGCTGGACGAGCAGGCTGGCCATTTCCCCTGGCGGGCATGTGCCACAATGAGTGCTCCGCTTCGGGAAGAGACGCTGCAAGCTATGCAAGCTGAGTGGCGTTTTTGCACAGGCTTTGTGGACAAGCTGAACAACAGCAGTTCATTGTACACCGAAATGGCAATCACCCGACAGCAGGCTTACAGAGATCTCATGGTCAAAGCAGAGTGCCTCAGCAGACGTGTGAATTTAGAGTTGTTTGGGATTGAGTATGGTTGAGTGTTTCAGAGTGAGTGTTAGGGACTTTGCGTGTCAGGGTTGAGGGTTCAAGGGTTGAGGGTGAAAATGTCTTGGAGGCTTCGCTTACGACTTGCTGGAAGGGGGCATTGTGGAAGAGTGTGTAGGTTTGCGTGTAGCGTTGTCTCACCTAAATGAGTCTGTAGTCCCTTTAGACATAACAAAAATATATTGTTGTCTTTATTTTGCTGAACTGAGCTGCAAAGAACCCAGCCTCCTGCTGCCCAAGCCCTTGTTTCTTCCTTGCCTGAAGCCTACTTAGGATGTTCGACTTTCAGTCCTACGCAATGAGGACAGAGGCCAGTGCATCATTCCGGGAAGCTGTGGCAGCCTTTTGTGGATGCACGGGTGAGTCTTACGAATCGTTGCTTTCATCGCTCCCTTCAGAGCTGTGCTACAACGATATGCGCGATGCAGGACGGCGACACGCAAAGTGTGAAAAAACCGACGCGACGAATCTGCATGCCATTGCACTGAAAAGCTGCCTGCGTCGACCGAGTGGCTGCAAGACAGTGGAGCTGGCCACGGAGGACTGGCAAGCACCGCTCAAAGGCAAGAGCATCAAGGCCCGCGTGCACCACAGTTTAAAGCCCACAGACGTTGACCTGGGCATCAGTTGCGAGGGGCTTACCCGGCACAAGACCAACAAGCAGCTGAAGAAGCCCCACGTCTTCCATCAGCGTTTGCGGTTGCTGAAAGTTTTGCAGCGCCGCTGGGAGTGTGCCCCGGTTGATGAAGATGAGAAACATGAGAACTTGCTGAGTGCGTACAAACTGCTATGGACGAGTCGTTTGGTTCCACGTGGCTGTTTCATGCAATGGGCTAGCAGGCCGAGCGAGGAGAACAGACAGTTGGTTCTTACTGCAGGGCCCCATGCTGTGCAGCTTCTGCCACTGAAGCTGATGGGGCATGGCCAGGCCGACTGCGAGCTGTTTGACCTGGAGCAAAGAACAGTGCCTCGACGCATGGTGGAGGCGGGGCCGATTGACAACATCCAGGTCGCCTTGACTCAAGTCACACTGTCGGGTACGCAGATGGCATGGAAGCAGACAAGTCCATGGATGTCACTGCAGGAGTACGTGGCTGACCACAGCATCCTGGAGATTGGAGCTTCACTGCTGAGCTCTTTGTGCTCAGCTATGAAAATCAAGGGCCACTCCAAGCTGAGTCACAAGAAACGTGTGGAAGCTTTCCTCAGAGAAATGGGGCGCAGCGAGGACTACGTGAACGAGATCTTGGACGAGCTCCCTGAACGGAAGCCTCGAGTCCAAAAGGAGGCACCACTTCTGCATGCCTCAGTCTTCTAAACATACACACCTGACGCCATGTTCTTTAACCTTAGGCTGTGAATGCCCCAACCTCACTCTCATGCATGCGTGAGAATAGAGAGACAAAGAGCCATTCACACAGTAGCCCGCAACCCTTAGCGAGTCCAGTGCAAGTACCCTGGAAAAAATATTCCAGCCTATCCCTGCAGGAGCAGGACAACGGGGAAGACGAACGCCTCGAAGGACACACAACAGATGAAGAAGAAGAGGACCTCAAAGAGCAGATGCATGAGGATGAGCAGGAAGTGTATGCAGACTTACCTCAGGAGGATGCCAGGGAGGATGTGAGCATGCCTAATGCAGCTGCTGGTTCGGCCGAGAATCACGCTTCCGCCTCCTCCACTGCCGAGGCTGCAGCCGATGCTGCCCAGGCAGCTGCGGCCGCACGCGTGGCTCAGCCAGGTCTAATAGTCTATGTCTGAGCTTCTGATATTTCACTGTCCGAAGGTTTGTGTTTGGGCTGTTTTTGGGGTAGAGTTTGTGGCGTTTGGGGTGAGTCACTGTGAGGCAGGGGCCATAGGTGTGCATGCTCCCGGTTGAGCTTGTTTAAGTTTAAAAGGTTGTGACCTTCCAAGTTTCAAGTGTCTTTTTGGAAGACGCCTGTCGTAATTTATACAGGACATCCTGGAACTGTACTTTCTTTCATTTTGCCAGAGTACCTATTCCCGCCCATTCCTGAAGCAGCTTGACCCGAGCATCATTAGCAAACCTCAATCGACAAAGGCCGTGGCCAAAAACAGTATAAGCATAGTCAACTGTAGTAAATTGTAGTAATGCTTCACCTACAGACAGCGTTCTATTTCTTGCAGCTACATCAATCTTAGGGCCGGAATGATGGCCCGCACGCTGCTCCAGTACGGCGAGGCATCCCAGCATGTGAGCTGCCTCCTCACTGCAACGCTTACTATGGCTGTCCTGTGACCGGCTCGGCATTTGTGCAGGCATACTTGCCGGCAGGCTTCAAGTTTCAGGGCAAAAAATCTCGAACTCTTTGCTTCAAGTCAGACGATGCCCCTGCTCGCGGCACACGCCGTAGCAAGGAAGAGGCAGAGCGATGTGTTGCAAGCTGGTGTTGGTCATGGTACAACTCTTTGACACCGGGCGACAGGCAAAGCTTGTCAGGCATAGACGCTGCCCATGAGGGCGAGCGTCCCAGCAAGAGAGCTCGCGGGGCCTAGTTCTGTGAACTCAGTGTATTCGCAGCGTACCGTGCTAGTTGGTGCTAGGAGATAGTTCGTGCAAGTCCCAGTTCCAGGCCAGAGCTTTCAAGTCACTCTTCTTGCAATCGCTCGGGGGAAGCAGCGGCCAAGGGAGAAATAGCGTCAGAGACTGCATTCCAGAGCTTGTAACTGGAATCTAATACATGAAAAAGCCCCTAAAAACCGGACAGCTTCAAGGAATGGGAATTTGTGCCATAGAAGTACGAATCACTTCGGTTAGAAGCCCCGAAACCTACGGCCCTGAACCCTCAACACTAAACCCTAAGACCCTAAACCCTATAGCTGCACTTCGTATACTAAGGGTCTAAGCGTCTTTGACTCCTCCCCAACAAATAACAAGCGGTTCGGGCACTTTCTTGCGGATTCTTCCTGCTTAGGGTCTATGAGGTTCTGATCCCAAACCCCTAAACCCCCTAAACCCCATATGTAGGGTTTAGGGTTTAGGGTTTAGGGTTTAGGGTTTAGGGTTTAGGGTTTAGGGTTTAGGGTTTAGGGTTTAGGGTTTAGGGTTTAGGGTTACCATTAGGGTTTAGGGTTTAGGGTTTAGGGTTTAGGGTTTACCCCAAACCCCTAAACGCCCCCGCAAGCTCCTAGAAGCTCTACTCCCAGCGCCCCGCCAGCACGGCAGCCAGCGGCAACAGCAGAGCGATGGCTCCAATCAGGGTTGCATCGAAGGACACTGACGGCATGGCGTCCTCCTGTGCAGATTTTCGAAGCCAAAAAACCCTAAACCTAAACCCTAAACCCTAAACCCTTAAATCCCTGAACCCTAAACCATGAACCCTGCACCCTTAAATCCCTAAACCCTGAACCCTCAACCCTGAACCCTGAACCCCGGGCTTTGAGGGTGCAGGCTGAGGGTCGAGAGTCCAGGCATTGAGGGTTGAGGGTTTAGGGTTTCGAACTTAGGGTTTCGGGTTCGGAGTTGCACGTAGGGTCAAGAGTAAATCTCTTTGGTTATTTGGAAGCGTGCTAGAAGGACTAGAAATTCGGAACCCCAAACTCCAAACCCTGAGCCCTTAACCCTGAACCCTCCCCAGCCCTGAACCCAAAACCCAAAACCCTAGAAACCCTAGAAACCCTAGAAACCCTAGAAACACCTGTAAACCCTCTAAACCCTATGAACCCTATAAACCCTATAAACCCTATTATAGACCCTCAACCCCAAACCCTAGACTCTGAGTGAGGGCCTCCTCCCTCATGGCTTCCGGGGTCTTCTGGCCCTCATCGCGGCCTTCGGCGGCCTCCGATCGTAGGGTTTAGGGTTTAGGGTCTAGGGTTTAGGGTTTAGGGTTTAGGTTTAGGGTTTAGGGTTTAGGGTTTAGGGTTTAGGCGGTTTAGGGTTTAGGGTGTTCAGGTTCTAGGGATTGAGGGCTCCGGCTCTGAAACCTGAACCCACAAATTCCCAAACTTAGTCTGGCTGCTTGCTCAAAAATGAGCGTCCTCATGCTTCCTCTAAGCATTAGCATCCTAAAGCCTAAACCCTAACCCTAAACCCTGAACCCTAACTAAACCCTAAACCCTAAACCCTAAACCCTAAACCCTAAACCCTAAACCCTAAACCCTAAACCCTAAACCCTAACCCTAAACCCTAAGCCCTAAACCCTAAACCCTAAACCCTAATGTTGGACCTGCTTTATTAGGGGGGGTCGCTTGAAAGTCAATTTGGCGAATTATTCAGGACCCCCTCACTGTTTGAGGGGTCCGCTTTAAAGTCAAACCGTCCGGGCGCCGTAAGAAAATTCCACGTGGCGCGCCTTTAAAAAAGATAACCGGGCATCGCTGCCCCTTTTAAACCTATCTAAACTCCTCCCTATTGAAATCATATACGCCCCCGGGGCCCTTTATTCAGGACCCAATCCACGCCCCGACTGTTCAGGGGGGGGGGGGGGGGGGGCCCCCACATTAAAGCAGGTCCCCACATTAAACCCTAAACCCCCAACACCCTCTAACCTGACAACCCTGAACCCCCGCAACCGCCGAAAAGAAATGCCCCAGATACGGCACCTCGGGCGTGGCAGGGCGGGCCACGCGCGTGCTGATCGAACCGGAGGCACCTCTGCAGGGACCCGGGATTCCCTAAAACCCTAAACCCTAAACCCTAAACCCTAAACCCTAAACCCTAAACCCTGAACCCGGAACCCTAAACCCTAAACCCTAAACCCTAAACCCAACGTAGTTCAGGAGCAGATGGCGAGAGGGCGGGGGGGAGACCTAGGTTGCAATCTTATTTCTTGGGGTTTCCTTTTGAGGGCTTCTTCTGGGGAGCCTGTGAGCTAAACCTAAACCCTGAACCCGGAACCCTAAACCCTAAACCCTAACCCTAAACCTAAAGTAGTTCAGCAGAGCAGTGGCGAGAGGGGGGGGGAACCTAGGTTGCAATCTTATTTTCTTGGGGTTTCCTTTTGAGGGCTCTTTCTGGGGAGCCTGTGAGCTAAACCCTAAACCCTGAACCCGGAACCCCTAACCCTAAACCCTAACCCTAACCCTACCCAACGTAGTTCAGCAGAGCAGATGGCGAGAGGGGCGGGGGGAGACCTAGGTTGCAATCTTATTTTCTTGGGGTTTCCTTTTGAGGGCTTCTTTCTGGGGAGCCTGTGAGCTAAACCCCTAAACCCTGAACCCGGAACCCTAAAAACCCTAAACCCTAAACCCAACGAGTTCAGCAGAGCAGATGGCGAGAGGGCGGGGGGGAGACCTAGGTTGCAATCTTATTTTCTTGGGGTTTCCTTTTGAGGGCTTCTTTCTGGGAGCCTGTGAGCTAAAAACCCTAAAACCCAACCAACCCTAAACCCTAAACCCTAAACCCAAACCCTAAACCCATGGCCTGGCGGGAGGGGGCACCAGGTTGCAATCTTATTTTCTGGGGTTTCCTTTTGAGGGCTTCTTTCTGGGGAGCCTGTGAGCTAAACCCTAAACCCTGAACCCGGAACCCTAAACCCCTAAACCCTAAACCCTAAACCCTAAACCCAAGTAGTTCAGCAGAGCAGATGGCGAGAGGGGCGGGGGGGAGACCTAGGTTGCAATCTTATTTTCTTGGGGTTTCCTTTTGAGGGCTTCTTTCTGGGGAGCCTGTGAGCTAAACCCTAAACCCCCGGAACCCTAAACCTAAACCTAAACCCTAAACCCTAAACCCAAAGTAGTCAGCAGAGCAGATGGCGAGAGGGGCGGGGGGAGACCTAGGTTGCAATCTTATTTTCTTGGGGTTTCCTTTTGAGGGCTTCTTTCTGGGGAGCCTGTGAGCTAAACCCTAAACCCTGACCCGGAACCCTAACCCTAAACCCTAAACCCTAAACCCTAAACCCAACGTAGTTCAGCAGAGCAGATGGCGAGAGGGGCGGGGGGAGACCTAGGTTGCAATCTTATTTTCTTGGGGTTTCCTTTTGAGGCTTCTTTCTGGGGAGCCTGTGAGCTAAACCCTAAACCCGAACCCGGAACCCTAAACCCTAAACCCTAAACCCTAAACCCTAAACCCAAAGTAGTTCAGCAGAGCAGATGGCGAGAGGGGCGGGGGGGAGACCTAGGTTGCAATCTTATTTTCTTGGGGTTTCCTTTTGAGGGCTTCTTTCTGGGGAGCCTGTGAGCTAAACCCTAAACCCTGAACCCGGAACCCTAAACCCTAAACCCTAAACCCTAAACCCTAAACCAACGTAGTTCAGCAGAGCAGATGGCGAGAGGGGCGGGGGGAGACCTAGTTGCAATCTTATTTTCTTGGGGTTTCCTTTTTGAGGGCTTCTTTCTGGGGAGCCTGTGAGCTAAACCCTAAAACCCTGAACCCGGAACCCTAAACCCTAAACCCTAAACCTAAACCCAACGTAGTTCAGCAGAGCAGATGGCGAGAGGGCGGGGGGGAGACCTAGGTTGCAATCTTATTTTCTTGGGGTTTCCTTTTGAGGGCTTCTTTCTGGGGAGCCTGTGAGCTAAACCCTAAACCCTGAAACCCTAAACCCTAAACCCTAAACCCTAAACCCTAAACCCAACGTAGTTCAGCAGAGCAGATGGCGAGAGGGGCGGGGGGGAGACCTAGGTTGCAATCTTATTTTCTTGGGGTTTCCTTTTGAGGGCTTCTTTCTGGGGAGCCTGTGAGCTAAACCCTAAACCCTGAACCCGGAACCCTAAACCCTAAACCCTAAACCCTAAACCCTAAACCCAACGTAGTTCAGCAGAGCAGATGGCGAGAGGGGCGGGGGGGAGACCTAGGTTGCAATCTTATTTTCTTGGGGTTTCCTTTTGAGGGCTTCTTTCTGGGGAGCCTGTGAGCTAAACCCTAAACCCTGAACCCGGAACCCTAAACCCTAAACCCTAAACCCTAAACCCTAAACCCAACGTAGTTCAGCAGAGCAGATGGCGAGAGGGGCGGGGTGGAGACCTAGGTTGCAATCTTATTTTCTTGGGGTTTCCTTTTGAGGGCTTCTTTCTGGGGAGCCTGTGAGCTAAACCCTAAATCCTAAACCCTAAACCCTA
The DNA here is from genome assembly GCA_905221605.1 of Symbiodinium natans. Lineage (NCBI taxonomy): Eukaryota > Dinophyceae > Suessiales > Symbiodiniaceae > Symbiodinium > Symbiodinium natans. The sequence goes on along the minus strand of CAJNDS010002468.1, from coordinate 896,746 downwards.
AACCCTGAACCCGGAACCCTAAACCCTAAACCATAAACCCTAAACCCCAAACCCAACGTAGTTCAGCAGAGCAGATGGCGAGAGGGGCGGGGGGGAGACCTAGGTTGCACTCTTATTCTTGGGGCTTCCTTTTGAGGGCTTCTTTCTGGGGAGCCTGTGAGCTAAACCCTAAATCCTAAACCCTAAACCCTAAACCCTGAACCCGGAACCCTAAACCCTAAACCATAAACCCTAAACCCCAAACCCAACGTAGTTCAGCAGAGCAGATGGCGAGAGGGGCGGGGGGGAGACCTAGGTTGCACTCTTATTCTTGGGGCTTCCTTTTGAGGGCTTCTTTCTGGGGAGCCTGTGAGCTAAACCCTAAATCCTAAACCCTAAACCCTAAACCCTGAACCCGGAACCCTAAACCCTAAACCATAAACCCTAAACCCTAAACCCAACGTAGTTCAGCAGAGCAGATGGCGAGAGGGGCGGGGGGGAGACCTAGGTTGCACTCTTATTCTTGGGGCTTCCTTTTGAGGGCTTCTTTCTGGGGAGCCTGTGAGCTAAACCCTAAATCCTAAACCCTAAACCCTAAACCCTGAACCCGGAACCCTAAACCCTAAACCATAAACCCTAAACCCTAAACCCAACGTAGTTCAGCAGAGCAGATGGCGAGAGGGGCGGGGGGGAGACCTAGGTTGCACTCTTATTCTTGGGGCTTCCTTTTGAGGGCTTCTTTCTGGGGAGCCTGTGAGCTAAACCCTAAATCCTAAACCCTAAACCCTAAACCCTGAACCCTGAACCCTAAACCCTAAACCCTAAACCCTAAACCCTAAACCCTAAACGCTAAACCCCAAGAACAAGCCTCCAAGGAAACATTCCGGCGCAAGGATCAGCAGCGCCCCAAGCAGGAGGAGCCTCGGGCTGCTTCGGTTTAGGGTTTAGGGTTTAGGGTTTAGGGTTTAGGGTTTAGGGTTTAGGGTTTAGGGTTTAGGGTTTAGGGTTGAGGGTTGAGGGTTGAGGGTTGAGGGTTGAGGGTTGAGGGTTGAGGGTTGAGGGTTGAGGGTTGAGGGTTGAGGGTTGAGGGTTTAAGGTTTAGGGTTTAGGTTGAGGGTTTCGGGGTTTAGGGTTTAGGGTTTAGGGTTTAGGGTTGAGGGTTGAGGGTTGAGGGTTGAGGGTTGAGGCTAAGCCATGACCTCCCCCGCACAGATTTAAGTCACGGGTTTGGGGGTTTCGGGATCCTTCCCTCATCTTCTACTCTTTGCTTAAGTACCATAAGGATTCTTCCTTACTAGGGCAATATAGGGATCATCAGTCCTAATTCTTTTTTGGGTTCTTAAGCCAAATAGTCTCAAATGGTAGTCTTCGGAGCAAGAGGCAGTAGTCTGGACCCAACCGCGGCTCGCGCGCGTGCTGCCATGGTCGCGTATTCCACTCTTTGACCCTGCTGTAAACGAAAACGAAAGGCCCCGAACATGGGCAACAGCCTACATACCGATTATAAACCCCCCCCCGGAAACCCGTCTGTATAAAAAAAAAAAACACGGCAACATGCTTCCGCCAAGGGCCGGGCGGTTCATGAGCCGAGCACGCCGGAGGGTTTAGGGTTTAGGGCTTAGGGCAGTTTAGGGCGGTTTAGGGCAGTTTCGGGCGGCGTCGGGTGTACTTGAAGGTTGATCTAGAAAGTTCTGAGTAGGGCTTAAGGCTTCGGATAGAAGTAGCCCTAAACCCTAAACCCTACACCCCAAACCCTAAACCCTAAACCCGAATAAGACTCTGCCAAGTTTAAATTCGGGGTAAGGGGCCATCCTTGAGGGAGGCAGGCTCAAGGCTGGGGGGTTAGGGTTTAGGGTTTAGGGTTTAGGGTTTAGGGTTTAGGGTTTAGGTAGAAAAAACTACAAGAGTATCTGTGGGAAAGGCATACGTAGCTGCAACCCGAAGCCCCCGAAGCCTAGCAAGGTGGGTAGTAGACTTGCTAAGTCCAAAGCTATAAGCCCAACACCTCAAAGCCCTGTAGACCCTCACCATACAAGACACCCCCCAAGAACAACAAAAACACTGATTTTGTCAACCCGCCTCATCTTGGTCGGCAAAGGAAGGGAACCCCTCTGCGTTGGGCTTGCATTGCTCGGTTTTTGGGGATTGGGCTTCGTGCGCACGAATCATGAGCGGCCGTCCCGCGGTGCTGTGGCTTGGGTCTTTGGCTGGGGTGGTCAAGCGGTTGGGGTATAAGGGGGTTTACTTCGGGATCCTATGATGCTCAAGGAAACGGAAGGAAACGGCCGAGGATGCTCAAGGAAAAGGCGCCCAATACCCACGTGCTGGAATACTACTGCAGCAAAGGGGAGGTTGCGAAAATAGGGGGCCCTCAAGACAGACCCCCAAATTGTAGGATCCCCCCATAAAAAGGAGCCCACTTAGGGTTTTCATAAACCCACCCAGGGACGGCCACCCAGGGACGGCTTTCTACTAAGTTCGGGCACTTCCACCACGTCGCAGGAGCTCCAAGGAAAGCTCCACCTCAACAAGCAGCTCACACGCACGGCGGCATTTTCCAGACCTCATCTAAAGGGACTTGCGTCAGAGCGCGACAGAAGGACTTCGTGTGTGGCGTGGCCTTTATTTCGGGTTTTCGGTTTTAGGGTTTAGGGTTTTAGGGTTTAGGGCTTAGGGTTTAGGGTCTAGGGCTTAGGGTTTAGGGTTGTTTTTGGGCTTCTGAGCTCTGGGCAGTGTGGGCAGGTGGGGTCGGGGGGTCTGCGAATATGAAGCGCAGTGGCAGATCCTAAAACCCTAAACCCTAAACCCTAAACCCTAAACCCCGAAAACCCCCCAGACTTTTGCTCTGAACCTTCCAAAAAAACATAAAGAGACTCTTTGGACCCCAGAGCGGGAACCCTAAACCCTAAACCCTATCCAAAGCCCTAACTCCTGAAACCCTAAACCCTATACAAGCCCTAAACCCTAAGCCCTAAGCCCTAAGCCCTGAACCCTAAGCCCTAAACCCTAAACCCTAAACCCTAAACCCTGAACCCTGAACCCTAAACCCTAAGCTCTCTAAACCCTGAACCCTAAAACCCTGAAATGCAAACCCCTAGAAACCTCAAGCCCCCAACTTCGCAAGAACTCTCCAAACCCATCCCAAAACCCGATATGGTCAGTTCTCAAGATACCCTAAACCCTAAACCCTAAACCCTAACCCCTAAACCCTACAAGCCCTAAACCGCCCGAGCGGCAGAACGCAGGACTCCAGGGCAAAGGCCACGGCCAGAGTGTCCGGGCCCATGCGCGACAGAAGCAACTCGTCGAGCACCTCTTTCGGAGCCCCAAGGTTCAGGATTCTTATGGGGGGGGGGGGGGTTTAGGGTTTAGGGCTTAGGGCTTAGGGTTTAGGGTTTAGGGTTTAGGGCTTAGGGCTTAGGGCTTAGGGTTTAGGGTTTAGGGTTTAGGGTTTAGGGTTTAGGGCTTAGGGCTTAGGGTTTAGGGCTTAGGGTTTAGGGCTTAAGAGGGCTCTTCGGGTTTGGGGTTTTGGGTTTGAGGTTTAGGGGGTAGCCTTAGGGTTTTCGGGTTGGCTTGGGCTTCAGGGCTTCAGGGCTACGTTTTTGTATGGTATGCCGCGGGTCCCTAAACCCTAAACCCTAAACCCTAAACCCTAAACCCTAAACCCTAAACCCTAAACCCTAAACCCTAAACGATCATTAAGAGTTTGTCGAGATCTTTTGTTGAGTGGGTTCTGGGTTTGAGGGTTCAGGGTGTACAAGGGAGGCTCCATGTCGGGACTTTGGGGCCTTAGGACCCCTAAACGCTGAAACCTAAACCCTAAACCCTAAACCCTTAGGTGTAAGGGGTAGTTACATGGTCCCCTCGTGTGGGCCCTCAAAAGGATACCCCTTATGTACCCCTTTGCAGACCCTATACAAGTTAATGGCCCGGCCCATACACCAGAACCCTTTAAAGGAGGTAAGGGGCCATTCTAAAGACCCATGAAACTACCCTTAAGATACACTCTAAACCCTGCACCCAAAACCCTGAACCCTTAGGTGTTTAGGTGTTGAGAGGCTAACAAGGTTTAGTTTAGGGCACACCAAAGTCTGCAACGCAGTCGCCAGCAGCGAGCTGGTGACTGCTGCCTGATTCGGCTTCTGGTAGCTATCGATTTGCTAGGGTTTAGGGTTTAGGGTTGAGGGTTGAGGGTTGAGGGTTGAGGGTTGAGGGCGGCCGTTGCTTGCATTCTTCGCAAGTGGCCTCCGGCAAAGCACTTCTTGCAGCGGCTTGGCTGGATGGTGCGTTGGGAACCTTTCTTCGCCACTGGATCTGCACCAGTGTACCAGTCTACATGCATGCCCATCCTTGCTGAACCAAGCCAACGAGATCGGCATCTCCTGGACAACAGCACTGAAATGCTTGCGACCTCCTCATTTCGGATCTGCTTCTTGCCTTCGGGGTGCACAGCCGTCCATTCAGCATTGGAAGACAAGTTCAGCGTTATTCACCGGGGTACCCTAAGCCGTGGAAACCCCCTATAAACCCTCTAAACCTTGTTAGCCCTGTAGTGAACCCAATAACCCTAAAAACCCTTCAAGCCCAACCTATCAACCCTTTATGTCCCTCTCTACCCTACAAACCCTATAAACACTAAACCCTTAAATCCCTCCAGCAAAGGAAAAAACACATTCATGGACCACATGGGAGACTCACTACATGATTGGCCCTTTTCGGGTATCCCCAACAGAGACTCCATAATGTCAAGAACCTCCCATGTGAGGACTTACCTATGACAAAAGCCAGAGCGCAGCCACCTGGCTAAACCCTAAACCCTAAACCCTAAACCCTAAACCCTAAACCCTAAACCCTAAACCCTAAACCCTAAGCCGGGGCACAGCCAGCGCCGGCTGCCACTCGCTGGCGCGGCCGCAAGCGGAAGCTGCCGAGTTGAACCTCAGACCACAAGGGGACACCCAACAGCCTCGTAGGGTTTAGGGTTTAGGGTTTAGGGTTTAGGGTTTAGGGTTTAGGGTTTAGGGTTTAGGGTTTAGGGTTTAGGGTTTAGGGTTTAGCGTTTAGGGTTTAGCGTTTAGGCTTTAGGGTTTAGGGTTTAGGGTTTAGTGTTCAGGGTTTGGGGTTTAGGTCTTCAGCTTAAGAACCCAAAGCCTACCTTTGCGGTAAACACTCAGTACAAGACCTGTGAAAAACATCGTGGAATCGGGGGTTCGAGGTTTAACATGATTAGGAACAGCAGACCCCGAACTGTCAAGCCCCAAACCTCACCACCCGAAGCCCAAAGACCCTAAACAACCCTAAACAACCCTAAAAAACTCAAAACAAAAAAAACCTTAAAGCCCCTTAAAAACCCTTAAAAACCCTAAAAACCCTTAAAAACCCTTAAAAACCTAAACAACCCTAAAACACCCTAAAAAAACCCAAACCCCCAAACCCTCCGGCTTCAGCTGTGTGGCAGCAACGGGTCCACAGCCGCGCGGGCCACGCGCGCAGCTGTGAGAAGCCACAGAGCCGCGGCCCAACGCGCATCCTCAAAACCCTCAACAGGGGTTTGGGGTTGGGGCTTGAGGGTTGAGGGTTGAGGGTTGAGGGTTGAGGGTTTGGGGTCTGGGGTTTAGGGTTTAGGGTTGCTTCAGGGTTTGGGGTTAAGGCTTAGGGTTTGGGGTTTAGGTTTGAGGGTTTAGGGTTTGGGGTTTGGGCCGAGAAGCCCTGAAGCCTCAAATTTTCCTTCAGGCTGACAGGCTCAGAACACCAGCAGCTAGGATCCCACGTACAAGGGTTTAGGGTCTGGGGTTTATAGGCTTTACTGGGTTTAGGATTTTACGCTTTAATGTCTAGGCTTCAACCCCTTAAATGCAACTAACTAACCCAATGAGAAGTGTAACTATAGCCCACTTCTAAGCCCCTTAAGTACCCTGACAGGGTTGTAATTGGGCTATAAATACAGTTATGATTGGGTTATCAAGTAGCATGAACCTCCAAGTAAACCCTAAACCCTAGCCCTAAACCCTAAACCCCAAACCCTCAACCCTAAACCCTAATCGGTGCAGAGGCCTTTTGCTGCGAACCAAGGCCAAAAAGCTGCTCAGTGACCTAAGGCTAACAGGGGGGGGGGGGGGCTGCTCTCGTGGAATGAAGCCCAAGGCCGAAAAAAAACACCAAGACTATGTAGAAACCACAAAGCCCCAAACTTCAAAACCTGCAGCCCAAAACCCAAACCCGAAACCTTAAACCCCAAAAAAACTAAACCCTAAACCCTAAACCCTAAACCCTAAACCCTAAACCCTAAACCCTAAACCCTAAACCCTAAACCCTAAACCCTAAACCCTAAACCCTAAACCCTAAACCCTAAACCCTAAACCCTAAACCCAAACAAACCCTAATAACCCTAACCCCACACACACTAAACCCCAAACCTCAAAGCCTAAACCTCAAGCCCCTGAACCCCAAACCCCAAACCCCAAACCCTAAACCCTAATCCCTAAACCCTAAACCCTAAACCCCTAGAGGGGCCTTCTCGCAGGCGCTGGATGCTGCGAGGTAGGTGATGCCATCCTCGTGGCTTAGTACATCCGGGGGTTTGGGGTTTCGGAGGTTGGGGTTTAGGGTTTAGGGTTTAGGGTTTTGGGTTTCGGAGGCTAGGGTTTAGGGTTTTGGGTTTAGGGTTTAGGGTTTAGGGTTTAGGGTTCAGGGTTTAGGGTTTCGGAGGTTAGGGTTTAGGGATCAGGGTTCAGGGTATAGGGTTTAGGATTTAGGGTTGGTTCATCAGAGCAACTCTAAGCCCTAAACCCTAAACCCTGAACCCTAAACCCTCACCTTAAACCCTAAACCCTGAACCCTATTTAAACCCTAAACCCTAAACCCTCCAAGCGCGATCCACAGGCACTGGCTGCAGCTTGCTGCAGGCAGCCTGCTCCAGCAACTGGAGGGCCAGCTGCCATTGCCCAGTCTTCCTTGAGGGTTTAGGGGTTAGGGTTTAGGGTTTAGGGTCTAGGGTTTAGGGTCTAGGGTTTCGGGCTTCGTGAAGTTGTATGGGTTTATGAGGGCTTATCAGGGCTTGCCGAGCTTGGAAGGCCTAGTTAAAAGCTTATGAAAGTTCCGTCAGGGTTTGCAAGGTCTGAGGTTTAGGTCGGGTTTAGGGCTTCGGGGGCCTACTGTTTACGGGGTCTAGGGTTGAAGGGGTTTTAGGGTGCCTTAGGGGAGGTTGGGTGATAGGACACGCAGCCCCATGCGAACCCAAAACTAGCAACCCTGTGACTCTAGGCATCATCGAAATCGTCATTGTCATCCGTGTCATCTAGTCTGGAAGACTTCCTTGAGTTTGATCTTGGAAATGCGAACTGCAGCCGGCACCCACTCCACTGTCACCCCTCGTCGACGCTGCCCCTGAGGGGGCCTGTCGTGTGCCACTGCAGTACCCAGCAAAGCACCATCACCCCATACTGCCCAGGGGTTCCAGCCTTTTGCAGCGGCATCTTTGTGAAAGTGTCTCTTCGCACTTAGCACGCGTAGCGCGTTTCGCGTGGTGAGCCATGAGAAGGGCAGCAGGCCCTCGGAGGTAACGAAGGGCAGCCCATTGCAAATGATACAAACTTTGATTTGAAGCATGAACCCAAACCCCAAAGAACTCCCGTGTGCATTCCCGCCGAACTAAACCCTAAACCTGGAAGTGTGGCTTCATTGAAATTCGGGAACCCTTGTAGGGTTTAGGCTGTCTAAGGTTTAGGGCCAGCCCAAAACTCCAGGCCCCAGCGGGTTCTCGCTTGGACCGCTAAGGTTGTACCTTGGGCTTTGGCGGGGCCAATTTTCAAGATCCCCTAAATAGAAGGGCCATTTTCGGAGCATATTGAGGCAACCTCTAAGGGGGGTACACCCTGAGGGGTCATAGTATGACGCCCTTGAAGGCCAAGTGCCAAGAGCCACAAAAAACCTAAGCTCCCAATTTAGGGTTTAGGGTTTAGGGGTTAGAGTTTAGAGTTTAGGAATCGAACACTAGACGGGTAGAAAACCTTCATTCGAGCTGTGAAGTACCGCCCCAGGAATAGAAACTTGCAAGGGCTCTTTTGAGTAGAACTCGGAATGCCAGCAAATTATACAAGTGCTCTACTCCAGTGCCCAAACGAGAGGAACCCTAAACACTGTCTAAAGGACAGACTACAGGTGGGTCCCTCAGGTGGGTTGTTTCTGTCTCCGGAGACCTTTGATCAACAGTGGGCTTGTATGTGCCACTTCTAAGACTCTTATAAGGGAAGCTAACCCTAGAGCCTAAACCCTAAACCCTAAACCCTAAACCTTAAACCCTAAACCCGAAACCCGAAACCCTAAACCCTAAGCCAATGCTTCATGCCAAGAAGGCCTGCAGTGGCCCCTGGGCCCACTTGCAGCCGGAGATTCTCGCACACCGAGATGGCCACGTTGTAGGACACGATGTCCTGAAGTTTTGGGGTTTAGGGTTTAGGGTTTAGGTGTTGGGGTTTGGGGTTTAGGGGGGTGGGAGGGGGGTTTAGGGTTTAGGGTTTAGGGTTTAGGGTTGAGGGTTTAGGGTTTAGGGCTCGGAAGCCCACTCCTCGCGGATGTCGCTCCGGCACAAGGCCGCGAGAAGGACCAGCGCTTGCTGCCAAGCCTATCTGTGTGTTGTTGAACTTAAGAGCTGTAAGGAGGGGTTAGGGTTTAGGGTTTAGGGTTTAGGGTTTAGGGTTTAGGGTTTAGGGTTTAGGGTTTAGGGTTTAGGGTTTAGGGTTTAGGGTTTAGGGTTTTAGAACTTAAGAGCTGTAAGGAGGGACCCTTAATCTCATAACACCTCAGGGCTTAGAGCTTGCTGTAGGGTATAGGGTTTAGGGGTCCTACTAAGGGAGGAGGAACCCCTAAAATCGTGTTGCCTTCTGTAGCCACCCCTATATAGACCTTACATCGTCCCTGTATACCTAAGTAGCCCCTAAATCACCCCGAAGGTCCTTTTTAAGGGTTCCTCCCTGAGTCCCTTGATGAACCCTAGCTTAAGAACCCACGACATACTTTTCGTGTGGGTTGCCCAGGACTCCTTTTTTGAGGGGTTGTTATGACAATAACCTACAAAAATGTGTGTGTTGGGTTCTTAAGGGGAATCCTAAACCCTATATCCTGAACTGCTACACCCTAGACCCTCACCCGGCCGCGATGGAGTTGCAAGCGCCCATGGCAGCATTGAAGGACACAGCGCCTGAGATGACGGGTGCGTCCCAGGGCGCTTGGTGTTTGAGGGGGTGTGGGTTTGGGAATTTTTCTTAGCCCGAAACCTGAAACCCAACACCCTTTAACCCTAAAGCCTTAGAGCCCTCAGCCCAAAATCCTGAATCCCAATTGCACTCCAAACCCTAAACCCATCTGAGACTCTGAGTCGTACCAGTCGCGCTTGGGCCTCACGCAGCAGCTCCTGCACAAGAGCACGAACCCTGAGGTGGCAGAGGTCCCGCTTCTTGTTTCAGAGGGAATTCGTGGCTCATGGTACCTACGTAGTACATACTTGGGCCCTAAAGCTGCTATATGGGAACCACTATAAGGCACAAGGTACACATACGAGACGACGCCAGCCCTGCAGAAAACCTATCTGCCCTAGCCCTAGAAGCCTCTCAGCCGTTTTTCTACACCTCAGGTACTGTAAGACCTAAACCCTAAACCCTAAACCCTAAACCCTAAACCCTAAACCCTAAACCCTAAACAGCGAGCCCTATAAACCCTGTAAGCCTCAACCAAATTTAAAGGCTGAGGGTTGGAATGTCCCCCCTTGTGCTAACATTCTTGTGTAGGGAATCGAGTACCCCATATGATAATCCCTATGAAGGACTGTTAGTATAGGGTTTAGGGTTTAGGGTTTAGGGTTTAGGGTTTAGGGTTTAGGGTTTAGGGTTTAGGGTCGCAGAACATCCCAAGCTGAGGGTGTAGGGCAGTGGTGGATGTGAGCCGGAGACGCCGTGCTCAATATCACAGGGACCCTAAACCCTGAACCCTAAACCCCAAACCCTAAACCTGGGGCTCGCACGGACCTAGGCAGTACCCATGGACTGCTGCTGCCTCGCGTTCCTAAACTTTCAGCTTCAGCCCCCGAAGCCCTGATCCTGAACCCCTCAGCCCATACACCCTAAACCCTAAAACCCAAAAAACCAAAAACCCAAAAACCCCAAACCCCGGACCCCTAAACCCCTAAAACCCTAAAACCCTACAACCCTAAACCCTAAAACCTTAATTAAGGCCTTCACACCCGGCAAAGTAGGCAAAACCCAAGCCTCCCTAAGCCAAAACCACCAAGGCACGAACGCCCAGACCCACTCACGCCGCTTCTCGCAGGCGCTGATGGCCGCGTTGAACGTGATCCTCGTGGAGGATCCCCTGCCCTCAGGGTCCATGTACCTAATTAGGGAATACTTGGGCATCAACATACTTCCTAAATAGGGACTTTAGGGCCCAAGTGTATACGAGTATGGTACATGGAGCTTTAGGGTACCTGGGGGACCCAATGACCCCTTAGAAGGGTTTACGGTTTACGGATCACATATTTTAATAGGGATTCTAGTACCCCAAGGCATGCCTATAGGATTCTTCCCTTTGTTAATGGGTTAGGGTTTAGGGTTTAGGGTTTAGGGTTTAGGGTTTAGGGTTTAGGGACGGATTTCGGGCAAAGGTAACCTACACCCAAAGCTCTACACTCAAGGGAGTCATACTCGAACACCTTAAGGATGTGCCCCTAAGAGGTTCCCGTAATATACTCTTACAATGGCCCTTGGGCCTTATCCTCAGATTTCCTTGGGTTTAGGGGGTTAGGGTTTAGGGTTTAGGGTTTACCCTAAACCCTAAACCCTAAACCCTAAACCCTAAACCCTAAACCCTGAACCCTGAACCCTGAAGGGCCCCTCCCAACCCAAGGGCACAACCTTTAGGGGTCCAAGGAAGAGCCCCGTGATAACCCTAAAACCCTCAGGCTGAAACCCTGAAGCCCCAAAGCCCAAAACCCGAAATCCCCCCAAGCCCTAAAACCCTGAAAGCTGTACATCCCTAAGCCCTGAAACCAGACACCCTAAACATCCATAGACCCGAATTAAACCCTAAACCCTAAACCCTACACCCTAAACCCTACACCCTAAACCCTAAACCCTGATCCCTAAACCTCAAAACCAAGCCCCGAAATGCCCATACTTCCATCGAAGAGACTCATGTGGCTCCAGGCTCCGTCCCTCCACGAGCCCAAGCCTTGAGAACAAGAGAGGGTTAAGCCATTTGGGGTTTGGGATTTAGGGTTTAGGGCTTAAGGTTTAGGGTTTAGGGTTTAGGGTTTAAGGCTTAGGGTTTGGGGTTCAGGGCCTAGATAGGGTGAGTCACAAAATAGCCCACAACCTTGTACACGAAAGCTTCTCGGGTCAAGAACCCGAAAGTAAGAGTCCTTAGAGGCTCAATTACGGACATAGGTTCGAGATCTGGTGCTGTAGGGTTTGAGGCTTAAGGTTTCTGTGCTTTGTGTTTTGGGGTGTTGGTGTTTCTTGTTTAGGTTGAAGCTTTCAGGTTTCAGGGTTTGTGGCTTAAGGGCTTAAGATTTGGACTTTATGGTATGCGCGTTTGGGGCTTTGAAGCGTTTCGTGTTCGGGTACAGGGCTGAAACTTCGTGTTTCAGTTCAGGCCTTTGGAGTTAGCCTGTCCCGGTGACATGCTCAAATTCGTTGGCCTCTAACGGATGTGAAGGGAGCAAGCAGTTAGTTTTTCTTTATCACAATGTTATTGAACCCTAGATACACCCACCAAAGCCTGAATATTGCTTCATAGATTGGCAATGCTTACGAGCAGTTTGGAGGCCTAGGGCAGGAGGGTGCCTGCGGCTTGGCTTAGGTGTCTTCGGGTTTTGGATTGAGGGTCTGGTGGTGCCTTCGCCGTCATTCAACCCAGAGTGTCTAGGGTTGCTGGGCTTTAAGACCACAAGCATAAGGAAAAAAGGCTGCAAGGTGGTGTTCTTCGTTGTGGGTGGTAAGCCCTACACCCTAAACCCTAAACCCACGTAACCGCAGAGGCAGTTTTACCATAGCACGAAGACCGATAGACCCAACTTCTAAACCCTGTAAAGCCTTCTGCTTGGTTCCCTTGCCTCATTAGGATGTGTGGGTTTAGGGTTTAGGGTTTAGGGTTTAGGAATTAGGGTTTAGGGTTTTAGGGTTTAGGGTTTAGGGTAGCGTTTCGGGCAGACGGCTGGGACATCGGTGGCTATAGGCTTTTGTTGGTTCAGGGCTCAGGGTGCCAAGGGTTGGAGGACCGCCGAGTTGTTGACAACGCCGAACCTTCTCGGACCTTTGACGATACATTGTGGTGACGTTTAGGGTCTAGGGCTTACTTGGAAGCACTAACCCTAAACCCTAAACCCTAAACCCTAAACCCCTAAACCCCTAAACCCCTAAACCCTAAACCCTAAACCCTAAACCCTAAACCCTAAACCCTAAACCCTAAACCCCTAAACCCCTAAACCCCTAAACCCCTAAACCCCTAAACCCCAAACCCCAAACCCGAAACCCTAAGCCCTAAACCCTAGCACGGTGATTGTAATCGGGCTTCTAGGGGATACTAAGTAGACTTGCTATGTCAAAGGGAGCCTTCTAGGTAGGGGTTTTGGGCTTCTCGGGTGTAGGGCTTAGGGTTTCGAGGATGCTTCCTAGGGTTCAGAACCCAAAACCCTAAACCCAAAACCCCAAACCCGAAAACCTAAACCATAAACCCTAAACCCTAAACCCTAAACCCTAAACCCTAAACCCTGCAGCCAAAGCCGCAGCACCAAGGCCCACTCCCAGACGGAAGCTTTCTCGCAGCTGCTGATGGCGGCGTTGAAGGCGATCACATCGACCTGGATGTCGCCTTCGGGAGTGCTTTCTGGCGTTCTATGGGTTTTATAAGGATTGGTGGGGTTTATGGGGTTTAGAGGGTTTACAGGGTTTACAGGGATTCTGGGGTTTGGGGGTGTACAGAGTTTCTGGATTATGGGGCTTATGGGGTCTATGGGGGTTTAAAGGGTTCGTTTACAGGGTTTATGGGGTCTGTAGGGTTTAAAGGTTTCAGGCGTGATTCAAAGGGTCTACAGGGTTTATATGCGAAGATAGGGTTCATAAAGTTTACGGGGCTGAGGCTCGAAGGTTTCAAGTATGCAAATGATACCTGCTCTGGAGTCTAAAGCCCCCTATTTAAGCTACTATTTGCTGAAGAACCACCCAAAAACTGTAAAATATTCTTCCTTACTAGGGCAATAAAGGGATTGTTCTTCTTCATGCGCTTGGGTCCCTGAAGCGAATAGCGGACAACAGTGTTTCGCTTACTGTAGTAACTAGAGTTCCAGGGACTGATACCACTTCTACCCCAACCTAGGGCGCGGGGGCTCAATCTTCAAAGTTTGCCTGTACCTGGGTCTAGGGTTTAGGCTTGAGGGTTGAGGGTTGACGGTTCTCTTCCTTGCTTTAAGTAGGTGCGAGGCGCTCTGCTCCATGTCTTGTAGCAAGGCCAGCGCCATCTCCCACCGTCCCGCTTTCCTGGATGCTTGGGGTTCAGGGTTTAGGGCTTATAGGGTTTAGGGTTCAGAGGGTTTAGGCTTGGGCTTTGGGGCTTTGGGTTTCGGGCTTTGGGTTTCGGGTTTAACCAGGAATGTGGGTTTATAGGATGATATTTAGGGTTCAAAGGGTTCAAGCTTGTAGGGTGTAATGTAGGGTTCAGTGTGTAGGGGTCTAGAGGGTCTAATTTAGGGTTCCGGGCGAATGGTTTGATAGGGTCAGTTTTAGGGTTTTGCTACACCCTAAAGGGTTTGTTGTACACCCTAAACCCTAAACCCTAAACCCTAAACCCTAAACCCTAAACCCTAAACCCTAAACCACTTGAACGTTGAAGCACTTAGACGCTTTTTTGACTTAGGAAGTCTACTTCGTATCCCCCCAGGCCCCATATCCCGCTAACCCTACCAAGTCAACAGGGATTCCAAGAAAGCCCTCTACCTGACATCTAAATCCATGAGGTTTTGGGTTTCGGATTTGTAGCATAGCTTTAGCTTTATGAATTTCAAGCCCTGAACCCTAAGGCCCCAAACCCGAACGCTTAACCCAAAGCCCTCAATGCTCAAGTCATGTCAGCGTGTCAACTTCCACGCGCAAAGGCTCCAAATACAGTACCCTATATCCATAGATTTGGTTTCTCCCAAAACCTTAGTCACAGGCCTGAGGTCCTGTGTTTGTTGGGAGGAAGCACAGGCCCGAAACCTAAACCCTAACCCCTCAGCCTAAACCGATGAACCCTAAACCCTAAACCTGCAAACCCTAAACCCTAAACCTGCAAACCCTAAACCCTAAACCCTAAACCCTAAACCCTAAACCCTAAACCCTAAACCCTAAACGCTCTCTCGGATCCTCTATAGCTTCGCATTTCTTCACCCAGGCGTCTCGCAAGCGGAGATGGCGGCGCTGCAGGCAATTCTGGGCTGCAGCTGGTCGCGGGAGAGGTGGCTTCTTGGAGGTTGGTTCAGGGTCCTTATACCTCAATTACAAGTGTGTATATATATATATGTATGCCTAACCCACTTATAAGTGTATGTATATAAGAAAAACATACATATATGGTTCAGCCCCGGCGGGCCCCCCCCCCCCCCCCCCCCCCCCCCCCCCCCCCCCCCCCCCCCCCCCCCCCCCCCCCCCCCCCCCCCCAATGGTACCCCCCCCCCCCCCTGTGGTGTGGTTGGGGGTTGGTTTTAGGGTTTTAGGGTTTAGGGTTTAGGGTTTAGGGTTTAGGGTTTTAGGGTTTTAGGGTTTTAGGGTTTTAGGGTTTAGGTTTTAGGGTTTAGGGTTTAGGGTTTAGGGTTTAGGGTTTTCCCCGCGGATGGGGTACTAAGATGATACCCCCCCCCCCCTGTGGTGTGGTTGGGGGTTGGTTTTAGGGTTAGGGTTTAGGGTTCAGGGTTTTAGGGTTTAGGGTTTAAGGTTTAAGACTTAAGGTTTTGGGTTTAGGTTTTAGGGTTTAGGGTTTAGGGACCAAAGAGTAGACTGGGGGGGGGGGGGGATACCATGGGGGGGGGGGGGGCCGGGAACGCCCGACGCTGAACCATACATATATATATATATATATATATGGTCGCCCCCACCCAATGGACCAACCTCCAACCGCAATGGACACACATCGACATGTATAAGGTTCTCGAGACACTGCACCCTGCCATGCTTTCCTTGTCTACTTCTTTATGCTTTTTGTGCTTCCTGTGCTTTGTTTGTGCTTTTTTTCGTGCATTTTTGTGCTTTTTGTCATCTGTTGTGCCTTTTTTTCTGCTTTTTTTTGCACTTTTTGCACTTTTGTGCTTTTTGCACTTTTTGCACTTTTTTACACTTTTTTGCACTTTTTGCACTTTTTTGCACTTTTTTGTGCTTTTTTGTGCTTTTGTTTAATTTCACAATATTTTTGCAAATATTTGTCCTCTTGAATGTGCTTTCCAATCCCAAAATCCAAAAATCCAAAAATCCAAAAATCCAAAAATCCAAAGTTCTCCGGGCAATCTCCCAGGAAACTTTGGATTTTTGGATTTTGGGATTGGATTTTTGTATTTTGGGCTTTCTTTGCTTATAAGAGGCTTATATAGCTGCCACTACTCAATACCCGTGCAGGCACTCTGGCACCCTTTCACTTTCGCGGTGTGGCCTCTGGTCGCAGGATCTGCATACAAAATTTGGAGGTCGGTGAGTTTCTGCTTTGCAGTAAGACTGGACGATGGGCGGTGCGCCTTCTCAACCCTACTTATCAAACAAAGCGCGCAGCATTCTCCCCGTGACTGTCCACATGTTCTGGTTTTTGTACCAGTACGTGAACTGTGCTACCCGGATCTTGCGATTCATGATAGGATTCCCCGGCTTTCGAGACACGAACTTGAGAGTTTTCCGGAGATGTCCCCAAAAGCGGTCGATGATCTGGGTGCCCGATTTCACTTTCAACGTTGGACCGGATGGAATCTTGACCGTGTAAACCTTCGTGTACGTCGGGTTGACCCATGTGAGCCGTGGTTTTTATTCCTAGAAGATTTTCTATGAAATAACGAACCCTTCCGCGGAACCCTTCCGCGGTCCTTCCGCGAGTATTGTTTCTGCTCGTCCGCTTCCTTTGCTTCCGCGGACGCTTCCGCGGACTAATTTCGCGCATTTTTGAGAAACTTGCTTCCGCGAGTAGGTCCGTAAGATATAAACTCGAACACGCGTCTGGAACTTTGAGACTACACGATGAGACACGCGTTCCATGAGAATGCTGCAGCTTGAGCTGGCAGCAGCTGCGCAGCGGTACCATCTACTTTCAAGAACATGGACTCAGTAGGAAGGGCCTGGGCCTTCAGATGGGCACGCGGGCTTCCGCGGAGCTTCCGCGGAGCTTCCGCGGAGCTTCCGCGGAGCTTCCGCGGAGCTTCCGCGGAGCTTCCGCGGCGCTTCCGCCGAGTTCGCATCAAACTTCACGGATAGAAGGCCTCGAAGCCAGGTTTGGGGGCGCTCAAGCCTGAAAATCTGACTTGCTTGCTTTGGGGTTGAGAGTTTACACGGGTTTAGGGCTTTTTTAAAAACTTTGTGTAGGAAGCTTAGGGTCTCAAAAGAAGCCTTATTCCGAACTGCGTCCATGCTTTCGTACGAAGGGTTGTAACCGCAAAACTCCCAGAAAACACCAATCTGCATAACCCACTCGGAACCAGACTTCCGAAACCCACACCAAACAACACGCCCACTAGCCTCCTGGAATATAACAAGCACTCAAACCAAAATTGTTTCTATCGTCGCTTCCGCGGGAGCTTCCGCGGAGATGTGCTTCCGCAACCCTTCCGCGTGCTTCCGCGGCCACAGTTCCGTGCACTTTCACGCCCCGGTTCCCGGAGTTATTTCCGCATATAAGTATCTCTCAAGAGCCGTAAAAAAAAAACCGCTGCTCATGTGGCCTTAGGCAAAGCATGTTGACACACCTACAGATATTAAGAGAACTTGGTTGCAAATACATAACAAACTGAACACAAAAAAATGCTACCTAGTGGCTTTTCCACGCACGAGCTTTCGAACTTTTTTGCGCACCGCGTTACAGTGGATGACATTGGGGATCTTCATCTTGCAAGCGCGGGCTCCGTCTGTGTGAAGGATAACTTGCTTGTTGTGCAAGTGCTTGCGTGCGATAGGGACCCAATCACGCTTTCTGATTGCACCTGGGCCTGGTGCTCGCTTGTGTGTCAGAGCTGGTTTCAGGCGAAAGAGCATCAGCGAATCGGGCCGACCTCGTTCAACTAGCCCTCCCCATTGTTCCCATTGCACTTTCTTCACTGCACTGGACGCGTTCTGATCCTCCCCTTTTCCTAGGTCCACCTCATCTGCCTCGACATCATGCCACTGTCCGTAGGTAATAGTTTTTTCTCTTTCCATGACGAACTGGGATCTTGCAATGTCGTAGTTGGTGTAAATGGTGTTCACTACCTTGTCATCCACATCGAGAATGAGGTGAGCCGAGACCGATGGGACCCCTGCTGCAGCACATAGAAGGAGTGCAGCTTGCTTTCCCAGAGGAGTGTGACCACGACCACAGATAAAAATAGGATGGAAGTCATGTGGGGAAATGCGCCGCATGCATGATTTCTTGTTGCAGCGATAAACCGATGCTTGCTTGCATGAGTCGAAGTAGCGTGGTTTGAGAACACCTTGGCCACAATGAGGACATGACTTGCCTTTCCACTTCTGAATGATGTTGTCTTTTTCAAGTAGTGCGAGCAGAGACTCTTCTTCCATGTTGGCAAGCTCTTGCACCGAGCGGTGCCACTTCTGCTTGTCGAGTGTGTTCTTGACAGTGGGAGTGCCGTGTCGAACATACTTCACCTTGACGAACTTTTTCTTGGTCGCATTTGCTGGCTTCTTCAAAGCTCTTTGCTTACCTCGTTTCGATGACGGCCACGAGGAAGGAGACGAGTTCATAGCCTTCTTGATTTTCTTCGGCATGTGGGGCAAGAAGCACACTTGCTGTACAACCGGTTTGATCAAAACTAAACGACCCAGACGACACACTTGTGAGTGATGGGACCCGTGCTGTGTGCATGTGCAAGATAAAAAAACGACAGAAGCACGCTCGGAGACTTTTGCTGTGGAGCGTGCTTTCCATGGTGCTAGCAGTGAGACTCAAAACTGTTCTACCACCTTTCCTTCCCACACCCTGGGATTATACATGCGATGAGACAATACGATTACTATAAAACAGCCATTAAAAGCATGATCTACTTATTGTGTATGTTTAGCTGCTGTTTGTCATGCTTCATGTGGCATGTGCGTCTGCGAGACTCAAAACTGTTCTGCCACCTTTCTCCCATACCCTGGGATTGCACAAGCGAAGAGACGATACTGCGGTATCTACATGCCCTCTTCGACATCCATCTCATCATGAGCATCCCTCTCATCCTGAGCATCTGCTCCCGGCACTCCCTCGAGATCACACGACATATCCCCTGCTTCATCCTCTGCTTCCCGACGGAGGTCGTCTTCCATGTACTCCATCTCTTGCTCTAAGAGCTTCTCCAGGTCTTGACTGAGTCCTTCGAGTTCGTCCGGTGCACCGGCATGCTCTGACATGTCTGTGGAGGGCTTGCTGATAGTCGTGACGTTTACGGGCACCTTGCTCACTGACGGCTTGCGTACTGGCGAGGGTGAGTCATCCAAGTCAATGACCACATTGACGGCAGACAAGGAGCGGAACACATTTGATGGAATCTCTTGCTTCACTGCCATTGGCTTGCGTGTGGGTGTGCTGTTGACGGGTGGGATTGCAGCTTTTGATGCAGCGCCGTCTGCACTCGCTGAAGCACTGGCCGCGGCACAGGCTGTGTTTGCATGGGGCTTGGGGAGGGTTGGCGGCAGCGTCATGTTTCGGCGAAGTTCCTCTGCGATGTTGATTCCGACTGGGTTGTGCTGCGAAGGCTCTGGTCTCGAGGCTGCACATCCGAAAGGGCTCCCTCGGCTGATGATGGTGACTCTCTTCGGTAAGTTTGCGACGTCTCCTGCCATAGCCTTTTTGACCCAGTTGGCCTCCCACTCAACCTTCTCCTCGAAGTCTGCAGGCAAGTCTACTCCTCCCTTCCTGTGATAGTCGTACACTCCCCTCGACTCTGCATGGAGCAAGTCGGTTTTCTTGCCAAGAGGTATGCGAATCACTGGGGTTGCCACCTCACTCGCTGGGCGGATGTAGAGGCACTGGGATGTGTTGAGAAAGACATGTGTGCGCTTCAGGACTGCCATGATGTTTGTTTCTGAGAGATCTTTCGAACACCATGCGGACTCGAGCATTTTCATAAACTCGTCGTGGCTGACATAGGAAGGCACTCCATTCTCGATTTCAAGCAAGGGTTGGTTGAGCTTCGGCTCTGCTTTCACATCAAAGTCGTTCACGCAGTAAATTCGCGTCTGCCCCTTTACCCATTTTGCTGCACCCCACCTCTCCTTCGACATGCTTTCAATGTTGCCGACGTCGGTGAAAGCCTTTACCTTCTTAAACGGCTGCTCACACAGCGAGCCATCGTCGAAGATGTCAGGCCTCATGGCGGTACCGACTTGGCCTTAGAGATATTTTTAGCCTAGAAAACCCTTTGATTGTAAATCAAAGAACTCGTTTAAACATGTTTTGCCGAGTTTCCTCGAAAGAAATCAAACTCGGAGGCTTGGCGACATGATGCTTTGACCTCATCTGACTTGCCGAGCTTAGTAATCCAGTACCTCGATAGAGCCATGGCAATGGACCTTGCCACTGGTGTTTTCCCTGCGCCTGGGACGCCGTGGAAGCCGAGTGCTTTTTCCGACAAAGATGCAAAGAGAGGACCCAGAGCATTGAGAAACCTCACATCCAAGTCGTAGAGAGTTAATGGCCACACTTCATGCACTTGTGCCAGAACTCCATCCTGAGCTAGATTTCGCAAACTCTTTTCCACTAGCACAGGCGACCAACGATGGAGAGGAGAGTCCCTTGATGATGTCTGGATTGTCACCCAACGAAGCATCCGATTCCGAGTATTGTCTCTGGGCCCATGTGCCTCGATGTAGTCGAAGCCTCGATCCCACTCTTCTATGGAGCGTTCTTGCTCGGGCTTACCTTCTTCTTGTGTACGAAGAACGTGATGGCGGCACTGGAACCCCCCCATTTGCTCGAAGAGATAGTGCAAGCATTTCTTGACCGTCTTGATATCACCCGACCAGTCAACGATATGAGGCTTGCCACAGCACATGTCACGGACGACGCTGACTTTTGTTTTCTCGGAAAGGTTAATGAGTTTGATGACTGCGTACTTCCCATTGTTTTGTGCAAGGACTGCGATGTCGATCCGGAAGGTTCCCGACGGGGCCGTCTTCAATCCGAAAGGCAGTGGTAGCTTGCTGAACTCCTTGGACTGAATGCTGTTCTTCAACTCACTCGGTGAAAAGGTAGGCACGTCCATGACAACATCGACGACGCATTTCACGAACCCCGATTCAGGAAAGTCCAGGATGGGCAGATCCAAAACGTTTAAGGGACCAGGACTGGACTCGACGAACTGATGCACATCGATGGTGTAGAGTTTCAACTTGGCTACGTGCTCTTTCACTTCCTGCATGGAGACTTCGCCAGACTCCAACATGATGAGATCGTGGGCCGAGACACTGGCTACTACACTGACAGCAACAACTTGAGACACAACTCACTGCTTGCATACGTTCGCACTTGCACTTCCTGTGTCAATCTGTGCTGAAGAAGCATGTGCTTACATAATATGGGAATTACCTTACATATACTATATATTTATAGACGGAATATATGTAAGAGCTCACCCCCGCACCCAAAAATCCAAAAATCCAAAAATCCAAAGTTTCCTGGGGGATTGTCCGGAGAACTTTGGATTTTTGGATTTTTGGATTTTTGGATTTTTCGATTGGAAAAGCACTTTCAAGAGGATAAATATTTGCAAAAACATTGCGAAAGTACAAAAAGCACAAAAAAGTGCAAAAAACGAAAAAAAGTGCAAAAAGTGCAAAAAAAAACGAAAAAGTGCAAAAAGTGCAAAAAGTGCAAAAAGTGCAAAAAAGTGCAAAAAGTGCAAAAAGTACAAAAAAGCACGAAAAAGCACAAAAAAGCACAAAAAAAAGCACAAAAAATCTAAATATCCAAAAATCCAAAAATCCAAAAATCCAAAGTTTCCTGGGAGATTGTCCGGGGAACTTTGGATTTTTGGATTTTTGGAAATTTGGATTTTTGGACTTCTTTTCCATTTCGCGGTTGGTCCATTGGGGGGGGGGGGGGTGAGCATATATATATATATACATACATACATACAAACTATATATATATATATATATCTGTGTGTGCGTGTCCCACTGTTAAGCCTTTCTTAGGTGGGGAATAGTGTTCTAAGAATAGGTACCACGAACCTCCAAGCCGTGGTAGAGCTTTTGGGTTATGTGGCCCAGGGCTTCAGGGTTTCATGGATTAGGGCTTGTAGAGGTTCTTAGGGTTTAGGGTTATTAGTTATTAGGGTTTAGGGTTTAGGGTTTAGGGTTTAGGGTTAGGGCTTTAAAGGGGTTTTAGGGCAGATGGTGCGGAGTCGGCGGTTTGGGGCTTGGGGTTGGAGGATGGGGTTGGGTTGTTGTGGGCTTGGGGATTGTTTGCCCTGAACACTGTTTAGGGCTTAGGGTCCGGGCTTAGGGTCCGCTTACACCTTTCGCCCTCTGAGCCCGAAACCCTTTATTCAACCTTTCAGCAACCGAGCCTAATACCTGAACCTCAACCCTCAAACCCTTGAGCGCTGAAGCCCTTAAGCCCCTAAGCTCTAAACCCCGAAAGAAACCTTAAACCCTTCAGCCCTTAACCCCTAAACCCCTCAACAATGAAACCCTACACGATACACACTGAATACTTAGACCCCTAAGCCTTAAACTATCCTAAACCCTGAAACCTTGAACCCCCGAACCCCTAACCCCTGAAACCATAAACCCTAGACCCTGAAACCCTAAACCCAAACCCTGAAACCCCAAAATTCACCCTGATGCCTTATACTTAAACCCTAAACTCTGAAACCTTAAAACCCTCAACCCTTTAAATCCTGAAACCTTAAACCCTAAACCTTAAACACTGAACCCTAAACCCACACATCCACTGCGTGTGCGAGAAGCAGGCTCGGTCCCCAGTGACCTTGGGCCATCTCCTGTCGCACGGAATCCAGGAGTTGTACTCAGAGGCTCATGGCCCCGTTTTTAGGGAAGGTTGAGGGTTTAGGGTTTAGGGTTCAGGGTGTAGGGTTTTGGGTTGAGGGTTCAGGGTTTAGGGTTTTGCGGGGGTTGAGGGTTGAGGGTTCAGGATTCAAGGTTCAGGGTTTAGGTCTCGGCAGTGTGATAAACATACCTACCCAGTAGCATAATTTGTACCCTATCTAACCCCTAAACCTTCCGCTATGAATGCCACAAAGCTACTATTTGCATAAGAACCCCACCATAAATGATGTATATATATATATATATGATGTGTATGTATACATATATATATATATGTGATCCGAAGATTCTTCCCTATAAGGGTAATAAGGGGGTTTGTGTTTGTCTTGTTGTTCTTTGGGGGTTCTTAAGCATATAGTATTCAAAAAGGGAGCGGGTCCTGAAGCAGGGTCAGCGCTCGCTGCCACTGGCCCCCTTTCTCACAAGCACCTCAGGGTTTAGGGTTTAGGGTTTAGGGTTTAGGGTGTAGGGTGTAGGGTGTAGGGTTTTAGGGCGTTTGGGATCTGGCTTTCAGAACTTGGTAGCCCAGTATGATGAAAAGGGCACTTTTTTTTTTGTGGGAGGGGGGGGTGGTTACTTTATAAGGGAACCTTGACCCCCAACAAAAAGGAACAAAAGGGCATATACAACGGGACTGCCAAGAGAACTTAGCCAAAGGGTTCGGTGTTTAGCGTTTGGGATCAAGGGTTTGAGGTCTGTTCGAAGGATCCGGTTCTAAGTCTAAGTCTTCTATCCCACACCATAAGCCGTGAAGGCTATGGAGAGCCATGTAGAACCCTAGATCCTGAACTCTAAGCATGGCATATCAAGGCCAAAGCCCTGAATCCTGGACCATAAGCCCAATCGAGCTAACCCTAAACCCTAAACCCTAAACCCTAAACCCCTCAACACTAAACCCTAAACCCTAAACCCTAAACCCTAAACCCTAAACCCTAAACCCTAAACCCTAAACCCTAAACCCTACACCCTACACCCTACACCCTAAACCCAAATCCGAGGCACTGATGGCTGCACCGTAGGTGACATCTGCCGGCTGCAGCCCTGGGTGTGCCACGGCTTCCACGCGCCGTTTGGGGTTCAGGGTTTAGGGTTCAGGGTTCAGGGTTTAGGGTTTAGGGTTTAGGGCTTAGGGTTTAGGTTTAGGGTTTAGGGTTTAGGGTTCAGGGTTTAGGTTTAGGGTTTAGGGTTCAGGGTTTAGGGTTTATGGTACTTCGACAAAAGGCTGGGAACTTCGGGTCTAAGGGTTGCTTAGGATCTAGAATTTAGGGTTCCGGGCTTCGCCTCAAGGTTTGACACAGCCGGTGATACCACACATGCACACATATTGTCCTAGTCGACGGACGTAGAGGGTTTAGAATTTAGGCTTTAGGGTTTAGGGCTTAGGTTACAATCGCCAGTCTCGGCCAGTGTGAAGTTTACTCTTCTTCGAACTGCGGATGAGGGATTGCCTGGAAAAGGGTTTAGGGTTTAGGGTTTAGGGTTTAGGGTTTAGGGTTTAGGGTATTGGGCTTGGGGCTTCGGTCTCTTAGAAGGGAATTCGGGAATCTGGAAAATTTGGCGTCTGATGTCCCCATAGCCTTAAGGGGTTGTATTCCCTAGAGCGGAAGTTGAAGTTTGCGCGCAACACTCTAAACCCTAAACCCTAAACCCTAAACCCTTAACCCTTAATCCTAAACCCTAAACCCTAAACCCAAACCTTAGAATTGCGTTCAAGAGCGGTTCGGCGTAGGGTTGAGAGCTTTGGGCATCCCAGCTTTGGTTGAAGGGCTTAGGCTGCAGAGTGTAGGGGTTTAGGGTTTAGAGTTTAGGGTTTAGGGTTTAGGGTTTATGGTTTAGGCTTGAAGACTCCGTGCTTAGGGTTTCGAGATTCACGGGTTGCTTCGTCAGCTGAAGAGCGCGCCATGGTCACAGCCCCACGCAACCTCACTAAACCCTAAACCCTAAACCCTAAACCCTAAACCCTAAACCCTAAACCCTAAACCCTAAACCCTAAACCCTAAACCCTAAACCCTAAACCCCGAAACGGTTGCTGCTGAGCCCTTAAGGAAAGTCGGGAATAGCTAAGCCCTCACCTCTCAAAACTATACCCTTGAGCACTCAAAACCGCAGAACCTTTCAAGCCGAAAACCTACACCCCTAAACCCTAAACCCTAAACCCTAAACCTAAACCCCTTAAAACCGCTACTGAAGGCCTCAACTTTTCAAGCCCAAGGGTCGTCGCACTCGGATCAGGTCAAGCAGGTGAAGTGCCCGCTGCCACTCCTTTCTTTCAGGGCTCTAGGGTTTAGGGTTTAGGGTTTGGGGCTTAGGGCGAAGGACTTCCACTTTGTAGAGCGTCCAGGATTCGCAGGCCACGAGTGCGTTAGGGCTTAGAGCGCTTAGGCTTTTAGGGCTCTAGGAGTTAGACCCTAAACCCAAGACGATTCTGGCGACACGGCTCCGCGCTCTTCTCGCAAGCGCTGAGGATGGCACCTGCACGGGAAACCCGAAGCTCTCTGCAGCTTGATGGTTTAGGGTTTAGGGTTGAGAATTCAGGGTTGCCGGTGTGTGGCCGATACCCTCAAGCTAGTTCCTAGAAACCCTAAGCCCTAAACCCTAGTTTCTGAAACCCCTATAAGCCCTAACCCCTAGCTACTGACACCTGTAGACCCTAAACTCTGGCTCATGAAACCCCTAAAGCCTAAACACTAAACCCCAGACCCACCCTAGTTTCTGATGCCCCTAAACCCTCAACCCTAAGCCATAAACCCCAAACCCAAAACCCTGAAGCCAAGGCACTGAAAGCCACGACGTCTGGCTCTACTTGGTGGTGATCCAAGCCTTGGCTTGCCCAGCAAGTAAGCGAGCTTGAGGCTTTAGGGGTTTGGGGTTTAGGGTTTAGGGTTTGGGGTTTGGGGTTAAGGGTTTTAGGGTCTGGGGTTTAGTGTTTAAGGCTTTAGGGGGGTTTGGGGTTTCCGGTTTAGAGTTTCGGGCTGGTGGGGTAGGAGGGCTTAAGGTTTAGGGTCCGTAAACCCTACGTGCACTCTAAATCCTCAACCAGAGTCGAAGGTTGCGGGTGTTGCAAGGGTTCCTGAGTCTTGAACGAAGAGAAGTTTGGCCAAAACCCTGAACCGGGGATTTAGAATCTAGAGTTTCGGGGTGTTAGACTTAGAGTGAGGAGAGAAGTGTTCCGTAAAGCCCTGAACCCTGAACCACCACTCAAAAACACACCCGAAACCCTCAACCCCAAACCCTGAACCCTGAACAGTGAATCCTGAACCCTAACCCTAAACCCTAAGCCCTAAACCCTAAACCCTACACCCTAAAACCTAAACCATAAACCCTAAACCCTAGCATAGGGGGCACCCAGGAGCTTTCGAGCAGCAGCAGGGCCTCCTGCATTCGTAGGCGCGGCGTTGGGGTTTAGGGTTTAGGGTTTAGGGGTTTGGGGTTTAGGGTTTAGGGGTTTAGGGTTTCGGGGTTTAGGGTTTAGGCTTAGGGGTTGAGGGGGTTAGGCAGAAGGCTGCAGGGTTTAGGGGTTGAGGGGGTTAGGGTTTAAGGGGTTTAGGGGTTTAGGTTTACGAGCTGTGGGTTAGGGGTTGAGGGGTTTAGGGTAGAGGGGCTTAGGGTTTAGGGTTTACGGTTTGAGCAGTTTAGGGTTTAGTTTAGGGTTGAACAGGACGCGATAAGCGCTCAACGAGGTTCAGGGCTTAGGGATACTGGGAGGTTTAACGAGGCTAAGGGGATATGGGTTTGGGGGTTGAAGGTTTCGGGGGCCAGGAGGATGAATGGTGCAGGATTTGGGGCGCACCCAGAGTAGCCAGCACACCACTTCCGAACAAGACGACCGGAACCCTGATCGTTGGTTCTACCTAGAACCTAAACCCTAAACCCTAAACCCTAAACCCTAAACCCTAAACCCTAAACCCTAAACCCTAAAACCCAAACCCTAAAACCCAAACCCTGAGGCTCAACGCTGCTCCGCCTGCCACCTCGCACTTGTCTCACAGGCTGTGGCAGCTGCACTCACGGCAAATGCATTCCTTGAGGGGCTCTAGGGTCTAGGGTCTCAGGGGTTTAGGGTTTAGGGTTTAGGGTTTAGGGTTTAGGGTTTAGGGTTTAGGGTTTAGGGTTTAGGGGTGCAGGTCTGAGGGCTTAGGAATGCATGGTTTAGGGTTTAAGGTCGAGGGTTTAGGGTTGGAATTAAGGTCTTGCTTCAAAGGCTTTGTTGTGTCGCGCCGCAGTCTTGATCTTGATGATGATGATGATGGTGATGATGATGATGATGCATGGATACTTCAAGCCGCTCCTGTGGGGCCCATGTATGCCCATACAAGAGTCAATCGCTTCTTTTCCTAGTATCCCAGTAACCATTCTGTAATAGGGGTACCCGTTTTTGGGTTGGTTACTTGATAAGGGAACCTTGTACCCTGGGCTACCAAGCATTGGCTCAGCAGAGAACCCAAAACCTCCTAAACCCTCTGCAGGCTCGCTTGGTTTAAAGTGTAAAACCCTAAACCTTAAACCTTCGTGCTTGGGTTGTCGGTGCATCTGCATCTCTGGAGAATCCTTTCGTTTAGGGTGTGGGGTTTAGGTTTAGGTTCAGGCGAAGAGTAAGGATTCGCGAGTCAGGGGATATACTTTGTGCGTAGCCTGTAGAAGAAAGATCTTCACAGGTTGGGAGACAAGCATGATAAGCTAGCATCCCACACATAATGCGACCAGAAAGGGGAAGCTTTTCTGGTTCAGGGTTTAGGGAGCCTGAAGCCCTACACACACACAAACAACGTTCAGGAACGTAGTGGCCAAACACCAGGACCCTAAACTCTGACCCTGCACCCCCTCATCTTATGACTGAATCCATAAAAGACCCCGGGCCTAACCCTCAACTGCAAAGCCCTAAATGGCTGGGGCGAGGCGCGCCCGCACCCGCAGCGCCGGCAAAGAGGCAAGAAGGCTCAAGGCCTGCTGGCTGAGGGCTTATAAGGGTTAAAACCCTGATACCCAAACCCCAAACCCCAAACCCCAAACCCCAAACCCCAAACCCTAAACCCTAAACCCTAAACCCTAAACCCTAAACCCTAAACCCTAAACCCTAAACCGCGTGTCCTCTTGCCAGCGCCCAGCTCCGGCGCAGGCGCTGATGCTCGCACTCGTGGCCTTCGCACCATCCCGAATGTGGAAAAAACCCTGGGATTAAGGGTCTAGGGTTAGGGTTTAGAGTTGATTATAGGGTTTATAGGGTCTATCGATAGGGATAGGGTTTATAGGGTTTACAGGTTGTGAAGGGTTTAGAGGGTTTAGGTTTTTCCCTACGCCTTAAGCCCCAAAACCGAACCCTAAACCGGACCCTAAACTTAACCCTATGGTGTAGGGTTTGGGTTTAGGGTCTAGTGTAAAACCTCCACAATACAAGGCACTGCTAACTAACCCCTACAGGCCCCTCAACCCCTCAAGCCCCTGGTTAGGATGTAGGGTTGAGGGTTTATCAACCCCAAAACCCCTAAAAAGCACCCGTAAAATTCTATGGCCCTGAGCCCTAAACCCTAAACCGTAAACCCCTAAACCCTGCTGAACCCTGACCGTAAAAGGTGAACCCTAACCCTATGGCCCTTGGCCCTTGGCCCTAAACCCTAAGCCCTAAACCCTAAACCTAAACCCTAAACACCCACTTTTATCTAGATGCCGGGTTGCCACGATGTCTGGAGACAGCTGCCGTTCGTCGAGCTCCTCGAGTCGAAGAAGGGGTTTAGGGTTTAGGGTTTAGGGTCTAGGGCTTAGGGTTCCGCATCTCAAGTCCAGGCACAAGGTTAGAAGTGTTAGGGTTTAGGGTGTAGGAATTCGGGTCCAGCATCTCAAGCCAAGGAATGGGGTTAGAAGTTTAAACCCTCAGCCCTAAACCCTAAACCCGTGCCGAAACCCGAAACCCTAAACCCCTAACCCTAGACTCGGATCTTCCTTCTTGCAGCCGGGTCGCCGAGAGAAGCTGCAAAGCTGCCACCCACTCCGAAGCCTGCGCGGGTTTCGGGTTAAGGGTTTAGGGTTTAGGGCTAGGGTTTAGGTTTTAGGGTTTAGGGTTTAGGGTTTAGGGTTTAGGGTTTGAAGTTTAGGGTTTAGGGTTTAGGGTTTAGGGTTTAGGGTTTAGGGTTTAGGGTTTAGGGTTTAGGGTTTAGGGTTTAGGGTTTAGGGTTTAGGGCTTGGAGTTCAGGACTTCGGGTTGAGATGGGTTTAGGGTTTGGGGTTTGGCTAGGGAGGTTCATGGGCAACTCAATTTGAAAGTTTCCTTATCAAGGTAAGGCCGCTCTAGTCGGATCACCTCAGGTGAGGTTCTTACAGCAAACCCTAAACCCTAAACCCTAAACCCTGAACCCTAAACCCTAAACCCTAAACCCTTACAAACGAGCCTCCAAGGATCCTTCTTATTTCTGTGCGTAGCCGCGTTGAGTAGGCCTTAAGGGTTCACGACTGTTTAGGGTCTACTTCCCTTGGAACCTTAATAAAAGCAATATTTTTGATATCCTCTTGGGCTTTATAATAACAGTAATGATTTATATATATATATATATATACTTGGGTTTTATATAAACAAAAAAATCGATCGCAGGTGTAAACGTCCTGGGTTTCGCATCGGGGGGGAGGGGAGGAGAGGCTGTGCTGCAAGGACCAACCTGCAACGTTTTAGGAGTTCGGGCGTAGGGCCCAGACACTCGAAACGCTAATCGCCCCCTAAAAACTAAACCCCAAACCATAAAACCCTAAGCCCTAGACCCTAAACCCTAACCCTAAACTCTACAGCCTAAACCTACCGCTCAGCTTGTTTCTTGCCCGCGATCTACACGTGAATCTTCTGATTAGGGTTAGGGTTTCAGGTTGAGGGCTTCGGGTTTAGGGGTTTAGGGTCTAGGGTTTCGGGTTTAGGGCTCAGGGGTTTAGGCTTTAGGGTTTCAATGTGATGGCAAGTATCCATGTGTCTCTCCGTAAGCATACTTGCACGACTACTAGTACATCTCATGGCTGCCGGAGGCTCACCATCTTCACTACCAAAGTTACCACTACCATCAATAAATCTATAACGAGACCTACATGGTTGTACTTTGCAAACTCCAAACCCGAAATCCCAAACCCTAAACCCTGAACCCTGAACCCTAAACCCCAGAGGAAGCACCAAAAGGAACTCCTTCTCGCAGGCGGTGATTGCCGCGCTGCAGAGGATCAGATCCACTCCCAGACGCAGCTGCTGCACAGCCTCGGTGGGCCACCCCTGGGAGTTCCAAACCCATAAGGAGCCCTCAGACTTGAGCTCCAAGCCCTGAACCCTGAAACCTAAACCCTAAACCCTAAACCCTAAACCCTAAGCCCTAAACCCTAAACCCTAAACCCTAAACCCTAAACCCTAAACCCTAAAGGGATTTCGGGTTTTCGGGTTTTCGGGTTTTAGGGGGTTGGGGATTTGAGGCTTCTAGGCTTATCAGAGGATGGTGTCCGGCTTGCGAGGTTCGCAGCCGCAATCCCTAAAGCTCCATGCGCATGAAAAAAAATATCTACTTGAGCTTAGGGTTTAGGGTTTAGGGTTTAGGGTTTAGGGTTGAGGGTTGAGGGTTGAGGGTTGAGGGTTGAGGGTTGAGGGTTTAGGGTTTAGGGTTTAGGACTTGTTGTTTTCTTTGTTGTCGCTTCAGGGCCCAAGTATATACTATAAATACATGGATCCTTAGGCAAGTCAGAGAAAGCTCAACCACGAAGAGAGCGAGGGAGGGACGTCCGTTTGCACCAAAGTATGAGACATGAAATTCGTTACATACTCTCATACATGCAACCCATGAGCCAGCTAGGTGTGCCATAGAGACAGTCTGAAAGAGGGAGAGAGAGAGAGAGAGAGAACAAAAAAGAGACATAACAAACGATAAAAAGAGAAATAAGGTAAGGGAGAAAAGAACAGACGACCTCCTTGAGACCTAAATCAGGTAAGGGAGAAAGAAAGAAATCAATAATAAAGCAGAAATAATGAAATAAATAAAGAAACAAAGAAAGACAGAAAGAAAGAAATACATAGAGAAACAAAACAAAGAAATACACAAATAAATAAAGAAAGAGAAAGAGAGAGAGAGAGAGAGAGAGACAGAGAGAGAGAGAGAGGGAGAGACAGAGAGAGAGAGAGAGAGACAGAGAGAGAGAGAGAGAGCGCGAGAGTGAGATAAAGAGGAAGAGCGAGCGAGAGTGAGAGAGAGAGAGAGGAAGGGGAGACGGAGGGCATGCTTCATGCGCACGCAGGGCTTTGCGCAATTGGGGGGACTTGAGAGCTCGCGCGATTTTGTCCATTCCGGTCCAAGGTGCGACGATCAAGAGCCTTAGCTCTGAGTAGGGTTTAGGGTTTAGGGTTTAGGGTTTAGGGTTTAGGGTTTAGGGTTTAGGGTTTAGGGTTTAGGGCTTAGGGCTTAAGGTTTCGGGTTTAGGGCTTCGGGTTTAGGGTTTAGGGTGACCCAGGAGGAACCTAGGAATAGAGAGGGCGCCCGTTTAGGTTTAAAGGGGCTTTTAATTATAAGGGAACCTAGACCCCAAAATGGGCATGAGGGCCTGCTCCGGGTCAAAGGAGCTGAAGCTACATGGAGTAGATTTTCAGGAGCGCGTTCTAAGATTCTGTGCCACGGGCTTTGGGCATCGGACACTATATACTCCTCATATCAAGCCACTACCCTAGAACCCCCAGCCCGAAAACCCGAAATTCCATAAACCCTGACGCCTCATCCCTAAAGAAGATCCCTGTATCAAACAGCTTGGAGCAGTCATGAATACGAAAGGCAGAAACGAGTAGTCGGTCCAGGGCCTCTGCTCTCGGGTTGAGGATTTGGGATTTAAGGTTCCCGAAGCCCTGAACCCTAAACCCTAAACCCTAAACCCTAAACCCCAAACCCTAAACCCTAAACCCTAAACCCTAAACCCTAAACCGCCTAGACCCTAAACCCTACACCCTAAGCCCCGAGCAACTTCGGCTATGAGTCCCCTGTATGCAAGCCAGCTACAGGGCAGTTTGCCACTCCGCAGCCTTCGCACAGGCACTGGCCGCTGCACTGCAAGTGATGACGTTCGCCTCCATGTTAGCGTCTAGACCCAAGAGTAGCTAAAAGGGTGCCCTTTTGGGTTTCAAGGAGCTTATATAAGGGGATGTATTGTTGGAGTGGTCCTTACGCATATTCAATATTGAAGTGGAAGTCTACCCAGCCAGAAGGGCTGTCCTCGGGTCCTCGACTTGGGCTCACAATGCCACATTCCTTTGAGATGCTCTTAAGACCCGACTTCCGCAAAGCCCCTCAACGCCCTCAGAGCCTTCAAGCCTCAGAGCCCTCAGAGCCCTTGACCCTCAACCCTGAGAGCCCTCAGAGCCCTCGGAGCCCTCAAACCCTAAACCCTTTCGGGGCTTGGGGGGATAGAAGCTCCTTTCAGCTGAAGGGTCCTGGTCCGGGGCCATGGGTGAATCGGAAGAACTAGCTTGAGGGTGCAGGCTTTATAGAGATTAGGGTATGGGGTTTAGGGTATGGGGTTTAGGGTTTAGGGTTTAGGGTTTGGGGTATAGGGTGGAGGGTTCAGGGTGGTTCCCAAGTAACCTTAAGACACGCAGGGCTTGTTCAGAGAAACTAGCTCCAAAAAAGTAGGGCAGAAAGGATGGCCGATGTGCTACACTGCCTAACCCTAAATCATATTTGGCATGCTACACCCTAAACTTTCCCTAAACCCGAAACCCTAAACCCTAAACCCTAAACCCTAAACCCTAAACCCTAAATCCTACCCCACAAGCCCTCCTAGGAAGAGGAGCCTGCAGCCGACACATCTCGATGGCGGCCAAGAGCCAGAGGGCCTGCTGCCACTGACATGCCTGGCAACAAAAAGTGCAGTTTGAGGTTCCGTTGTAGCCAGTGACATGCCTGCAAAATAGCCCTAAACCCTAAACCCTAAACCCTAAACCCTAAACCCTAAACCCGAAACCCTAAACCCTAAACCCTAAACCCTGATGGTCGAGGTTTAGTTGGGTTTAGTACTTCTTGCTTTTTGTTGGGAGGAGCGGGGGGGGGGGGGGGGGGGAAGGGGGTAGTTGTGGTTTCAGGTGGGGTTCATGGTTCTGGGATCTCATTGCGGGTTGAGTTGGAGTTAGTCGAGTTGGAGTGAGTAGTTCTTTGGGGGTAGTTGTGGGCTTTGTTGGTGTTGGTCGTTTTGTGGGGAAGTTGGATTCAGTAGGTCGGTTGGGGATGTAGCGAAAGTCATGAGTTGTTGTGGTAGGTTTTTAGTTGAAGATAGTAGCTTTGGGAAAGTTTTGGGGTTCAGTTGGACTTGCCTTAAGAACCCATAACCTACTTTGTTGTACGTGAATCAGGGGAGCAATAACCTCCAAAAACACGTAGGCTTTGGGTTCTTAAAGTTAGGACCTAAACCCTGAACCCTAAACCCTAAACGCTGACCTCGAAACCCTGCATGTAGTTCTGGGTTTAGTTGGGAGCTCGCAGTTGTTGCGGCGAGTTCTGGATTTATGGGGTTAGGGTTGCAGGTCTGAGTCTCAGGTAGTCTTGCCAACAGGCATGCCAAACCCTAAACCCTAAACCCCCTTGAAGAAAAACGAACGCCCATTAACCTCGCCTTCTCACAGACGCTGATGGCCGCGCCGAACGTGACAACCGTGGCCTGCAAACTCTTTGCCTTGACAGCAGGTTAGACAGAGCACTTGAACACAAACCCCCGTGCCTTACTCTCAGCACCAGCACTCTCGTGGCGGGCTTTCGTGGCTGAGGGACCCCGGTGTCTCTTCCAGACGAGCCCTAGCCGTCAAAATCATCGTTAGTTGTAGAGAACCCCTACACATACACCTTCAAATCCCTCAATCCTAACCCTAATCCCTAAACAAAAACACATCCTACACACAGAAAAACCTGACACCTAAACCTTGAGCCCTAAACGCTAAACCACCAAACCTCAGTTGCTGAGTTCAGAAGCTTTTTGGGTACACTTTCAGTGCTATAGGGGACTGCAGTACTAAGAAACACTTTTCCCGAACACCCCAAAGCCCAAGCAAAGGCAAAGGCCTGCACGTCGGCGAGCAGGTGCAAGGCTAGCTCCCACTGCCTCTCCTTGGAGTTTAGGGTTTGGGGTTTAGGGTTTGGGGTTTAGGGCTAGGGTTTAGGGCTAGGGTTTAGGGGCTTCGGGTTTGGGGGTTCGGGTTTGGGGTTTAGGGCTTGGGGTTTGGAGGTTTGGGGTTTACAGGGTTGAACTAAGGCTTTCAGCTCGTTGTCTAGGGCTCAGGAGTTTAAGGTGCTTGTGAAGACCTTATCTGGGAGCCTTGGGTAAGAGGGCGAGGCTAGGTGTCGCCCCGGAGCCCTAAACCCTATGCCTATATACATAGGGTTTAGGGTTTAGGGTTTAGGGTTTAGGGTTTAGGGTTTAGGGTTTAGGGTTTAGGGTTAGGGTACGTAGCCTTACACCCTTGAGCCTATCTGGCAGCCTTGGGTAAGAGGGCGAGGCTAGGGTGTCGCCCCGGAGCCCTAAACCCTCTGCCTATATACATAGGGTCTATAGGGTTTAGGGTTTAGGGTTTAGGGTCTAGGGTCTAGGGTACGTAGCCTTAAACCCTTGGCAACTTGGCACAACGGCTGCCGATGTATCCGGGAGTCGATCTTGCATGCGGCGATTCGCTTGTTGTAGCCCACCTTGGCAGCAAAAAAAAACCTAAACCCTAAACCCTAAACCCTAAAGAACAAAAAGCAACTTTGGGGTTTCGGATTTAAAGCTTGGGATTCTCCAAAGAGGAGAGGATAACAGCGGGCACCATTGAAGGTGCCGAGGGCTGCAACAGCAATAAATAGAATCTGCAACATGAACCCGCAATCGTTCAACACCCAAACCCTAAACTGGAAGCAGGGCGACCACTTCAGCAAGTCCAGTCGCACGCACCATGGCAAACAGCCCCGAGCGGCAGCGCCAGACTGCAAACAAAAACAAACCCAGGTTGACCCGAAACCCTCAAGCCCCCTGGAGATGCGCGAGTTGTCTAGGGTTTAGGGTTCAGGGTTTAGGGTTTAAGGATTAGGGGGCGCAAAGCGCCAACGGCGCTTCACTGTCTGAGCCAAAGGCCTGCCGACACGAGATTTTTGGCAGCTGTCCTTTTGTACACATGTTTCAAGCGAGTCATACTCGGACCCCCTTTAGGGATGTCCACTGCCACTCTTTACGCGCATCCCCTAGCTCCACCACACTGCGTCCACCAGTCTTCTTGTAGGGTTTAGGGTTTAGGGCTTAGGGCTTAGGGTTTAGGGTTTAGGGTATAGGGTTTCGGGTTTGGGGTTTGGGGTTGACGCCTAGACCCAAGAGTAACCGATGATTCGTAAGGGTGCCCTTGTTGCTTGAAGGGGCTGATAAGGGAAGCTAAAACCCAAAAAAAGGAATGAGGGCCTACTCCGGGTCCTAGCCAATGTCTCATCCGTTCTTCTATAGAAACCCCCCTGCCCCTGTGAAATAAACATGTATTGTCGTGCTTATACGCAAAACGCGCGGATAATCCATAGGTGTTTCGTCCGACGGCATAGGCCTTGGGCTACGTCTTTGGAATTCGGAATCAGGGTACACCCACTAGACTCACTAGACCCTGCACAAGCCAAACTACCGGCCCGCCGCCCTAAACTCTATACCCCGAAACCCTAAACCCCAAACCCCAAAACCCCACACCCTAAACCCTAAACCCTAAACCCTAAACCCTAAACCCTAAACCCCACACCCCCAAAACCCTCAACCCTCGGAAGCCTTGTAGATGCGGAGGTCGGCTTTCCCGAAGGCCGTCGGCACCTGCACCAAGATAATCTCCGGGCAGGCCTCCGGCAGATCTGCAGCTTGAGTTGCTAAACCCTAAACCCTAAACCCTAAACCCTAAACCCTAAACCCTAAACCCTAAACCCTAAACCCTAAACCCTAAACCCTAAACCCTAAACCCTAAACCCTAAACTAAGTGAGGGGTCGCTTCCGTCGAGCGACAGACCCCGAACGCTCGGCCGAGGGCCTTACAGCCCGAGCGCCCAAGCGAAAAGAGAAACGGAAAGGTGAGGGTTAAGCCTCACCGTCTGTCCTGGACAGGCCAACGGACATCGGCCTTTTTTACGACAACGTCAGTACTCGGCTAAGGGATGGCCGGCACCCAGACCACCTTTAGCGTAGCTAAAGTATAACCCCAAATCGTAACCCTTTGCCTCTGGAGGTCGGTTCAGGGTTTTGGGTTCAGGGTTTGTCGGGCCCCCCCCGCCGGGGGCCCCCTGGTCCCTGGTAGCTGGATTCCTGGACCAGGAGGCTGGCGAGGGGTCCAGGCAGGCTGGTTGCTCAATTTCGTGATTTTGGGGGCTTTTTCACATTTCCAACCCGGGCCAAGGGCCCCCCAAGCCAAGGGAGCCAAGGACTCAAGGACCGGCCAAGACCGTCAAGAACCCCCAACAATACGCCCCCTTGGCCTAACACCCTGCCAAGGGCCCCCCCAACCAGGGCTCGGCTAAGGGCCTAGGAAGCCCCCAAGAGGCGCCAAGAGCCACCAAAAGCTTCAAAAGCTTCAAAAGGCCCACTAAAAGAAGGGGGACCACAAGATTTGTCCGTGCCCACAATGAGAATATTGAAAACATTGCTTTTAGCCCCTGCCCGCCTTTTAGTATTGAAATCGATGGCTCCCCCTAAATCAGCAAGGACCTCTACGGGCCCACGTGCCGAAGGCCCGAAAAGGACCGAAACTACCCCGAACCCCAGCCTAAACCCTGACACCGCAAAACCCTACGACGGCCTTCAAGCAAATAAGGGCCTCTACGGGCCCTAACGTGCCGAAGGCCCGAAAAGGGCCGAGGCTACCCCGAACCCCAGCTTAAACCCTAACACCGCAAAACCCTACGAAGGCCTTCAAGCAAATAAGGGCCTCTACGGGCCCTAACTTGCCGAAGGCCCGAAAAGGGCCGAGGCTACCCCGAACCCGAGCTTAAACCCTAGCGATTGAAAGACTCATTGGCGAAAAACTCATTAATAGGTTCCCTGACCTTTAAATGAATAAAGCCTCTACGGCCCCTGACACGCCGAAGGTCCGAACAAGGCCCCGAGAGACCCCAAGAGCCACCAAAATACTTCAAAAGGCTTCAAAAGGCCCCCTAAAAGAAGGGGGACCCCAGGATGCCCGTACCCGCAATGAAAAATGCGATTTTTTGGTAGTGAAATCGATGCTTAATTGAGGCCCTTAAAGAAAGGGAATCCAGGAGCAGACACAAAGGGTTTCCCTGACCTTCAAATAAATAAGGGCCTCTACGGGCCCTGACACGCCGAAGGCCCGAAAAGGGCCGAGGCTACCCCCAACCCCAGCTTAAACCCTAACAGCGAAACTTAAAAACGTCAAAGCAAGCATCGGGGCACAAGAAAGTAAATTCCATAAACCCTAAACCCTAATAGAGTATAGTGTGGGTGGCCGGGGTGGGTTGACGGGC
Organism: Symbiodinium natans; assembly: GCA_905221605.1. Taxonomy (NCBI): domain Eukaryota; class Dinophyceae; order Suessiales; family Symbiodiniaceae; genus Symbiodinium; species Symbiodinium natans. The sequence continues at coordinate 860,049 of CAJNDS010002468.1, read as the reverse complement.
AACGCGAGCGCGCGGCCCGGGGTGTTTCACACCCGAGCGCGCGCCCTCCCCTGACACACCCTGAACCCTAAACCCTAAACCCTAAACCCTAAACCCTAAACCCTAAACCCTCAACCCTAAACCCTAAACCCTAAACCCTAGCGCTAGACCTTAAACCCTAAACCCTCAACCCTAACGCTAGACCATAAACCCTGCATAAACGCGGTCCGAATTATCATGGGGGCTCCTAAACGAGCCTTCCTTGGAAGTAGCTACCAAATCTCTAGCCCTGAGCCCCAAACATTACTTGAAGGTTCGCTTATGATCAGAAGTAGCTAAGGTCACAAATCCACCCCAGAGGGTCAGGAAACTACACGTTGCAATAGTAGAGCTACACCCGAGTTGTAGCCACCATTGACCCGCCAAGTATTGAACTGAACCCTAAAGTTTGGAGTCTAGGGTGTAGGGTTTTACACGGTATAGGGCGCCCACAGCACACAACGCACTCCACACCCCGTTCCCTCTCCCCCCCCCAGGGTTTAGGGTTTAGAGTTTAAAGTCTAGATTTTAGGTTCAAGGGCTTGGTGTTTAGGGTTCTGGGTCAAAGCCCCTGAACGCAAAGCCTATAACCCGGCCCCCCACCACCCCCCCCCCCACCCCCCCCCCCCCACCCCCCCCCAATACCAAACACATCCCGCGCAAATACCCCCCCCCCCCCTCCCCCTAAACCCTAAACCCTAAACCCCAAACCCTAAACCCAAAACCCAAAACCCTAAACGCCCCCGAAAAAGTCAGGAAGCCTTGCGGGCTTCGGCACCCGACATCCTTGGAGCATCTTCACACGGGCAGCTTGCTGTTCTAGGGGGGCAACTGTATCGCCCCTCATTGTCAAGCGCGACGCGAAGAAACAGGAGTCTGCGACGACACGGTCGGCATAAGTCATGTTGAATAGGTTCTGTCGAATCGGTGCAGAAGGTATTCAGGGTTCAACCCTAAAGGGTTTAGGGTTTAGGGTTTCGGGTTTAGGGTTTAGGGTTTAGGGTTAAACCCTATAAACTGCAAGGGGCGTTCTATATCCGGGTTGAAGGATGCGGGGGGTGAAGGGCTTTGAGGGCTTCAGGGCTTGTGGCTTTGAAGGGTTTGAGGCTTCTAAAAAGGCCTTCATGAGGGGCTCCAAGAGGGGTGTGTACCCAAGGTTCCCTAATAATTACTCCCCACTACTCCCGAAGGCTCCCCAAGCTTCCCTAAGGGTTCCCTGGGTGCCTGCCATAAACCGCTAGTAAGGGTAGTTCTATGGACCTCAGCATGATCCCTTACCCCTAAACACTAAACCCTAAACCCTAAACCCTTTTAAGGTATTTTTAAGGGCCCACACTGAGGGATCATCTAACTACCCTAAGAGAACCACGAACCCTTAGCCCTTCCTCAAACCCACAGCCTATTCAGGGCACCTCAAGCTATCCTGGGTGCACCCTGCCAGAAATCATAGTAGTCCACGTAGATCTAGGACCATCTAGGGCTCAGGTCTAGGGGTTGTCATCCGGCTTCGTCCAGGGCAAAAACACCGCAAGGAAAGCTGGAAGCAAACCTTTGAAACAAAAAAGGCGGAAAACCCAAAGCCGCAGAACCGAAACAATCCACACAAGAAAACGATCGAACCCAAGAAGGTGGCCCTAAACCCTATAAAGCCCGGAAACCTTGTCAACCCCATAAGCCCTCTAAACCCTCTAAAGCCAAAACCGCAAACCCTAAACCCCAATCCCAACGAAGGTCAGTCCTAGAGTCGTTCTGGTGACGCCCTTCGCACGAGCTTCGTAGGACACCGCAATGATGCCTCCCATGGCGCCTGCTCTCGAACCGAAGTCACCCAAGCCCTCCAAAACCCTAAAGAAACTTGAAGCCCATCACTCTGAAGCAAACCCTAGAAGTTTAGGGTTTAGGGTTAAGGGTTTAGGGTTATAGGGTTTAGGGTTTAGGGTTTAGGGCTAGGCCTTCAACACCCAAAACCCCAAAACCTTAACAGACCCAAAGCCTACCTTTTGTTGTACTTAACGGGTTTTTGGCAGTAGGAACCTGCAAAGGAGGAGGCTTTTTGGTTCTTGAAGTAGCCGCAAGCCCCCTTTTGACGGCTTAGGGTTTAGGGTTTAGGGCTTTAAGGACTGAGGGGTATTTAGGTTTATGGGGTTTAAGGGAATTCGGGAAGCTATTGGGGGGGGGGGGGGGGGGGGGGGGGGGGGGGGGTGGTGGGGTTGAGGGTTCAGGGTTTACCTTTTACGGTTTTAAAATCCTAAACCCTAAACCCTAAACCCTGAACCCGGAGCCCTAAGCGTTGCCTCCAGTTCGCCAACGGTCTGCCTCTGGCGGCAAGTCTGGACGCCCGCGTTCGCCAGTGGGATACTGCACCACCTCAATGGCAACTATAAGGTTCGGGTTTCGGGTTTAGGGTTTCGGGTTTAGGGATTGAGGTTTAGATTCTAAGTGTAGAGTTGAGGGTTTAGCATTCTAGGGTGTTCGGGACTTAGGGGTGTAAGTGTTCTAGAGGGAGAAGAACCCCCCCCTACAATCAGAAGTAACTTGGTAAGTAGGCCCGAAGTTCAGTGTCTCGCACTATAACTCAGGTGCTGCGTTGCTTAGATGAAAGGGCGGAGAACAAAGGGCTCACTACGGGGCATCCGGCTACACAAGCCCCAAGGGTCCGTGCACCTATGTAGTCTATACTTCGGCCTTTAGGGTTTGGGGTTTAGGGTTTAGGGTTTAGGGTTTAGGGTTGAACCCCATTTAAGGGTCAAGTGTGCGCTACAGAGGCTCATGGGCAAGCTTCAAACCCTGTATGCTCAAGCGTGTTTGAACGGTTTAGGGGTTAGGGCTTAGGGTCTAGGGTCCTCAGAAACCAAACATCGGAAACCACTTTTGACGAACCCTCACTAGTCTCTGCCGGTAGACCCTAGGGCTTACCTTCTTGAGGGAAGATTTATGGAAGCCTACAGCCGAAACCCGAGATCCAAAAGACATGCGAGCCCCGAACCCTAGACGCTGAACCCTAAATCCTAAACCCGGATTCCAACCACCCGGAACACTCATTCCCCCAAACCCGGGACGACCTGAAAGGAAAGGTTCATGATACTTCTAAAACCAGTAGTGTCTAGATCCAGGAGTTACCTAGGATAGAAAGGGTGCACTTTTGATTTAAACGGGCTTATAAGGGAACCTAAGGAATTAACCAATAATCATATCTGTCCTTGACACCCAAGTATAAACACCATATTCGGGTATTTAAGGCGCTTAGAATCTGGGCGATAACGGCCCTAAACCCCAACAACTGGACCCTAAACCCTCTTAATTGGGGCTTTAAGTGCCCAGCGCCTCCAAGAAAAAACTCCTCCTGCATGTCAAGGCACAGCGCAAGGCTTCCCTGTCAGCCGCGCGTCGCGCGCGCGCCTGTGAGGCTTTCAGGGGTTTTTAGGGTTTCTAGGGTTTAGGGTCTTTAAAGGGTTTAGGGTTTGTAGGGTTTAGGGTCTTTACAGGGTTTAGGGTCTTTATAGGGTTTAGGGTCTTTGTAGGGTTTAGGGTGTTTAGAGTTTGGGACTTAGGCTCCTCGACTTCCTAAGAGGACGTAGCAAGCCGTACTGCGGGGGGCCTTTGTAGTTACAATGAGTGTCTTTTTGAGGGGGGGTATGACAATAGAATTGTAAAGGGACCATAAGGGTATACTATTGCGAATTGTTCCGACCCCCTAAACCCTAAACCAAAACCCTAAAACCTAAACTTTGGCATTTGTGTACATCTACCACCCTCACACAAAGAAAGCCCCCAAGAAGACGCCTGAATACCATGCCTCTAAACCCTGGACCTCCAACCCTTCGCCCTTCGCCCGAAGCCCTAAACCCTAAACCCCAAGCCCTAAGCCCTAAGCCCTAAACCCTAAACCCTAAGCCCTAACCCTAAACCCTAAACCCTAAACCCTGTGGGAGACGCCCATGCTGCAAGGGCGCTCCACAGCGACGTAGAAGCAGTCCTTGGCTTGCAAAGCAGTGTTTAGACGTTTGGGCCTTTTTAGGGTTTAGGGGGTTAGGGTTTAGGGTTTAGGGTTTAGGGTTTAGGGTTTAGGGTTTAGGGTTTGGAAGTTGAGGGATGAAGAGTTTCGGGTCTCAGAGTTTAGGCGGTTGCAGGGTATAGGGTTTAGCAACCTTGTGCCCTGACATAGGATATTTCCCCGAAATCATTGAAGTACATCCCCTTTCTTGAGGTCAGGGTTCAGGGAACCCCAAAACCCTAAACCCTAAACGACCCTAAACCATAAACCCTAAACCCTGAACCCTAAACCCTAAACCCCAAACCCCTCCAAGCCCTAAACTCGGAACCCCTGGGTTCCCTTCGAGGGCTCCTCCTCACATCCCGATCAACCTTACCTAGGACACCCCTTCTTTTGTCCACAGAAAATTCCTGGGTTTGGGGTGTAGGGTTTAGGGTTTAGGGTTTGGGGTTTAGGGTTTAGGGTTTAGGGTTTTGGGTTTAGGGGGCATGGCAAGCCTCCTTTCCAAGACCCCGACGATATTATCCGGATAATCCAAGCAAAGCCGAAACCAAGATTTTATCTCTCGAACAACCAGGTTCAGGGTTTGGGGTTTAGGGTTTAGGGTTTAGGGTTTAGGGAAAGAATTTTCTTGATCAATCCGGCAAAAGGGCTGGCTACTGATTTTTCAGCCCCTGTAAGATGTGCTAGGGCCTCGACCCCCTTGCGGTTTAACTAGGGTTCAGGGTTTAGGGTTTAATGTTAACCGCACATTTATAAATGGGGGTGGGAATTGCAATATTCGCCAGGCCAGAGGGCCCCAGCCGAAGACTACTTTCCATTGCGCGAGGTTTCCGGGCTAATAAACAAGTCTATATAGGGGGGTCCGGTGAGAATAATAATGGGGTGACACTGCAATATTTTTCCGGCCAGGAATGCAAGATTTTACTGAAAATGGCTTAAGAGTTCCATTGCAGAGAAGACTTGTCAGCTGAGCTGGCTTGAAAGAGCTCCGAGGCTCCCTTCAAGACAAAGCAGAGCAGACCCTGACAGCTGACCCCTGCCCAGACCCCCAGAAGACCCCCAGATTCCAATTATTGACACCCCCTCTTTTTTTGACCCATCCAAACCCTGGGGACCAAAACAAGATGCGGGGGGGGGGGGGGGGTGGTTTATTAAAGCGACATTAACATGAGGGTTTAGGGTTTAGGGTTTAGGGTTTAGGGTTTATGGTTTAGGAATCAGGGTTTAGGGACATAGGCCGTCAGCGCTCCATGTCGATGAAGCCCACCACCGGCGGCAGCGCACGCGAAGCGGCGCCTCCGCTGTGCACAAGTTTACGTCGTCGGGCTTCGGAATCCAGGGCTTGGCAGGGGCTTCGGGTTTAGGGTTTAGGATTAGGGTTTAGGGTTTAGGGTTTAGGGCTAGGGATTAGGGTTTGGGGTTTGGGGTTTCTAGGGTATGGTTTCTTTCGAGGCTCGCGGGATGCGAGGAATGTAAAATGCAAGTTGTGAAGTTTCATGACCCACACCAATCCCAAAATGCTCCCAAACCCGGAAGCCCGAAACCCTAAACCCTAACCCTCTACTCCACTCTACCTCAGGCTGCCGAAAGAAGCAATTCATATCTGAGGATGTTAGATGTTCCCGCGTGGGTGTATATGAACATAGGACATATAGTTCCTAACCCTAAACCTCCTAAACCCAAAATGGAACCCTAAGCCCGCAGGCCTAAACCCTGTGCACACCCTACACCCTTAAACCCCACATACTCGCAAACCTTAAAAGGGATTCTAATTGGGGGGTACTCCCTCTTCGGTTTAGGGTTTAGGGTTTAGGGTTTAGGGTTTAGGGTTTAGGGTTTAGGGTTTAGGGTTTAGGGTTTAGGGTTTAGGGTTGAGGACTGCTACAAAAAAGGGGAACACCCCAACCAAAAACCCTGAAAGCTTCCAGACCGCCAGCCTGGGGTTGCCATCTGGGCCGAACATGAAAGGCTTTAGGGTTTAAACCCAAGTCCGCTTGTTGGGGAGAGGGAAGGGGGGTTAGGGCTTGGGGTTTAGGGCTTGGGGTAGTTTAGGGCTTAGGGGGTTTAAGGGTTTAAGGGTTTGGGGGGGGGTCCAGAGGAATTAGGGGCTTTAGGGTTTACAGGCTTGAGCGCGCGGGTTTTGGGAGTTGGGTTCGGTGTCTGAGGTTGCCCGGCCCCCCCTAACCCTAAACCCTAAACCCTAAACCCTAAGCCCGAAACCCTAAACCCTAAACCGTCTACACCCTAAGCTCTAAACCCGGGGTGGCCTTCCCTGTAGAGATCCAGGCCCAGGCTTGGTGTAGGTGTTCAGGGCTTAGGGCTTCAAGGAGTGTAGGGTTTAGGGTTTAGGGTTTAGGGTTTAGGGTTTAGGGTTTAGGGTTTAGGGTTTAGGGTTTAGGGTTAGGGTTTAGGGTTTAGGGTCTAGGGTTTAGGGTTCAGGGTTCTGGGTTCAGGGTTTAGGGTTTCGGGCTGCTGTTTCATGTAGGGCTCTACAGGTCTTGGGCTTGAGGGGGTCTTCATCAGCGCTGGAAGCCAAGTCGCCATGAGCCGGCGGCTGTTCCGGGGGGTTTAGGGTTTAGGGTTTAGGGTTTAGGGTTTAGGCGTGCTTTGAGATGGGAACTGCACACGCCACACCCTAAAACCTAAACTTCGGCCCTAAACCCTAAACCCTACCCAAATTCAGGAGCCTAAATGAGTGTGCCAGCCATCTCACCACGAAGCTCCGAAAAAGCTACAAGAGTTCCTAGGGTTTAGGGTTTAGGGTTTAGGGTTTAGGGTTTAGGGTTTAGGGTTTAGGGATGCAGGCTAGAGCTCCTTAGTGTGTAGAGTTTAGGGTTCAGGATCTAGGGTCTAGGGTTTGGGCATGCCGCCTTATAAAATTGGAACACAGCACCTCCCAACAACTGAAAAGAAGCTCCTGTGGCAACAAATCTGTAAACCCCCAAACCCCATAATTAAGCCCTTCCAGGGGCCTCCACCCAGAATAGACATCGCCAGAAGAAGCAGAAACCCCAGCTTAGGGTTGAAAAAACCCAAATCTCAAAACTAGCAGCGGAAAAGGGTGCGTGTGGAGTTGGGGTTTGAGGAGTTGGGCTTCGGGTTTAAGTTCAGGGCTGTCCTTCTTGCCCAGCGGGCGCACGAAACTTTTCCAGCGCGAGAAATGCCCCGCGAGGCTGATGAAGGTATAGGGATGAATGAGATCATCTCTGCTCGACTCGCATCTGGACTACAATGCAGTACCCCTCCTTGGAGGGTTACCCTAAGGATCCTATAGTAGCTTCAAGGCCCAAGTACATACTATGTAACCCTAAACCCTAAACCCTCAACCCTAAAATAGGTACGTGGATCCTTGGGTTTACCGGAGCAACAAGAAAATCCCAATCGGGATGCTAAAGCAAACGTGGCACAGCAAACTTTCGGCCAACGTGCTCCTCAAGGCCCTTAGGCGTGCGTTCTCAAAGGCTGCCGTAAGGCGGAGCTGCGATCACATCTGCGCGGCTTCGGGACACCCGCTGAACCTAAACCCCCAACCCCCTAAACCCTAAACGCTGAACCTAAGCCCCCCAACCCCTAAACCCTAAACCCCTCAGCCCTATGATTAAAACCCTATAACCCTCTATACCCTAAGCACCAAACCCCTAAACCCGCAGAGTCGGCGCAAAGCACAGTAGATGTGTAAGCTTCGACGATGTCAGAGGCAGAGCGTCAGGCAACTTCTTGAGTTGCACAGGAAGCACTACTGGGATTGTTGTGGGGAAATACATGTAACCCTAAGCCTTAAACCACGGAAGTAAGGGGTTCTCTACATTCCGAATCCCTTTGAGGGCGCCCAAAGAGAAACACAGCTTGGGGAACTGCCCAATCCCGGATACTTGGAGGTTCAGGGTACTTATCACCCAATTATACTGGTGTGGCTATAGCCACTCATAAGCCCCTGAAGTACACTCATAGGGCTATAGTTGGAAGTACAGCTATAATTGACGGACAAAGTACCATGAACCTCCAAGTAGGGTTTACCCGACAATACCCTGAATAAACCCTAAACCCTAAACCCTAAACTCAAGGCTGAGGCCGCCCTCACAGCTATTCTGAGCTTCTGCTGGGACCACCCCTACACCTTGAACCCTAAACCCTAAACCCTAAACCCTAAACCCTAAACCCTAAACCCTACACAGCTGCCACCTTCCTGCGACCTCCTGTGAACCCCTAGACCTGTCCGGGCCCTTCCTGAGACCCCGGCGATGGGACCCTTTAGGACATACGCGCTGGAACTCAAGGGAATCTTCCCAAAGGGTCCACGTAACTAACTGAGGAGTTTAGGGTTTAGGGTTTACGGTTTAGGATTTAAGGTTTAGGATACCTAAATCGGAATTACTTGAGCCTGAATGTGCTTCCTATGTAGGTACTTCGGGGCCAGGTATATAACAATATGGTACATGGACTTTTCGGGCATAATGAAGCACCACTGGATGGAAGAACAGCGTGCAATTGACTTGAGTTTAGGCCGAAACCCTAAAAGGAATAGGTCTCAGGTGGTTTTGCCACCTGAGACGACATGGCACCAGATTCGGGCCATAGCTGCTCTTCACATCTCACGATCTCACGACCCTAAACCCTAAACCCCAAACCCCTAACCCCTAAACCCCTTCACAGCTTCTGCGCCATGTCACCGCAAAGCCTCAGTCCTAAACCCGGTTTAGGGTTGGGATGCAGGATCAGGGTTTAGGGTTTGGGGGGGGGGGGGGGGTGGAGAGAAGATCGGAATATCCGTATGGCTCACAGACGCACCATGGCTTCTGACAGGTCGCTGGCAAGAGCGGACCAGGATGGCCTGGAGACTTTTGTTTGGTGGCTTTTGTGCCTCCAGGGGTTCATCTTCTGTTCCGATTCAGACGCTGTAGCATGGGGTTGAGGATTTAGGGTTGAGGATTTAGGGTTTAGGGTTAGGGTTTAGGGTTTAGGGTTTAGGGTTTAGGGTTTAGGGTTTAGGGTTTAGGGTTTAGGGTTTAGGGTTTAGGGTTTAGGGTTTAGGGTTTAGGGGTTAGGGGTTAGGGTTTAGGGCTTAGGGTTTAGGGTTTAGGGTCTAGGGTTTAGGGTTTAGGGTGGTCTTGCTAGAACACCTGCAACTAAACTCTACTCTCTGAGTACGACCCTAAACGGCCCGGACGTCAAACACTCAAACCCTACACCTGAAGAACGCTCTAGACTCTAAATTGCAAGAGTCCCGTAAACCCTGAGCTCTAAGACACAAACCTGTAACTCGCCAAAACTTCTTAATCCCTGTTCCCCTAGGAAGAAAAAAGGATCCTTTTTGTTCATATATAAGAAAGCCCATAACCCAAAAAGTAAAAAGGATCCCTAACACTGATCGAGACTTCTGAAGGCCCGAATACCGAAACCCTCAACCGCATACAGCCGTCCCTACAGACCCCGCCTGCTCATAAACGTCTACTTGGAAGTTCCGGGGTACTTCGCAAGCCAAGTATGAGGGTTTAGGGTTTATAGTGTAGGGTTTCGGGTGCAGGGCTTAACCCAACACTTATATGCAGCGATAACCTACTTATAAGTAACTTATAAGCCCCATTGGTACCGTACTAGGGTTTTCAAGTGGGTTATAGGTACAGCTACAGTTGGGGGACGAAGTTCTTGAGAGTTTTGTTTTTATTATTACTATGATTATTCTTAGTATAATAATAATAATAATAATTATTATTATTTATTTCTTTTTTTGTGGGGGGCAGAGGGATATCCAGGGATTGAAAGGTTTCAAGGTTAGGGTTCCAGGGCTCTAGGAGTTTAAGGCTTGGGGACATAGGGTTTAGGGTTTAGGGTTTAGGGTTTAGGGTTTAGGGTTTAGGGTTTAGGGTTTAGGGTTTAACATCTGCAACAGCGCCAGGGCGATATGCAAAAGACCGACTGGTCGTGTGCAGCGGATGTACAAACCACTTTGTGCACCCGACCTAGCTTTAAGGGTCCATGTACCTACATAGGAATTCGTTGGGCCTTATAAAGTGCTTGCTATAAGGTACTTTGGGGGCACAGGTATAGAACAAGATGGTACATGGACCCTTTGGGTAGGGTTTAGGGTTGTTGAGGGCCGCCTAAACCCTAAACCCTAAACCCTAAACCCTAAAGCCTGTAAACCCTCCCACAGGAGCATTCCTTAGCTGTTACTTAGAGCTTGAAGGGATGTGGCACCAAGGCTGAGAAACCGGGGTTTAGGGTTTAGGGTTTAGGGTTTAGGGTTTAGGGTTTAGGGTTTAGGGTTTAGGGTTCAGGGATCAGGGTTTGGGGCTTCGGGCTTAGGAAGTTTGGTTTTGTTCAGATGGAGCCAGGGTTCCGAAAGGGTGGGCTCTGGGGTTGATTTTTCTTGGGAGGGGCGTCAATTGAAGAGCCCCTGGGCCCAGCAACCATAGTAAAGTAAGGGCACCCATTTTGGGTTAAAACCCTGAACCCTTAACCCTTAAACCCTTAACCCTTAACCCTAAAAGGGGCAAAAGGGGTTCTAGCTAGATCTTAAGACGTTTTGGCCGAGAATGGCGGTTTGCGGGCTTGGGGGTTGGATTTGGGGTTTTGGTTTAGGTGGGGATTGTCGTTCCCCCTATTTATGGTCACACTCAGAACGGCTAGTACAAGGGGCAACATCCCAAGGCTTAGGATTTAAGGACCTTGGGTTAGGGGCATTACTTTGAATTAAAAGGCGATTGAAGAGCATAGGGACTACGTAAGGACTACCTAGAATAAGAATAGCCTTTGACATGTAATTAGCTAAATGGTTGGGCAAGATATCCTCTGTTTTAGGTACAAAGTTACTCTAGGCAAAGATAGGCTCGACAAGAGTTTGGAACGCAAGGGTGGTTCTAAGGTCTCTTTTGGGTGCAGATTTCCCTACACCCTACATCCTCGACCCTCAGCCCTATACCCCCCCCCAATATGGCACAATCTAGCAAACCTGGCCCCACATTTGCGGGATGAGGACTCGCCCGGAAGTCAACAACATCTTGAACCACGGTTTAAGGGTTTAGGGTTTAGGGTTAGGGTTTAGGGGTTATGTAACCCAAGGTTCCCTAATCACCATATTCCAACAAGGGCACCCATTTTGGGGTTGGTTACTTTAGAAGGGAACCCAGAACCCCCTCCAAAACAAAAGTAAAGGGTACCACTGGGCTACGAAGGGTACTTTGAGCAACGAAGTTCCGAAAGTCCGACACGAGAACTAGAAGGTAAAGGTATTGTGGTTTCACACAAGCAAGTACCCTAAACCCTAGACCTAAACCCGAGACCTATATCCTAGACCTAAACCCTAAACCCTAAACCCTAAACCCTAAACCCTAAACCCTAAATCCTAAACCCTAAACGCTAAACCCTAATACCCTAAGCCAAAGGCGAGTCCTGCCCAAGTGCTTTAAAGTTGGCTGTGCTAGGAGGCCCCGGTTCCTCACGCACCAACAGCAGCACCCACGCTGCCGCATACAACGAAACAGCCGCAAGGTTCACACAAGCAATTTCCTATGCTGAACTTGGAGCCCTAGAAAAATGAAAACATGGTAATTTCAGCTGTTTTCTAAGGAATTAAAGTACCCAAAAATTAAAAATGTTTTCTCAAGTATTCCTAAGTTTCCGGAGATGTGGCATCAGAGACGTAGCCAAAGAGCGGAGGCAGTAAGATCCCACCAACAGCCGTGACTGTCTTGAACAAGCCGAGGAATTGGGTTCGAGCCTCTGGGGGAGCCAGGCTCGTTGCCTAGGTTGGCACAGTTGGCACTTTACAAGAACCCTCTGAAAGATCCTCTTCTAGACTATAGAGTAGATCCTCCCAACCCAAAACAACAGAAGGCAGCAGATTCCAGGTGTGCCTAGTGAGTCGCGAAAGTGTTGAGAATGCCGCCACACATGCCATTTCCCACGCTGAAGACGAAGGCCGCCAAACCGAGGATCTGAGTCTCTTGGCCAGCAGAGAGTAGCGCGAAGGCTGCGGAGATCAAGATCAGGGAGGGCACAGCGACTGCCTTGAGACCATACTCGTCCATCATATGCCCTGCGAGCAGCGCCGTCACAGTGGCTTCGCAGGCCCTCTGCACCGCGAGGGCACAGCCGATTGCCACCTTGCTCAGACCTACATAGTGCCCACACAGGGGCAAGGCAACCACCCAAGTGCTTCGTATTCCTGACAGAAGAGTGCAGAAAACTCCGGCCCCGGCCAGAGCGCGCCAGTGCTCTTGCAGCACCACACCCAGACCGACCCCGGGAATCTGGGCCGAGTTCCCTCTCTGCAAATCTTCGCTACGCTCGCTGTCAGGCGCTCGGCGACTTTGTCGGCACAAGCTGTGGCAGGCAATGAGAAACAAGGCACTGAGGTCTAAGAGAGCCTGAACGAGGAAGATGCCCCGTGTGGCGATATGTTGAGCCACAGCACCGCTCAGGAGGGCTGCGATCATCTCCGACCACTTCCTTGGTGGCCCAGTAACCATATTGCAACCAGGGTGCCCTTTTTGGGGTCGGCTTTTGATAAAGGAACCGCGAACCCCCCCCCCAAAACAAAAAAAAAAAAGACAAGGGCACCACTGCTCTACCCCCTAAACCCTAAACCCTAACCTAAACCCTAAACCCTCTAAAACCTCAACCCTAAACCCTAAACCCTCTAAACCCTCAACCCTAAACCCTAAACCCCTAAACCCTAAACCCTAAACCCTAAACCCTAAACCCCAAACCCCTAAACCATACCAAGCTTCTGAATGCTTGCAAGAGAGGCAATGATCCGGCCTCGGATTCTGGAAGGCACTTCTGCACTTGTGTAGGCCTGGGTAGCCCAGTGACCATAGGGTTTAGGGTTTAGGGTTTAGGGTTTAGGGTATAGGGTTTAGGGTTTAGGGTTTAGGGTTTAGGGTTTAGGGTTTAGGGTTTAGGGCTACTTTATCAGGGAATTTTGAACCCCGGGAAAAGGGTACCACTGGGCTACCAAGAAGCTTTCCGAGAAATGTCAAAGACGGTGCCGCCTTCCGAGGCTGGGGTTTAGGGTTTAGGGTTTAGGGTTTAGGGTTTCGGGTTTAGGGTCTAGGGTTTAGGGTTTAGGGTTTAGGGTTTAGGGTTTAGGGTTTAGGGTTTAGGGTTTAGGGTTTAGGGTTTAGGGTTTAGGGTTTAGGGTTTAGGGTTAGGGCTTAGGTTTTAGGTTCGGGTTTAAGGTTTAGGGTTTAGGGTTTTTGGGCTCGGGGCTCTTTACGCTGGATGAGTCCTTAGCGGCAAGAAGATTAAAAGAACTGGTGTTGACAAGGTGGATAAAGGGTTTAGGGTTTAGGGTTTAGGGCAGCTTAGGGCCTCTCCGCTTGGAGCCTCAGGTGGTCCATGGGCACTGGTTGCAACTAGTACCATGCATGACTATCTTAAACCCTAAACCCTAAACCCTAAACCCTAAACCCTAAACCCCAAACCCTAAACCCTAAACCCTAAACCATGACCCCAGGTGCCCAAGCCCGACGGTAGGTTTCCGGTCATCGGATTTCAGGTGCTTAGGGTTGAGGGTTCAGGGTTTAGGGATTTTTAGGGTTTAGGGTTTAGGGTTTAGGGTTTAGGGTTTCAAGGGCCGAGGCGCCAACGCCGCCCACTAGCCGGACCGCAAGCAGCATGTACACGGACTGCGACTCGAAAGAAAGGACCGACCTACACTGAACTTGGAGCCCTAGCAAAATTATAGTTTTTGTTGTTTCTTAGGAATTAAAGTTCCCCCTAAACCCTAAACCCTAAACCCAAAACCCAAAACCCAAAACCCAAAACCCTAAACCGTTAACCCTAAACCCTAAACATCAAAAATGTTTCTAAGTACCCCTTGGCGACGTGGTGGCCATCCAGGAGAGTGCAAGGCATGCTGCCAAGGAGTACTGAAAGCGCTGCAGGATCACGCCCACCTTACTTGAAGGTTCATGGTACTTACTAACCAATTATAACTGTATAACCCTACTTATCCTTGGGTACTACAGTTATAATTGGTTAGTATATAACCCTACTTATCATTGGGTACAGTTATAATTGGTAAGTACCATGAACCTTCAAGTAGGCGACTGGAAGGTGCATGACCTGCTGGAGCCCTTGAATTCTTAAACGCTACACCGGAAACCCCCCCCAGGAGAGACTCCAAAACCCCTTCATTATGAAGGGTAACCCTTAAATCCTATTATTGGGGTTCCTACTAAATATAATTTCAGGTATATGTTCCTTACTGAAGGGGTTTTTTGGAGTCTCTGGGCCACCCCCCCCTCCCCCTTGCCACCGGGTCGCAGGGATTGAGGTGACCAGCTGTGTCAAGGCAAAGGAAGAGGAAACGGTTCCTCGGCTGCCCAGGAACCTACGCTTTTTGAAGGGTGGCCCTTTTTTTGCTTAAAAGGGTTAATAAGGGGGGTTGGAAGCATTTCGGGCGTATGGGAATGTCTTGGACGCATTTCGGGCGTATGGGGTTTTAGCTGTGTTTTTTCGAGTTTCTGCGACTTGGAAGTTGTTAAAGTTCTGAAAGTTCTAAACGTTCTAGTTTTGAAAGTTCTAAAAGTTCTAAAAGTTTTCCTGCGACTTGGAAGTTGTTAAAGTTCTGAAAGTTCCAAGCGTAAAAGTTCTAAAAGTTCTAAAAGTTCTAAAAGTTCTAAAAGTTCTAAAAGCTCTAAAAGTTCTAAAAGTTCTAAAAGTTCTAAAAGTTCTAAAAGTTCTAAAAGTTCTAAAAGTTCTAAAAGTTCTAAAAGTTCTAAAAGTTCTAAAAGTTCTAAAAGTTCTAAAAGTTCTAAAAGTTCTAAAAGTTCTAAAAGTTCTAAAAGTTCCAAAAGTTCTAGAAGTTTTGAAAGTTCTAGACATTCTCCTAGCTATGGAACTTCTAGACCTTCTAGAACTTTTAGAACTTTTAGAACTTTTAGAGCTTTTAGAGGTAGTTCTTAAATTCAAGTCATTGAAGTTCTTCAAGTTCTAAGAGTTCTAAAACTTCTAAAAGTTCTAAAAGTTCTAGCCGTTCCAGAAGTACTACAAGTCGATCTTGGAAGTTCTAAAAGTTCTTGAAGTTCTAAAAGTTCTAAAAGTTCTAAACGTACTAAAAGTTCTTCAACTCACTTAAGCTCTAAAAGTTCTAAAAGTTCCAGAAGTTCCAAAAGTTCCAAAAGTTCTAAAAGTTCTAAAAGTTCTAAAAGTTCTAAAAGTTCTAAAAGTTCTAAAAGTTCTAAAAGTTCTAAAAGTTCTAAAAGTTCTAAGTTCTTCAAGTCATTGAAGCTCTTCTAAAGGTTCTAGCCTTTCTAGAAGTACTACAAGTTTGGGAAGTTCTAAAAGTTCTAAAAGTTCTAAACGTACTGAAGTTCTTCAAGTCACTTAAGCTCCACAAGTTCTAAAAGTTCTAAAACTTCTAAAGTTCCAAAAGTTCTAGAAGTTCCAAAAGTTCTAAAAGTTCTAACCGTTCTAGAAGTTCTACAAGTTCCGCAAGTTCTACGAGTTCTACAGGTTCTAAAAGTTCTAAAAGTTCTAAAAGTTCTAAAAGTTCTAAAAGTTCTAACAACTTCTAAAAGTTCTAAAAGTTCTAGCCGTTCTGAAGGACGGAGTTCTATGCGTTTAGGTTTTGCGGTTTAGGGTTTGGGGATTGGGGTTTAGAGGTTTAGGGTTTAGTGATACGAGTTCTGAGGGCCGAGGTTCTGGGAGTTCTACAAGTTCTTTATGGTTCAGGGTTTAGGCTTTTGTGTTTGAGGTTTAGGGTCTGGGGTTTACGGTTTCAGGCGACGTCGTCTTCTTCCCCCCGCAGTGCACGGGCTGGCACTGTAGAGGGGACCCACCTGCTCCTACTCCCCTGCATTCACCTCAGGTGGTAGTGCAGGGGACCCCCCCCCCCACCCCTTCCCAGCACTTTAGGGCTTAGGGTTTAGGGTATTTCTAGTTTAAGGCGACGAGCTAAGCCTTTTCCCCCCGCAGTGCCCAGGCTGGCACTGTAGAGGGGGCCCGCCTGCCCTAAACCCTAAACGCTAAACCCTAACTTTAAACCCTAAACCCTAAACCTTAAACCCTAAACCCTAAACCGTTTCCCCTGCATTCACCTCAGGTGGTGGTGCGGGGGCCCGCCTCCCTACATATCCTGCGAACAAGCATACGCAGGTACATAAAAGAAAATCGCACACATCTAGACATACACACACACACATATATATATGTATATATACACATATGTAAAATAATTGGGCATGTATACACACATCGCAAATAGAGCATCATCCAAATAACAGCTTCCAAGGGAAGAACGTACAGCACCTCCTTCAGCCCAACAAAAAACGAGACAAAACACAGGAATCATCCCAAAAACTCCCACGCACCCGAAACGCATCCAAGACAATCCCACGCACCCGAAACGCAACTAGCGCAATAAGGGAACCTAAACCTACCAAAAAGGGTTTAGGGTTTAGGGTTTAGGGTTTAGGGCTACTGGGCATCCTAGGTTCCAGCCATGCCATGGGAGCCCCCGAGCTCAACGACGAAGATCGGCAACATGGGCATCACAAAGGTTTCCTTGCCCTGCAAGAAGCTGGGCCTTGAAGGCGCAGGGCTCAGGGTCTAGGGTCTAGGGTTTAGGGTTTAGGGTTTGGGGTTTAGGGTTTAGGATTTAGGATTTAGGGTTTAGGGTTTAGGGTTTAGGGTTGAAGGAGCACGCCGCCCTGCAAGCTTACCCCCCCCCCCCCTCTCTTCGGACCCTGTTGACCTCGAGGTACACATGATTACCTCTTCCGACAGACTGTCCAAAGCTTTGCACTGCTTGGTAGCCCAGACACCATATTGTAATAAGGGCACCCGGTTTTGGGGCTGGTTACTTTTATAAGGGAACCTTGAACCAACAAATGGGAAAAGGAGTACCACTGGACTAGACTAGACAGCAGGTGAGCTGCAGAATCACCGGTATGATCCACGGTCGCAGGCTCGAGGTACCAAACTCCTAACAGCAGATGGTTTCCAGGACTGTAGTGACCATAGACGATGGTTTGTCTGTGCAAGCATTTTTTGTCTGGGCCGCTGTTCAGGAACTTGAATCAACTTGCGGTTCTTCTCAGTTACAGCTATCGGCAAATCATGTGCATTCACTATGTATATGTATGCATATATATATATGTATTAATACATTAAAAATAATATATGTATATATATATATACATACATAAATTATATAAATTGTGGTCCCCAAACAGTGAGAGACCATGTGAGCCCAAAGGCGAGGACTGCTTCGCATTGGGTGAGCCAACAGTGACGACGGGCTCGCATTTTTGCGACCCGAGAAGTGGAGAAAAAAAAAAGAGTTTCGGGGTGACGGCGAGCACCCACGCCCAGGCGAGAGCGGGATGTATAGACTGAGGATATAGGGTTTGTTTAGGGTTTAGGGTTCAGGGTTCAGGTTTTAGGGTTCCATGTATACGACTAAGCTCGTAGAATAAAGACTTAGAACGGCAGCAGCCCACCCTAAACCCTAAACCCTAAACCCTAAACCCTAAACCCCAAACCCTCTGAGTAGGGAGCTGAAGGAGCGGTGCTCACTGGAGAGATCGGCTCGATTCGGGGGGTCGTCATCGCCAATGTCACCGTTGGGGCTGCATGGGGCATGGCTGCGCGCGCCTGGTGGTGTGGAACCTGGAAGAAAGTACGTAAGACTTGGAAGGCGGGTTTAGGGTTTAGGGTTTAGGGTTTAGGGTTTAGGGTTTAGGGTTTAGGGTTTAGGGCTTCTGCAAGGATGCCGGGGCAGTTTGGGAGCATCTGAGGGTGGTCGTGATCGGGCTGATTCATCATCAGGCAGCTACTTGCGACTGGAGCCGAGCAAGGAGAAGGTGTCTCCCACAGGCAAGCCTAAATCCCAAAATCCCTGAACCCAGAATCCCTAAACCCTAAACCCTAAACCCTGAACCCTAAAACCAATTTTGGCGCCCTTATGGAAGCTACTGAATACCTGGCCCACTCTTCGCAGTGTTTGGGGAATCTGGGCTCTGGAGTACTTGGAAGCCCTTCTGACTTAGTAAGTAGGGTTTAGGGTTTAGGGTTTAGGGTTTAGGGTTTAGGGTTTAGGGTTTAGGGTTTAGGGTTTAGGGTTTAGGGTTTAGGGTTTAGGGTTTAGGGTTTAGGGTTTAGGGTTAGCCCTTCTGACTTAGTAAGTAGGGTTGTCGCCACACTGTTACACCTCTTGCCAGCCCATCTCGGCAGGGATGGCACTGTCAGATACAAGGTGTTGCTCTGAACTTCTCCTGTGGAGAAAGAAGGGTGTGGCTGCGCAAGCATTGTGACGTATTGTAAGTAGTAAGTAGGGTTAATAAGGTGGCTTTATGGAGATTATCATATAGGGTCTCTAGGGATACTATGTAGACTTGCTAGGTGCAAAAGAGCTGAGGTTTAGGGCTTCCGCGTCACGGTGTTTAGGGGTTTACTTTTTTCTGCAGGGGGGGGGGGGGGGGGGGGGGTTCAGGGTGTTCAGGGTTTCGGCGGTAGCCTTAGAAACTGATCGCTCGGGAACTGAAGCGCTCGCACGTAAGATATTTCAGAATTTGGCTTGAGTTTAGGGCTTGGGGGCTTCGGATTTAGGGCTTATGGCTTAGGATTCAAGGGTATAGGGTTTGTGCTTGTGCAGGCGGGGCACGGTGTGAACGTGAAGAGCCATGAAGTAGGTTCTATCCGATTGGTATCCGCAGAAGGAAACCCGGCACACTCACCCTAAACCCTAAACCCTGAACCCTGAACCCCAAAAACCAAAAACCCTAAACCCTAAACCCTAAACCCTATACCCCAAGAACCCTACACCCCCATGGAGCCCTTTGTGCCCTCACCACCTTACACCTAAACCCCAAACCCTACACTCCAAACACAAAAAAAAACCTAAACAGCCCAAACAGCCCAAACAGCCTAACCACCATAGATGATACTTGCCATAGGGTTTAGTTAGGGTTTAAGGTTTAGGATGACGTGTAGAATTACTTGGGGCATTCTTGCCGGCCACTGCGCACTAAGCATAATTAAGCCCTAAGACCCATAACCCTAAACCCCAAACCCTGAATCCCTGAACACGATACTCCCTGAGCCCTAGAACCAAATCCCTACAAACTATGTGCCCGAAACCCTTGGGCGGTACAGAGCCCTGAACCCTCAACCCGGCACCCTAAACCTCTTTATCACGGGGTCGTGAGCTCGGGAGCACATTTCTGCCAGCCGGAGTCCAGAAACCACGTGGCACGCGGCCTGGCAGTGCTTTGAGGATGTTTAGGGTTTAGGGTTTGGGGTTTAGGGCATTTCGGATGTTTAGGGTTTAGGGTTTCGGGCTTTTCGGATGTTTAGGGTTTAGGCTTTAGGGTGTAGGGTTTAGGGCTTTTCGGATGTTTAGGGTCTAGGGTCTAGGGTGTAGGGCTTTTCGGATAGGTCGCCTTGCAGTGTGGCCGTGGATTTGGGTTTTGGGGTCTCAAGGCCTTCGGGCCGGTGGGTTTAGGGTTTAGGGTTTAGGGTTTAGGGTTTAGGGTTTAGGGTTTAGGGTTTAGGGTTTAGGGTTTAGGGTTTAGGGTTTAGGGTTTAGGGTTGAGGGCCTAGGGCTTTGAGGGCTTTTAGGGAGTTAAGATTTTACGGGTTGTGCAGGGTTTCACAGCTGCAGGGTTTCAGGGGTCTAGGCTTTAGGGTTTAGCGCGTTGAAAGGCTTGTCGGGTTTGCTGGCTACTTCTGAGCGCGGCGCGAAGACAAAAGCGCAAGCAGACACACGTGCAAATTACCGGTAGCATGTGCTAAGCTCGGGAGGCAGGGTTGAGAGGAGTGTGGACGACAAGGGGGGGATCGGGTAAAGGCCGCCAGGGTTTAGGTTTCAGGCCTCATCCTTAACCCTAAACCCTAGAACCCTAAACCCTAGAACCCTAGAACCCTAGAACCCTAGAACCCTAGAACCCTAGAACCCTAAACCCTAAACCCTAAACCCTAAACCCTAAAACCAAAGACAAAGGGTTCATGGGACTTCCAGGGTTTCTATAGAGGTTATAAGGTTTAGGGCTTAGTGGATTGGAGTCTGGGCTTGGGGGACTTCAGTCTCTGTCGGGTTCTGGGAGTGTTGGGGTTCTGTGGTTTTGGGTGTTGGGTTTAGGGCCTTTAGGATTTGGGGTTCAGGAAACCTAAGCCCTGAACCCTAAACCCTAAACCCTAAACCCTAAACCCTAAACCCTAAACCCGCAACACTGGTCTCAAGTAGCAGCTTCGGTCTGTCGAGAACTTCGTTGATCTCTTTTTGCTGCGGCCCTCACGTCTCTGAAGTTGAAACATCGGCTCCGGTCGGGTTGCCAAGCGGCTTAGAATTAAAATCTCGAGTTACGCCCTAAACCCTAAACGCATAAATCTCGAGTTATATATAATGACCCTACACACTACATCCTGAACACTACTTACCCTCCTTGACGCAGAAGTGTCTGATCTGGACCCATCACTTTACCCCCTTAACTCCAAAACCTAAACCCTAAACCCCAAACCCTAAACCCCAAACGCCCAAACCCCGAACCCAGCGTCGGAAGCCAATGCATCACTTTCTCATCGAAGTCAACATCAGCGATGCAGATGGGCATGGCAAGCTATCCACACTTCGGTCCCCTTTTGGGGTGGCCGCGCCTCCGGGTTGAGGGTTCATATAGGGTTTGGGTTTAGCAGGGTGTATATGGGGTTTATAGGGTTTGCGGAGGTTCTTATAAATATGGATATAAACATGGATGTATATATATATATGTGGAGATAATCTCCTCTCTCTCTCTCTCTTCCCTAAACCCTTCGTATGGATATACACCCGAGAACTCTCGCTCTGGAGATGTCCTGCAATTTGGAGATGAAGGTTCAGTCTGAGGACTGACAGAGCCTGCTAACAGCCACTCAGGCCGAGGCTTTCGGGTTTAGGGGTTTAGGGGTTTAGGGGTTTAGGGGTTTAGGGGTTTAGGGGTTTAGGGCTTTAGGGGTTTAGGGGTTTAGGGGTTTAGGGGTTTAGGGGTTTAGGGGTTTAGGGGTTTAGGGTTTAGGTATGTGTCCAACCGTCCAAGGAAGCTAACAGGCTTGTAGGGCTCAGGGCTTCAGGTTGTTCTCGAGTGTTCAGGGTTTAGGGTTAGAGTGGGTCTTAGGGCAGTTACATGGTCCCATGGTATGGGCCATTAGAAGGGACCCCTCATATAGCCTCTATAACTCAAGGGCCTATACTTCAGAACACTTTAAGGGAGGTAATGGACGTATTAAGGGTCCATAGAACTACCCTATGGCCTCTATAACTCAGGGGCCTATACTTCAGAACACTTTAAGGGAGGTAATGGACACATTAAGGGTCCATATAACTACCCTATAGGCTCTATAACTCAAGGGCCTATACTTCAGAACACTTTAAGGGAGGTAATGGACATATTAAGGGTCCGTATAACTACCCTATAGCCTCTATAACTCAAGGGCCTATACTTCAGAACACTTTAAGGGAGGTAATGGACATATTAAGGGTCCATATAACTACCCTTGCTTGATGGCGCAGTCTCCAAGCCTAATAAGCGGCTATTTAAGGCTGTGTCGGCGGAACCCGTTGTTTGTTGGTCCGGCAATCTTTCCGAGACCAAGACGCCAAGCTTGCGATGCGTTCTAGGGTTTAGGATTTAGGGTTGAGGGTTTGGGTTTAGGGTTTAGGGTTTGGGTTTGGGTTTAGGGTTTGGGTTTAGGGTTTTGGGGTATTCTGTTTTGGGTCTTCTGAATCCAACGACAGCGCCATAGTTCTGAACAGCGAAAGTGCCGGACAGAAACTCGTTTCTTCGTAGTAGTTCGTAGAAACTGCGTCCCGGAGTATAGGGTTTAGGGTTGAGGGTTTAGGGTAATCTAGGATTAGAAAGCGTAGCCTCCCGCCCTCGTTGTGAAAAAGCCCTTCTGACGGGCAATCGAACCCCTTACAAAAGCAAACGTGGAAGGTCCAAAGCCTACGGAACACTAAGCCTAAGCCCTAGACAGTCCAACTTTCGATGACGCAAATCTCATACCCTAAACCCTATACACCCAAACCCGAAATAAACCCTCAAGGGCAGGGGGGGGATGTAAGGGCGAAGGGGGGGGGGGGGGGGGGGGTGGTGCTCAAGGGGCCCCATGTTTCCCTTGCTGAGACTTCTAGGGGCGTTTAGGGTTAAGGGTTTAGGGTTTAGGGCTTAGGGGGTTTAGGGTTTAGGGTTTTGGGTTCAGGGTTTAGGGCTTAGGGCAAGATTAGGATTTAGGGTTTAGGCTAAGGCTTAGGGCTTTCGAACAAAAAGCTCGCAAATCTTGGCGCCGCCTTCGTTGAAAAATGCGCTCCACGAGGAGACTCTGCCGAACCCCGCCAAGCCGAGGATATCGACAACAGCAACTTTGGGGGATCCGATTTTTTGGGCCCTGAGCTTGGGTCCCTTGCTATGCAACCCTTACATACACTATATATATATATATATAATAGTATGAATAGCAAGAATAGTAAAAAAAAACAATGATTGTCATCATGATAATAAACAATAAAGGCCCATACTTCGGATCCCTGCACGCAAGTGTAAGGGAACACACTAAGGCCCGTGGTTTTCCAACCTTAGAAACACGCGGGCAATTCTCTGAATTATGGTCGTTTAGGGTTCCCAGAGGTTGCGGTTTAGGTTTTGGGACTCAAGGTTAGGGAGCCTTATAGTTAGTGTTCCGATGAAGGGACCGTAATTCAGATGAAGCCCTGCGTGGTGGTTGATCTATCAAGTCCTGTGGCCAACAAGGCCATGACGTAACCCGAAACCTACAACCCTGTACCCTAAACCCTACTTACTAAACCCTAAACCCTGAACCTTAAAACCCTAAACCCCTAGAAAGGAACTTTAGATCAACCAAAACATGAACCTTAAAACCCTAAACCCCTAGAAAAGGAACTTTAGATCAACCAAAGCATTATGTGAGCACATCGTCATGGGAAGAGTGCCAGCTTCCGCGATGAATGGCGCCCGGAGACTTGACCATGATTTGCGGTCCGAGGCTTTGCAAGTGCTTTAACCCTAAACCCTGTAAAAGCCTAAACCCTAAACCCTAAACCCTAAACCCTGAACCCTGAACCCTAACCCTAAACCCTAAACCCTAAACCCTGAACCCTGAACCCTGAACCCTCCGCATGTTAGCAAGAAAAACATGCGGAGAGCTCCATCAAAATTGCTGCTGTTTTGAGTGTAGGGTTTGCACCCCCAGGCATACCCCTAACACAGAACTCACCCAAAGGCCCTACCTAGCTAACGACCCTAAGGAGCCAGGGTTTTAGGGTTCAGGGTTCCAGGGTCTTGGATCATGTTTAGGGTTTAGGGTTTAGGGTCGTAGAGTCGTAGATCCTTTTTTTAGCAACTACCCCTGGGTCAAATTCCGAAGCAGGACTCTCCCCACACGATATCTGGCTCAGCAAGCACCCGTGGCTCTTCGGCGTGGGTGTGCGCAGATGCGGCCTCAGATTTCTTTGGCCACTGCCGGTCTTCGCAGGGCATGCCACCAATGATCACGGATTTTCCTTACTTTTGCTGAGTTGCCTAGGTGGAGAAGGTCGCCTTCCAGCTTTGAGGCACCCCCCCCTAAAGTATGCAACCAGGGTTTTGGCTTCTGTCTTCAAAGCCCACACAAAATTTCTGAAAAATCTACTTGCTCATCTTTTGGGGAGGTTTTTTAATACTTGCCCATAAACAGTTACGTGCTCAGCAGTACAGGCACGGCAGGGACATAGATGACGGAACCCGAGGATCACGCTGCCGAGCACCATCATTCCGAGCAAGTACATGGGCATGGGATGCATTGGAGACGTCCACGCGTCCCTGGGAACGACTGCCTTACGTGGAGGTTCTGCGTACTTTGTAACCCAACCATCAGCGTAGTAATAACCCACTTATCAACCCCCTTAGGCACCCGAACAGGGTTATACATTGGGTTGTGCTTAGGTTACTAAGTACCATTACCAAACCTCCAAGTGGCTGTCCAGAGCACATGAGTACACTGAAGCCTAGATACCTAGCTTACAGACGGGAACATGAGAGAACCTCAACCTTCAAAAAGAGGGAATAGAAGTTGAAAGCCTACTCTGGCTCCTAGCAACCCTTAAACCCTAAACCCTAAACCCTAAACCCTGAACCCTAAACCCTAAACCCTAAACGATACATGGTCAAAGCCCAGGTGCGTTGCAAACAGAATAGCCCACGATGACCACCACGCTGAGAAGGAACAAGGCCAGTGCCTGGCATGCGATGACGATGCACTTGCCTTAGCTGGGTTTAGGGTTTAGGGTTTAGGGTTTAGGGTTTAGGGTTTAGGGTTTAGGTTTAGCTGCTGAGTTCAGAAGCCCCACAAAAAAGTGTACACTTTCAGTTCTATAGGGGATCAGAGTATCCTAAACCCTAAACCCTAAACCCTAAACCCTAAACCCCTAAAAAGTGCAAAGTGTACTCCTTCAGCTGCTAAGTTACAGCACGGCCCAGTCCACCACAAACTGCCTACTCTTGCCGCAAGCAGAAGAAAGCGGATGAAGAGAGGCATATAGAACCTGGGCAGCCCAGCACTTGAAGGGTTCACGGTACTTACTAACCAATTACAGCTGGGCAACCCTACTTATAATTGGGATAACCCCTATAAGGCCCTTTAGGGGTATTTATAAGTAGGGTTATAAGTAGAGTTATAATTGGTTTGTAAGTACCAGGAACCTTCAAGCAACCATATTGCAATAAGGGTACCGTTTTTTTTGGTTGGTTCCTTTATAAGGGAACCCAGAACCCCACCCCCCCCCCCCACAAAAAAAAAAAAGTAAAGGGTATCACTGTGCTACCAAGAAACAGCATGTAGAGGCCCAAGCCCAAATTCGTGAATGCGCTGAGCCAACCATAATGGACCATTTTGACGGCCTCATAGGCAACGAAGTCGGACATAAACGGAAGGGAGCCGATCGCAGCGGCGGAGATCAGCGGCCGCATGAGCATGCCGGTGTGCGTGAAGGCTTCCTCCACCGAGGCTGCCAGATGTCGGTCGAAGTGTTGTTTGACGACGGCCTGGATGTGTTCCGCGTCCGTGGCATCTAAACCACGTGAGGACCACATCTGCAGCACCCCATAGATAAGTTCGCGGTCGCACTGCAAGGGTTCTCTGGTTACAGGATGCTCATGGCCGTTGGAGCAGCAAAAGCACTGGGCGGTGTGGATGTTGAAATCCCGTAACTGCCCCGGCAACTGGGCAATGTCATACATCATCTGGTTCATGAAGTAGAACAGCGGTGGATAAAGAACGCAAACTTGCAGTGCTACGGTCAAGGCCACATTCATCAGCCCTTGATCGTCATGCCAGCTGAAGAATTCAGAGCCAAAGCGCTGAACCAGCAGAAGGGTGAGCCATGTGGTTGACACGGCGAAGTACGTCAGGATCCAAATGACCGAGATTTGCCTTACTTCTCCAATCTTGCCAAGGAATAAAAAAAGCCTAAACCTTACTACTCCTGGAGAATCCGAGGAAAACGAACAAGCTCATGAAGCCCTAAAACCCAACCACTAAACCCTAAACCCTAAACCCTAAACCCTAATCATTTGAATTTACTGGCACAGAGTAAAGTTGCACAGGTAAAAACTTGATTTTATGGGCTTCCTTCCGCTTCATCAGGAAGCAGGCGATCTCGTACCTGGGTTTGAGGGGTTTAGGGTTTAGGGTTTAGGGTTTAGGGTTTAGGGTTTAGGGTTTAGGGTTTAGGGGGCCGCCATGGTTACTCAATTAAGGGGCCTAGGGGTTCAGAGGGTTTATGATCCTTGAACGTTTAAGCTTACATGGAATGCGGTAATGAGGTACCCCATATAGTCCCTTTAAGGGATATATATATATATATAGGGCCCCAAATTCCCTCCTTCCCTGCTAACCAACAGTAAGTACGGTTTAGGTTAGGGGTTTTGAGGCGTGGGGAGGCACTGCAGCGTAGTTGCAGGCCTCGGCCTCATGATGCTTTGAGGGTGTTAGGGTTAGGGTTTAAGGTTTAGGGTTTAGGGTTTAGGGTCTAGGGTCTAGGGTCTAGGGTCTAGGGTTCAGGGTTGGCTTAGGGTTTGGGGTTTAGGGGCTTCGGGTTTCTCTTTCACGGTCTCTTCGTATGGGCCCTTAACAGGGGAACGCTTTTATACCCCCTTGTCTACCCTACACAACCCAAGAGCCCTTACTTCGGAACCTTTAGGGTTTAGGGATTAGGGTTTAGGGTTTAGGGTTTAGGGTTTAGGGTTTAGGGCGAGGCACCACAGTAAGGGACTATGTAACTACCCTAGAGTCTCTGGCTGGGCTAGCAGCAAGCACTTCTAGCAACCTGCACAAGGATGCAGATAGCTGCTGCCTAGAATGTCATGTTTAGGGTTAAGGGTTAAGGGTTAAGGGTTAAGGGTTAAGGGTTAAGGGTTAAGGGTTAAGGGTTTAGGGTTTAGGGTTTAGGGCTTAGGGCTTAGGGTAACCCTGAAACCCTGCACTCCCCAAAGCCCTATAAACCCTCAACCCTACAACCCACGACACCCCTCTTTGAGCAACATAGGTGTCGGGGTAATTACTAGTAGAATCTGAACTAGAGTCCCTATATCATCATACCATAATATCCCCCAAAAGCACTATTCGAATCATTAAGGCCCCTATGTTGCCCGCACGGAGTCAAAACCCTGAACCCTAAACCCCCTAAACCCTAAACCCTAAACCCTAGACCCTAAACCCTATTCTAATAAGCATTAAGGCCCCTACTGTATGTTACCCATGGAGTCAAGAGGCATGCACCAAAGCCTGCCAAAATATCTCGGAGACCAGAGAACGATGAGGTCTTCGGACTTGTCCAAGATGGAGGCCAAGCCATACACCTAAACCCTAAACCCTAAACCCTACACCTCTAAGAGCCCACAACCTACACTTTTAGTAGGTTATCAAGGCATACTGCAAAAAAAGGATGTGTAACAACCGAAAAAAATGTTTCGGGTCCTTAAGGCAGAGTTTAGGGTGTAGGGGGTTGGGGTATAGGTTCTGGGTTCGGGCCATTTGAGGACTCGGAAAAATATTTCTGACCACGGTGATTTAGGACTTAGGGTCCGTAGGGGGGGTTTGGGGTAGGGTTGAAGAAAATATCCCGAAAACCGTACCAGGACACACACTGATACTTCTTCTCGTGGTCATCTTGAGGTATGCAGACACGGTCCAGAAACCCGAGCCGTGGCTGCAACAACAACTCGCGCAGGTGTTGCCAGAAGAAGAGGACCAGCATTCCCCCCACCTTGGGCGGGGAGCTTTCAGAAGTAGTAGGTTGCAAAATATACTTCTTATCCCTAAACCCTAAACCCTAAACCTAAACCCCAAACCCTAAATATGCGGCCCTCCCCCCCCCCAGCCCTAAACTCTACACGCTAAACCCTGAACCCGAGCCCTAAATTCTGAACCCTAAACCCTAAACTCTAAACATCAAACCCTAAACCCTAAACTTTAAACCCCAAACCCTAAACCCTAAACTTTAAACCCCAAACCCTAAACCCTAAACTTTGAATCCCAAACCCCAAACCCCGCACCACAGCACAGAGAAGAGGGGGTGAAGGGAGGGGAGGGCGGGGGGCACCGGTTGCGCTCTGATCTATATATGGGGTTATATAGGGTTGTATAGGGATGAGGGCCCATGGAACCCGCAAATGTAGTTAGGGTTTAGGGTTAGGGTTTAGGGTTTAGGGTTTAGGGTTTAGCGTTTAGGGTTTAGGGTTTAGGGTATTGTTAACCCCAAGACACATGACCAGTCACCACCCACCAGGCAGTCCGGGGCAGAAGCCAGCCATCAGGTCTATCTGCTCTCCATCCCCCAAGGACACCTGGAGGGTTTAGGGTTTAGGGTTTAGGGTTTAGGGTTTAGGGTTTAGGGTTTAGGGTTTAGGGGATCCTACTATTTTGGGGGCTATATTGGGGGTCCCCGATTTTCGTAAACTCCCACCTAGGCCAAGACTCAGGATGCATGTTGTTACTGCCGCCGCCGTGCCGTTGAAGTAGATTTCCAAGGTCAGGTACTTCATCCACCCCGATGTTTTCCAGTCATGGCTGAAGAAATATCCTTGGCTCTTGTTCAGGAACTTAATGTTGCCATGGTAGACGTCATGGGGTCATAGAGAAGCGATCTAGTACCCGGTATTAGGGGAACACAGTTGAACCAAAAGTCCTGAACAAGAACCTGAAGAACCCCTACCTTTGTTGTTGGTTACCTAAGCCTATAAGGGGCTTTATTTTATAGCAATGTAACCTACCAAAAAAGGTTGGCATGGGGTTTTTTAAGGAACCCAGTCTCGGTAGCGCTGCGTCTGCTTGCTGAGTTCTGGCCTCCACACTCCAGCCGATTGATGCCATTCCTGCGTCGGCCCATGGGGGCTTTAGTGGTTTAGGGTTATAGGGCTGTTTATCAGAAAACCAATCAGTTCATTGCTGTACAGGGTTCCTGGTTCGGGCCTATTTTGAGATAGCCAAAGCAACAGGACCTCCTACTTCGACCACATCCTACATATGTAAGTTTTCTTTTGTGCTATGGGGGGGGGGGGGACAGGAAATAGCATCCAAGACTCCTTCCCGAAGCGTCTCAGGATGTTGCTGACAGGGGCCCCTCGAACGAGCTCCGGCTCTAAATCAACCAGCAAATCTTCGGATGTCCTGTTTGCCACCAGCAAATCTTCGGATGTCCTGGAGAAGGGTTCTTGGGAGCTCTTGGGCCAAGATTTCTCGGATTTAGGGTTAAGGGTTCTACACCCCAAGACTTCAGCTGAGACCAACAAACACTCGAGAGTGTTCAGGGCTCAGGGGCCCTTAATCTCTAAACCCTAAACCCTAAACCCTAAACCCTAAACCCTAAACCCTAAACCCTAAACCCTACTTTTGACCCAACCCGGCCTGGAACCTGAAGCTAGCGATGTGCAGGCCTGCGTGCTGGGAACGGGGACTTGCAGTTTAGCTGTCGCTGCCACCTCTGTCGTCTGCACATGCACATACCTAGGATGGTCCCAAAACCAAAAACGCTCTGAACAAAATCCTAAGTGCAATGATTTAGTCCTCTTAAATCCAGTCAGGAAAATATGAAAATATGACATGAGAACACTCTGAAAAATCCTAAATATACTGATCCTCTTGAACCCAATAAGGAAACGATGAAATGTCCCAAAAACCTACCTAGATACGATGCAAGTATGAACGTCCCCCAAGGGCCCAATATAGGGGGCCTTAATGATTAGAATAGGGTTTGGGGGTTTCTATAGCATATTTACCCTAAACCCTAAACCCTAAACCCTGGACCATAAGGTAGTACTACTAGTACTTATTCCGACCCCTATCGTACCGAGATACGATGCCTCCGGACATACCCAGAACTCGGACTCGGAACGGGAAAAGCTCCCTGCTCCATCCAACTCGGGGCGGCCAGCCATGGAGGTTTAGGGTCTAGGGTTTAGGGTTTAGGGTTTAGGGTTAAGGGTTTAGGGTTTAGGAAAACCCTGAGAGTGCGCGGCCAGACCCTGAACCCACCATTGTAGACCGTCTTAGGGCTTATGAAAGGCGTGCGTTCACTGGAAGTCAGCCACTGCGTGCCTTCTGTATGCTGAATTTCTGCTCAGATGCTATCCTGTGCCATCCTGCTACGCTGCGTTGCTGTAGCGGCTAGGCTTACCTAGGCTGTCGGACGCACCCCTCGTTGAGCCAGTCGTACTGGCTGCGGTCGCAACACCCTAAACCCTAAACCCTAAACACTAGACCCTAAACCCTAAACCCTACCCTAAACAGTAGGGTTAGGAAGAGTTTTGGTGTCCCTCGGAGTGCGGGACTTCTCAGGCGTTTAAAGGTTTCGTGTAAAACGAGGATGCCAGGGAGTGCCAGAGAAGCCCCCCAAGGAGAAAAACGGACAAACCTTATCAGCTTAATTAAGCCCTAAATCCTAAACCTTAAAAAACACACCCTAACGCTAAACTCTAGTTCTTCGTTTGTACACAAGCTCGACGCCGGAAGAGACTGACAGTTTGTGAGTTGTTCATGCCCCTAGCCCCATGCAGAATGCCCAATGCCCCATAATTACACAAAAAACATTCACTAACCCTAAACCCTAAACCCTAAACCCTAAAACCTGCGCAAAGGGCTGCGCACTCGGCCCCAGGGCACCCCTAACGGCGAGAGCCCCGGCAAAGGCCTCTCCGCAGGCTACCATGACATCTCGACATGGCAGGGTTTAGGGTTTAGGGTTTCGGGTCTAGGGCTTGGGTTTGGTGTAGGGTTTAGGTTTTAGGGTTTCGGGTTTGGGGTTTAGGGTTTGGGGTATTGAGGGTTTGGGCTATTGAGGGTTTGGGGTATTTCGGGTTTGGGGTATTTAGGGTTTGGGACTTGGAGTTTAGGGCTGGCGCGCAAGGGTTCGGGGTTGGGGTTTGCGGGTTTAGTTGGAGTTCTTAGGATTTCGGGTTTGGGGTTTGGGTAAGGCCTACCAGAGGTCTGGGTAGAAGGGGCTACCTAAACTATACCTAAACTACCTACCTTCCCTTGACAACCGTACATAAACCCAAAGCAAACCGTAGACCCTCAACCCTCAACCCCCTAAGCCCTGTATAAACAGAAGAATTGCGACACTCTTCCCTTTGAGCGGAAGCTTTTGAGCTGCGCAGCATATAGGGTTCAGGTCGATATGCAGGGAGGGTTTTAGGGTTTAATACGTCAGGATGTAGGGTGTAGGTTTCAGGGATAGCCGCATGCCGAATGAGCCCACATCTCCCGTAGCTTGGGATGTTCCCCCTTTACACTCACAGTTCCTTACCAGGGATTAGAATAGGGGGAACGATAATCCCTATTAGGACTGTGCGTATAAGAAAAACATCCCACCCCGTGGCCACAAGCCTTTGCTTGAACCCTATAAACCCAAGACCCTGTACCTGCACCTAAACAAAGCTTCGTTGCAGATGCCAACCCATATACCCATGAAGTCAGGTCCACACTCCCCAACAACTAGCCCTAAAC
The DNA here is from genome assembly GCA_905221605.1 of Symbiodinium natans. Taxonomy (NCBI): domain Eukaryota; class Dinophyceae; order Suessiales; family Symbiodiniaceae; genus Symbiodinium; species Symbiodinium natans. The sequence goes on along the minus strand of CAJNDS010002468.1, from coordinate 829,052 downwards.
CCTAGACCCTATACACCCTAAACCCTAAACCCTAAACCCTGAACCTGTAAAGGCAAGTGGGAATCCCGAAGCACTCCACGTGCTCTACACTGAGACTGGGGGATACCAAGCAGTACTGAGGCAGAATCCTGCAAAACCAAGGCGAAAAATGGAGTTGCTACTCTAGAGCCCGGAACCCTAAACCCTAAACCCCAAAACCTCTGAAAGCAACGAGGCTCGCAATGAACCTACGTACACTAACCCTGCCTCAACACCCCAACACCCCGAATTCCAAAAGAAACGCAACAAGAGCCCAAAAGTCAAAACCCGAACCCCAAACCTAAAACAGTGCATGCACCCTAAGATCCTGCGGAGCCCTAAAACCTTCCAGCCGTATCACTGAGACCCTCCAAACCCTCACCTGGACCCCACCGCACACCCAAAGCACCAAAACCCTTAGCAGAGGGTAGCTGGGGTTTAGGGTTTCCAGCGGAGCGCCTCACGAAATGCAACCCTAAACCCCAAACCCCAAACCCTAAACCCCAACCCTATTTTGCTCTCAGCGGTGGGAAGGCGACTGGCTGCGCAGTGCCCGGCGCAACGGGGAGTCCGTCGTGGCGGCTGGCATGGCTGTAATCATGAGTTCCCTACTACCCCCCTCTTGGAGGTTCATGGTACGTATTTAACCACTTCTAACTGTACTTGGAACCATATTAGGGCACTTAAGGGGCTTATAAGTGGGTTATATGTACAGTTAGAACTGGTTAATAAGTACCATGAACCTCCCAGCTGTATACACCCCCCCCCCCCGAGGTTCCACCCGTAATTAAGGCTATTTAGGGATACTTAAGCCTAAGTTGAGGTTATTTAAAGGGGAACCTAGGCAAGGGGGGTGGGTAGTATAAAGGGGGGGGGGGGGGGGTAGTAGGGGAACCCATGATTTAAGAGCTTTCGTCACTGAGGGATGGTTTAGGGGTTTAGGGTTTCTACAGGGTTGAGACTTGGTTTAGGGTTTAGGGTTTAGGGTTTAGGGTTTAGGGTTTAGGGCTAGAAACCCCATTATAATTCCGAATAGCCCACCCTACTAACCCTTCTTACGAAGTCAAAAGGGCTTCCAGGCAGAGGCTTTTGGGGGGTTTGAGGGTTGAGGGTTTAGGGTTTTGGGATGTTCCCCCTTAGACTGACAGTCCTTCGTAGGGACTAAACAGTAGTACCCCTTAATTATAATCCCCATTCAGGACTGTTAGCAGGGTTTCGGGTTTCGGGTTTCGGGTTTAGGGTTTATAGCTTCACGGCATACACGATATGCTCGATGGAAGTCTCAGATTAATGCAATAAGGGTTTGGCTTACAGGTTTGAGTCCTTGTAGGGTTTAGGTTTAGGTTTAGGATTTAGGGTTTAGGCTTTAGGCTTTAGGAACCCATGAACCCCAACCTCGAAACCCCTACCCGCGACCTCTAACGCCTAAATCTTAACGTCTAGAATCTAGATCCCCGAGCCCCTAAGCCAAAATCTTGAACCCCTATAAACGCTACGATCCTGAACCCCTAAACACAGCGTAAAGCCCTACCTAAGCCCCAAACCCGAGAAACCCTGAACCCCTAAACTCTAAATCCAGAACCCTAAAACCCCGAAAAACCCTACACCCCAAAAACCCTAAAAACCCCAAAATAAACCTCAAACCCTAAAACCATGAAAACCCCAAAATCCTAAAAACAAAACTTACCCAAAAAAACAAAAAAACAACAAAAAAAACACCCTAAACACCCTAAAAACCCTAGAAGCCCGAAACCCCTAAAAGCCCGAAAAGCCCTAAAATCCCTAAAAGACCCAAAAGCCTTATAAACCCTATAGGAACCTCTTCCACCTGCGGGCGTCCAGAAAGCGCGGCACATCGCCTGGAGGGTCGGGCTCTTGGCACTGCAACTCGGAGTTTCATGCCTCGTTCTGACTGGGGCTTCAGGGGTTTAGGGTTTAGGGTTTAGGGTTTAGGGTTTAGGGTTTAGGGTTTAGGGTTTAGGGTTTAGGGTTTCTACATAAATAGGACGTTGGAATTTAAGGCTTCGGGTTTAAAGTCTGGGGTTTAGGCTTTCGTCAAGACTGAAATCCGAAGAAGACCCTTTCACGCCACCTTTTGCTGCCCCAAAGGGTCCTAAGTACCTGCATAGTAGAAAGTAGGGTTTCTATCATAGGAATTACTATTATGGTTTGGGTAAGTGACCCCCATATAGGTACTTAGGATTCTTAGGGTGCAGCTCCTGCAAGATCCCATGTGTGCGCACTCAGGGAAGGGCTTGCCAGAGCCAGCAAGTTGCTGCATTTTTTTCCACTCCTGAGATCGTGAGTCTCCAGCAGAACCGCCGCCTGCTGGACAAGACAGCGCCCAGCACGCCTGTGTGCTCGCCAACCACCAAACAATGCCTGACACAAAGGCGCTCCCACCTGTTGTATCACTGACACATCGTCGGAACGTCGCGCGAGCCCTCAACTCGTCGGGGAGCAACCATAAAACAGCTGTAAAACCCGGTTTAGGGTTTTTGGGGGTTTGGGGCCTAAAGGGTTAAGATCCTGAAACCAAGAAGCCCCGACGCCCATCACTCCACCGACAACAATCACAAAGACCCGGTTTAGGGTTTAGAGTAAACCCTAAACCCTAAACCCTAAACCCTAAACCCTAAACCCTGTGCCATGTGGACCTTGTTGAACTCCGAGCTCTAATTAACCCTACTCTCTAAAACCCCTGAAGCCCCTGAATAGGGGATAGGATATTAGGGGGACCCTTGGGGATATAGACCCTCTGAATAAGGTCCCTGTTTAAGAGAGCCAGAAGAGGGTTTAGAAGGGGGTTCCCTTTTAAGGGTCCCCCTTATCCTACCTAGGACTGAAACCCCCGACCTCAAGCTGCCCTTCCCGCACCATCTCGATCTCCAAAACCCTACTTGGAGGTTCAGGGTACTTAGTAACCCAGTTACGACTGTACTTATTAACCCAATTAGAACCCTATTGGGGGTACCCCAGGGGCTTATAATAACACTTCAAATTGGGTTACTAGGCACGAACCCTGAACCTCCAAGTAGTAACCCTGAGCCCTGAAACTTGGCATGTTGAATGCCTACCCCCTACTAGAATCCCTATGAAGGACTGTTAGCATAAGGGGGAACATCCCAACCCTAAACCCTAAACCCTAAACCCTAAACCCTAAACCCTAAACCCTAAACCCTAAACCCTAAACCCTAAACCCTAGACCCTGGCTTCCCTTCCCGCACCATCTCGAAGCTGCGCGCGGCGCTGTTGGCTGTGGGTGAAACCACCTTGCCGCGGGACAGGGAGGACTTGGGATGTTGCCCCCATACACTAAGAGTCCTTAGTAGGGATGATAATAGGGGGTACCATAATCCTAAGGGGGAACATCCCAAGGAAGGACCGCAAACCCGGAGCCCTAAACACAAAACCCTTCATCCCTTAACCTTACGCCCTCTAAGACAAAAGCCTTGAACCCTGAACACCTAAACCCCTGAACCCGTAAACCCTTAAATTGACCTCAAACCCTTAAGACCTAAAGCCTAAAGCACAGAACCCTTAAACCCTACAAACCTAAACCCCTAGACCCCTGAACCCCAAAACTTAAAACCCCCAACCCGAAACCCCCGAAATCCTGACCCCGCTAAACCTCCAAGCCTCCAAACCCCCCCCCCCCCCCAAAACTGCTCAAAAACCTCAAAACCCCCAAAACCCTAACCCCCAAAACCTCCAAGCCCTCAAAACCAAAAAAGAAAAAAAACAAAACTCCCACAACCCCCGTAACCCCCAAAACCCTAAACCGCCAAACCCCCAAACCTCCAAACCCGCAACCCTAAACCCTAATCCCCCAACCATAAACCCCCCAAACTTCCCCCCCAAACCCTAAACCCCAAACCCTAAACCCCCCAAAACCCTAAACACTAAACCCCAACCCCAAACCCCAAACCCTAAACCCTAGACCCCAAACCCTAAACCCTAACACGCCTACACCCTCAACCCTAACCCCAAACCCCCCCGAAACCCAAAACCCTAAACCCCAAACCCTAAACCCTAAGCCCAAAACCCCAAGCCCCAAGCCCTAAACCCCAAGCCCTAAACCCTAAACCCTAAACATCCCAAACCTAAACCCCCGGGGTCCCGGGCCGGCGTTGGCTCCTGCGACTTGGCGCGCGCCAAGGTCTCCAGGGCCTGGGTTTGTTTTGGGGTCTAGGGTTTTTTTTATTTTTGGGGGTTTCGGGGGGGTGTAAGGTTTAGGGTTTTAGGGTTTGGGGTTTAGGGGGGGGGGGGGGTGTAAGGTTTAGGGTTTGTTCGGGTTTGGGGTTTAGGACTTAGGGAGGTTAGATTTAGGGTTTTAGGGTGTTGGGGTTAGAGTTTCGGGTTGAAGGGGTGTTTAAGGCTTAGGGCCTAGGGTTTACAGTAGGGTTGGGTTCAGGGGCTTGAGTGGGTTTTCAGCGCTATGTTGAGGGACTGCTGAACCCTAAACCCTAAACCCTAAACACTAAACCCGAAACCCTGGGTTCAGGGGTACCCAACTAGCGCCCTATTAGGGTACTTAAGGGCCTCATCATAAGTGGGTTCGATTTGCACTTATTAATTGGGTTACTGAGTACCCTAAACCTCCAACAAGGTTTTAGAGCGGCTTTTGTATACACTCCATACTCCAGGCTCTGAGAGAGCAGCGAGCCCAGACCTTCTGATGTAGAGCCCTCAAGGCTCCAAACCGACACGCGAGGCCCCCGACCCCTCATATGAGCAGGGCATGACCCTCATCATATCCCTGCACATATACATATACATACATACATACATATATATATATATACATACATACATATGTTTTTGCCTGAGCGCTCCGTTACCGCGTCAGCTGCACAGTAGGCCGGTCTGTGATGACGGCGTATGTATATATATATATATATGTACACACACACATAAATAAATATATAAATACATGAATAAATAAATAAATATAAATATATATATATATATACAGTTATATGGTGTTTCTCATTGGCCCACAAATGAACAAACAGGTGTATATATATATATACATGTATATGTATGTATATATATATATATATACATACATATTGATAATCAGCAAACACCGCTTCAACCAATGATGAAAAACAATATTAGCAAATCATAACTGACACACATACATATATATATATATACATATATATATATACACACACATATATATATATATATCTATATATGCATACTGATATTTAGGGATATGTACTGACTAGTGACTAGTCCAATGCTTTGGGCACCCAGGTACCCTCTACCTCCCGCAAGCCTTCCGACGGGCCCGCCCCAGCATCAGCCGGGCGTGCTCTTCCTCTTCGCGACTTGGGGCGGGCGAGGGATTAGGGATTAGGGTTTAGGGTAGAGAGTTTAGTGTGTAGGGCTTAGGGTGCCAGTTTTGTGCATCAATGCACTGGATTATTTGTCCAGCCCTTTCTCTCTAAAAGAAATTCCGGTGTTCGGTCGGTCAAGCACGAACCTCAAGCAGCGCTGCATTCCAGCAAGGCAGTGGAAGCCACACGAGTTAGAAGGTCGCGGCGAAACCCGGGTCGGTCGCAACCCCAAACCCCACACCCTAAACCCCAAACCCTAAGCCCCAAACCCTGAACCCCAAATCCTAAACCCTAAACCCTATGAACCCTAAACCCCAAATTCTCAACCCTAAACCCCAAACCCTAAACCCCAAATCCGAAACCCTAAACCCCAAAACCCCAAACCCTAAACCCCAAACCCCAGACCCCCGCTCCTGGAGCCTCAAGCTCGCCGCTGTGATGTCTTTGCACAGCCTTTTCTGCGTGCAGGGACGAGGGTTTAGGGTTTAGGGTTTAGGGTTTGGGGTTTAGGGCTAGGGGACTTTAACGGGAACCCCAAGAATATAATCGGAATATACCCTTCCCATTCGGATCCCTTTAACAAGCACTTCACCCCCTTGACCTTGGGGACCAGATGGATCGGAAAACGGGCTTAGGGTTCATCATACTCTCAATAGGGTGAGGGTTTTGGGCTGGGAGGGTTTTATGGCTCACAGTGTTTGTGGTTCATATACCTTAGTAGGGATTATGGTACCTCTATGTTAGGGTTCATTTGGTTCCCACGGTACCTGTGCACGGCTGAAAAATTGGTGGCCATTGTTTAAGGCAAGGAGATTTTGGTGCAGGGGCTTAGGGCTTAAGGTGGTTAACAAAGGGTAGCTAGCTTAGCTAAACCCTAAACCCTAAACCCTAAATCCGAAACCCATTAACCCTGAAACCTAAACCCTGAACGAAATCTGACCCCTGAACCGTGCCAAGCAAACTGGTGTGCATGAACTCAGATGGTCAACCCCCGTACCAGTATGACTTTGTGACGTTTGTGACGTGTGACCCTAAACCCTAAACCCTGAACCCTAAACCCTAAACCTTAAGCCCTAAACCCTAAACCCTGAACCTTAATTCCGCACCCTTCGGACACGAAACGTATTTTATCTGCTGGGCAATGGATATCCATCCGCTTGCTTAAGGCCGAGCTTTAGGGTTCTAGGGTTTAGGGTTCCAGGGTCTGTAGGGTCTAGGGTCTAGGGTTTAGGGCTTAGCCCAAGTTTACAGGAAGTGGCCCTTTAGTCAACTGCGGGCTCTCAGCGTAGCCCTTTACAGTTTCAACCCACAGCTGCTATGATCTTGAAGGGAAGTCGCCTTCTGTAGGTGGTCGGGCTTACCTTCTAACGATTCCGGTTCCTAAACCCTAAACGCTTAGAAAACCTAAGAAACCCTTAGAAACCCTGAACCCTAGACCCTAAACCCTGAACCCTAAACCCTAAACCTGAACCCTAAACCCTAAACCCTAAACCCTAGACCCTAAACCCTAAACCCTAAACCCTAAACCCTAAACCCTGAACCCTAAACCCTAAACCCTAAACCCTAAACCCGAAACCCTAAACCCTGAACCCCAAAACACGACCCTCGTTCCGGCTACGCGCGATGTCGAGGCGCCCCTGAAGCTCAACAGATCGCCTTGAAACGGTTTAGGGTTTAGGGTTTAGGGTTTAGGGTTTAGGGTTTAGGGTTTAGGGTTTAGGGTTTAGGGCTTGGAGTTCGGTGGCGTACTCAGGGGTTTAGGGTTTTAGCAGTTTAGGGTTTAGGGGTTCAGTGTTTAGGGCTTTAAGAGCTTCGGGTTTAGGGTTTTAGGGTTTTAAGAGTGTAGGGTTTAGGGTTTAGGGGTTGCGGCGTAGGGTTCAGGGTTTTAAGAGTTCTTGGGTTGTGGGGTTGAGGGCTGCAGAACCGAAGCATGATGGCCTAATGCTGACAACGTGCACCCTACAAAGCGCCTGAAATACCGTAAACCCTAAACGCTAGGCCCTAGGACCTAAAACCCTACCCCCCCCCCCAAACCTTAGGTTATGCACGAAGGGTTGAAGTTGGGATACGAACAGTCATTAGTAGGGAGTATCGTAACCCCCTATTCAGGACTGTTAGCACAAGGGGGAAACATCCCAACCTCAACCCCTTCTTTAATTTAGGTTATTCTTTTCATTTGTCGCTCAGTTCTTTCACTGTCGCTTCTATTGAGTTACGAAGTAAAATAATGCTCGCCCTAACCCCTAGACCCTAAACCCTAAACCCTAACCCTAAACCCTAAACCCTAAACCCTAAACCCTCAACCCTAACCGCTAAACCCTAAAACCCTAAACTGTGGGTTTGGTGGTGATGGCTTCTCCCCATGCAATAGCTGGAAAAACAAAACTGCAACCTTGTATATCGTCCCTTAAACCCCCAGAGCCCAAGAAAGACACCACCTCCCCCTAGTCGAACAAAACCGATGCTAAGCCCGATACCTCCCATTTCAGTTGATGCGAAAAGCCCCTTACCTGGAGTCACCCTGATCCTTTAAAAAAGAAGTGCATATTCCCCACTGTTTAAGGTACATCTCCCTTTGTTTAAGGGCGAAAGGATATTCTAGGTAGACCCCAAAGCCCTGAAACTCTTGACCGTATTAAACTAAAAAGTATCTGTCGAACCCCACACTCTAAATCCCTAAACCCTACACCCTAAAGCCGACACCCTAAACCCTAAACCCTACACCCTAAACCCTAGACGCTAGACCCTAAACCCCAAACCCCAAACAGCCCAAACCCTAAACCCTGAAACCCCCAAACACTAAACCGCCCTTCGCCTGGTCAGCGCATCTCTCTGCCCTTGCACGGCACCGAGGCGGCGCCTTGGGCTTATTGGGGCTGGGCACTTCCTTGGGGGCCAAATGAACAGGGTTTAGGGGTTAGGGTTTGGGGTTTGGGGTTTAGGGGGTTAGGGTTTAGGGTTTAGGGTTCAGGGTTTAGGGTTTAGGGCTTGGGGTTTGGGGTTTAGGGTTTGGGGTTTAGGGTTTTGTGGGTTTAGGGTTTTTGGAGCCGGGTTTTGGTTCACATAATACCTTCACAGGAGATATTTTAGTATAGAGGATATGACACCAATCTTGGGGTTCATGTGGTCCCCAAGGTTAAAGGTTCGTGGTTGGTTCAGCGCTTTAGGGGCTTAGGGTTTAGGGTTGGGCTCAAAGAGGGTTTGGGGCTGTATAGTTTGCGATCCACTTGCAGGTTCTTGATCAGTTCCGGGTTTGGGGTTTCGGGGTTTAGGGCTTAGGGTTGAAGATCTACAGAAAGGTTCCCGGGTAGCTCTTACGGCCTTGGGTTTATTTGAAAGGCTTGGGTTAGGGTCTAGGGGGGATTTGGGGGATTTGCGGTTATGGGTTTTAGGGTCTTTCAGGGGTCGAGGCGTTCACCCCCTTCACCGAGTAATATCTACACTCCTCCCAATCAAGGGCATCTGGGATACACAAATCATGTGTTTACTGGCTGTGCGAAGGGCGTTCTGGTCTTAATTCGGGGGAGGGCAGTAACCCCTAAACCCTAATTAACCCTAGACCCTAGACCCTAAACCCTAAAAACGGACCTAAACCCCACTACCCCCGCCAGGCCTGATGTTGGTGGCTTGCTGCTCTTCCAGTACCTTTTCGCGCTCGAGCTGCGCGACCTGCGCTGGCCAGGGAGCCGAGGGGAGCATCGAATGCCCTCCACATGCAGGCTATTCATTTTGGGGCTTTCTAGGGTTTAGGGTTTAGGGTTTGGGGGTGTTTCGGGTCTTAGGGTCGTTCTTGTGGTGTTGAGGAATTTCGGCTTCTGAGGGCTTCAAGCCTTTTGGGGGCTCTCGGCCTGTCGCTCTCCAAAACTTGGAAAGCACCCTCACCCGACAAACCCTAAGCCCTAAACCCTAAACCCTAAACCCTAAACCCTAAGCTTCCACGTATCTACATAGTCTATCCTTGGGCCCCTTTTAAGGCTCTCACCTACCAGCTCTAGGGGCCCTATAGGGTTTAGGTGCCACTGCTCGATTGGACTGTGACTGCCCCAAGGAAGCCTCCAAGTGTGTTGCGTCGTATCCGAAAAACGAACGCGCAGGGCTTCGCACAGCAACACGCCAACAATGGCCAATTGAAATTGCCCGCAGGCGGCGAGCAGGGTCTCGCATGGAAATGCCCTGAACCCCAAACCCTAAACCCTAAAACCCTGAAAACAATAACAGGAATGGAGCATCTTTGGGTAGTTTCTGTTCAGCTTCTCAGGAAAGGGTATCGGCTGACTCCCTTCAACACTAAACTCCCTTAAGCCCTAAACACCCGACGTATAAACCTCTAGACAACCCTAGGCCCTAGATCATGGGCTTGGGGCTTAAGGTTCAGGGTTTAGGGCCCCTAGCAACCCTGAACCCTAAACCCGGCCCTAAACTAACCCTAAACCCTAAACCCTAAACCCTAAACCCTAAACCCTAAACCCTAAACCCTAAACCCTAAACCCTAAACCCTAAACCCAAAACCCTAAACCCCAAACCCTAAACCCTAACCCTAAACCCTAAAGACCCCAAAACCCCAAACCCTAAACCCTAAAACCTCCTCCCCGCACTCCCCAACAGGGAGAAGGCCTCCTCTTGCAGGCTCAGGGCCTCGGAAGCTCCAGCGGTCACCTCCGCTAGGAGTGCGCTGCATGCTTCCTGGGCTCATGGGACTCTACCCTTAGGGTTAGGGTGCCAGGCTCACGCGAAGAAGGAAGGGTTTAGGGTTTAGGGTTTAGGGTTTAGGGTCTGGGGTTTAGGGTTTAGGGTTTAGGGTTTAGGGTTTAGGGTTTTGGGGTCTTTAGGGCTTAGGGTTTAGGGTTTGGGGTTTAGGGTTTTGGGTTTAGGGTTGAGGGATTAGGGATTAGGGTTTGGGGATTTAGGGTTTAGGGATCGAGGGTTCAGGGATTGAGGGTGTTGTTAGGGACTACTTGGAGGTTCAGCGAACTAATCACCCAGTTAGACGTGTAGTTATACCCGCCACTTATCAGGCCCGTCAGCACCGGTTATCATTGAATTTTAAGTATAGATATTTTGCTTACTAAGTAGCATGAAAATCCAAGTAAAGCCTATGGTTTAGTGTCTAGGGCTCCTGGTTTAGGCTCAGGGGCTTGTAGAGTTTAGGATGTGAAGGTTGTAGGGTGTTGGGACTTCCCAGCAACCAAAGAATAAGGGGGTTAAGGTTAGGGTTAGGAAGCCCTAGCCCTAAACCCTATCCCAGTGTTGTTGCTTTCGCTTGATGATTTGTTCAGGAACCTAACGCCCAAAACAAGCAATGGCAGCACTACGAGGAATCCTGGTCTCAACCCTCGACCTCAACTCTATAATGGATGAGCATTTAGACCAACATGCGTCCGAGAGCGAAAGCCAGGCTCACGCGAAGAAGGAAGGGTTTAGGGCTTAGGGCTTAGGGCTCAGGGCTTATAGGGCTTATAGGGCTTATAGGGCTTATAGGGCTTATAGGGCTTATAGGGCTTAGGGCTTATAGGGCTTAGGGCTGAGGGCTAAGGGTGGTCAAGCTCGTCAAGGGCTTGCTGCGAGGACTCACCCGAGCCCCTCAGCACTCTCTGGGATCCTAAAAAGGTTTTGGGGTTGGGGTTCAGGGGTTAGAATTTGGGTTTGTAAGGATTTACATAAGGCTTAGGGTTTACAAGGGGTTAGACGTGAGGGTTTAGCGTTTAGGGTTTTTAAAGGGTTGAGAGGTGATGGCGGGCCGCACGGCGCTGCTTCGGCTCGCATTTGCACCATGGGCATCGCCTGCTTGTACCTCCTGCAGATTGCGCTTCCTCTGGAGCTGACCCCCTGAACCCTAAACCCTAAACCTATAAACCCTAAACCCTAAACCCTAAACCCTAAACCCTAAACCCTACCTGAGCCTAAGACCCCAAAGGCCTGCAATCCCAGCCACCTCGCTCTCTTTAGCCTCGTCCTGGAGGCGCAAGACCTGGCACCATGCATGGGTAGCTATCATAGTTTACCCTAAGGGTCCATGTACCTATATAGTATATACTTGGGCTTTAACGGGGTTCCTATATAGTAGCTTTAGCACCCAAGAATATATTATATAGGTACATGGATCCTTTGGGATAGTTTAAGGGTCCATGTACCGCATGATTACAACCCTAAACCCTGAACCCTGAACCCTAGATCCTAAACCCCGAACCCTAAACCCTATGTGTATGAGGCGCCTTAAGCCGCCCAAGTAGTCCCTATTTAGGTACATGGACACTGGAGGTTCTGTGGCAGCGGTAGGGTTTAGGCCTCGTGCCAGGGCTTATAGCGCTCAAGGCATAGATAAGCAGAGCATTGTAGGAAGCCCTAAAAAACCCAAAACCCCTAAACCCCACACCCCGACTGTAGCTCTGACTGGAGCTGCTCGGATGATGACGCCATGTATAACTAGTTACACGTGAACCTTCACGTGCAGCTAACAGCATCTTGATGTTTACGCTGCTGTGGTGAGCTTTGGGGAGTTTGACTACGCCCTAAACCCAAAACCCCAAAACCCTAGACCCTAAACCCTAAAACCCTAAACCTTTGACCACCACCATCGTACCTCGAACCTGGAAACTGGCAAGAAGGAGGAGGAAGACGACGACGGTGACTACTGGTACTAAGACTGCTGCGCCTGGACTGCTTCGACTGCTACGGTACGAGTACTTTTACTACGACGACGATGACCTCAAGTGACGATGTGCTACTCTTTTATGACAGCCTGCAACGCCTTAAAGCCTTCAACACATTGGAAGCGTACCTCGAGCGTTGGCAATGCTGAACATCCGTCCTCTTCTGGTACCAGATTTCTCCAGGTATCCCTAAGTGCAAGATGACTGGCTGGCCTCTGACTGGTGGCCCTCGGCGCACTCTCGGTGAGCACAGCAATGCTCCTCAATCGCTGAAAGTACCGCGGTTTATAGGGTTTGTGGCTTACAGTGTGAGGGTTTGTGCTTTGGGGTGGGATTTTCCCACAGTCCTTCATAGGGATTATAGCACCCCCTATCATTTTCCATCTTAAGGGCTGTCCGTATAAGGGAGAACATCCCAACTTTGGGGCACAACTTGAGGCGACTTGCGCAAATTCAAGGCATGCGCAAGAAAGCGTCAGGGAACGCGGAGGAGTTCCACATGAACATCTTAGGCCTCGGGAGATTGCGGAAGGCACCCAGAACCCTAAACCAGCATCCTAAACCCTAAACTCCAAATCTTCGACTCTGAGCCAATTTGGTCCAACCTTCCAATTTTGCAGCAACCCCCCCCCCCCCCCTCCGCCCAACGAAGTCAAAGGATCGGACCCTGAAGTCCACCGAACACTTGAACCCTGACATGAAACTCAGGGGATCAAAACCCCCAATAGTTCTGGTTGTAAGGTTTTAGGTTTAGGGTTTAGGGTTTAGGATTAAGGTCTAGGGTTTAGGGGTTTAGGGTTAAGGGTCCAGGATCCTCAAAGCCATGCTCCCACCGATTCTTGGGCCCCAAAGCCATTTAGTAACTATGGGGTACTTGGACCCTCTGGACAAGTAAGAAAGGGATCACATGAACGACTGCCAAGGGGACGAGCTGAGAATCCTGTATCCGAAGTCTCCTAGACCCTACACAAACCGAGCAAGCTCCGGATCTCGGACTCCGAAAACCCGACAACCTCCCTCAGCTGCCTGCACCTACATTCCCAGAGTCCCTAAACCCGAAACACGAATCCCTAAACTCTAAACCCTAAACCCTAAACCCTAAACCCTAAAGCCTGAACCCTGAACCCGAAACCCCCTCGTGAGGGTCCAGTCCTCGGCTGCAACCCCATGGAGCTCCCGGACGGCACGCTCCTGAGCCGGACTTTTAAAGGTTCTGAGGGGGGGGTGGGTTCAAGGGGGGTCTTCAACTCAAGCTTCCCTAATGCTCCCTACTACTCCCTAATGCTCCTTAAGCTTCCCTAAGTTTACCTACCCCCCTTGAACCCCTCCCTTAACAGCACTTTCAGACTTGTGAACCCAAGTATGATGCATACTTGCGCCCTGCGACTGGAATTCGCGCGATCCTCGAGTTCAACCGGCCCGTGTAAGGGCTGCGGACTGAAACTGTCCTTTGGAAAGTATTGCTGACGACTATTGTTTCCGCAGGTCTGCAACCACTAAAAGGAGTGGAACATGAAGACTGCAACCGTGACGGGCGAAAAGAGTCTTAGGCTCGCTGGTTCATAATAGGGAATTAGGCTGTTGGGTACAATTTTATCTCCCTACATAAGCCTTCTCTAAGCCGTAAGCCCTAAGCCCTAAGCCCGAAGCCCTAAGCCCTAAGCCCTAAGCCCTAATTAAGCCCTAAACCCTAAACCCTAACCCCAACATCTTCTTTCTGTTGCTATATTTTGTTTCGCCCCGTATGGAAAGGATCTCATTTGAGCACAGTCCACAGTCTTCCATGCTCGTGCCGCGCGCATTCTTAGAGGGCCCAACAACCCCAAACCCTTCGGGTTCAGGGTTTAAGGTTTAAGGTTTAGGGCTCGTTTTGGGGCTTAGGGTTTAAGGTTTAGGGTTGCAGGTTTAGGATTTATGCAAGGTTTAAGGGTTTTCGTTTAAGGTTGAGGGTTTAGGGTTTGGCGTTAAGGTTTAGGGTTTAGGGTCTAGGGTCTAGGGTCTAGGGTTTAGGGTTAGGGTTTACGGTTTAGGGTTTAGGGCTGAGGGTGAAGAAGGATGCCGGAAAATGCCTACAATACCCAGCAATCTCCAACAGTGGGGGTATGAAGACTGGAAACTTCCCCTAACCCTGCGGCTTAGGGTTTAGGGTTTCGGGTTTAGGATTAGGAATTAGTAGGGGATTGCAGAACCCTTTACTAAAGTTCAAAGAGTAAACCTGACTGAAGCCCGAAACCTTATATCCTCTCCTTTCGAAAGTTTTCGCCTGAAACTCCCAAGCCCTAAGCCCTAAAACCTATAAACCCTAAAACCCTAAACCCCGATGTCAGACAGGGTTTAGGGTTTAGGTTTTAAGGTTTAGGGTTTTCGCTTAGGGCTTAGGGTTTAGGGTTAGGGCAACAGGGACTCCGGGAAATCGAAGACAGAACTCCCCCCCCCACCCCCTGAAGCGAGTCCCAAACCTCCACATACAACTGCTGAGCTGATACTGCGGTCTCGCACAGAAGGAGCCCCACCCCCCTATGTACGGGGTTTAGGCACTTCAGATTTCCATGGCTAAGCTAAGGCTTATGAGGCTTAATTAAGTTTAAGACGGAAACCCTACTTGGAGGTTCAGGGTACTTAGTAACCCAATTGTAACTGTACAAAGAACCAAATTATAGCCCTATAGGGATACTCAAGGCGCTGAAAGGTGGGGAGTATAACTACTCATAAAATTGGTTACTATGTGCCCTGAACCTCCAAGTAAACCCTAAACCCCACACCCCAAACCCCACACCCCAAACCCCAAGCCCTAAACCCCAAACCCTAAACCCCCCAAATCTTTCTGAAGAAGGGATGAAGCTCCTGGCATCCGTGTGGGGCGGTCCTTTGTCGCGCCATCTTGTAGTGTGTTGATGGAGTGCTTCAGGGCTGTCCTCAGGTGGGTTTAAGGTTTACGTAGGGTGTGAGGGCTTGGGGTTCTGGGTTTTAGGGTTCAGGGTTCTAGGGTCTAGGGTTTAGGGTTTAGGGTTTAGGGTGCACGATGTCATGATGCACGTGACACACTGTGACTCCTTTTGGACCGAACCCAAGCGAGATGTCTCTCACAAGTCCAGCTGTAGTAGTGGCCAAGGAGGTTGCAGCCTCGATGCCCCAGACATGGTGTCGCTGCCGCGCAGGCGATGGGGCAGCTTTGCATGACTCATCACCTGCGACTAAGGTTGCCTCCCCTACGCACTGCAGAGCAGCCTCCCTCTGCCGGGCGCTACGAAGCAACTGCCCACTTGTCGGCACGGTGCCACCTCCCAGGAAACGTTGGCGCAGCCGGTCCAGATGACCAGTTCGGGCGGGAATGTACATCCAGTCGTAACAGGAAGTGATCGCCATGGCAAGTTCTTGACAGTGCTGGAGCGGGCAAGATTCTGCGCAATGCACACTGTTATGAAATGGTAACATCAACACAAAGTCCAGAGGACGAAAACACAAGGTCGACGGCTCTACCTTTGCCAAGCTCCAAGAGGCGCAGATCGGGCACGCTAAGCATTTGCGAGCCCATATGCTACATGTACTGAAGCACAGGTTTCAAAACAACAAGGGTGCGTCGAAAACTGGGGAAACGGAGGGAGGGAGGGAGGGAGGGAGGGAAGGAGGGAAGGAGGGAAGGAGGGAAGGAGGGAAGGAGGGAAGGAGGGAAGGAGGGAAGGAGGGAAGGAGGGAAGGAGGGAAGGAGGGAAGGAGGGAAGGAGGGAAGGAGGGAAGGAGGGAAGGAGGGAAGGAGGGAAGGAGGGAAGGAGGGAAGGAGGGAAGGAGGGAAGGAGGGAAGGAGGGAAGGAGGGAAGGAGGGAAGGAGGGAAGGAGGGAAGGAGGGAGGGAAGGAGGGAAGGAGGGAAGGAGGGAAGGAGGGAAGGAGGGAAGGAGGGAAGGAGGGAAGGAGGGAAGGAGGGAAGGAGGGAAGGAGGGAAGGAAGGAGGGAAGGAGGGAAGGAGGGAAGGAGGGAAGGAGGGAAGGAGGGAAGGAGGGAAGGAGGGAAGGAGGGAAGGAGGGAAGGAGGGAAGGAGGGAAGGAGGGAAGGAGGGAAGGAGGGAAGGAGGGAAGGAGGGAAGGAGGGAAGGAGGGAAGGAGGGAAGGAGGGAAGGAGGGAAGGGGGAGGAGGGAAGGAGGGAAGGAGGGAAGGAGGGAAGGAGGGAAGGAGGGAAGGAGGGAAGGAGGGAAGGAGGGAAGGAGGGAAGGAGGGAAGGAGGGAAGGAGGGAGGCAGGGAGGGAGGAGGGGGGAGGGGCAGGATGAGAACCAAAAACCAATCATCTTTGCCGCAGGAACCGGCTTCGGCCGCAGCTGGAACGCGACCTAAACTCCTTGAAGCCAACAACGTCGGCCAGTTTCCGGGCGGAGCACAAGGTGGCCGAATGCCTCGCCGCCACGTGCCCGGCTTTGCCGTGGCATCCAGGCAGACCTTCGCCTCGGGTCCCATGAGGTACATGCTATTACTAGGTTGTACCTGACGCTTCCTTTGACACGTTTATTTCGCTCGTTTGGTGATTGTGGCGCTTTCGTGCTTTTCCTTTTTAGGGCAATGAGATTGGACAAAACGACCAAAAAAGATCAAACGAGCAATTATTTAGTTTGAACGTTTTTCTTGAGCAAAAATTATGTTGCAGGGCCGACGCAGCCACTGGAACGGCACACGATATGCTGCCGAATCTCGCGCTTTCCGTGATGTATTATGCACTCTTATGTTTATAGATGTTGCACAGTGTAGCTGGCCTTTAGTTTACATATACTGTCTCCAACTATAAACGATCGAATTAAAGGGACGCACGCAGTATGGCCATATGTGATGCTGAACCTTCGTACAATATTGCTCGCAAACTTGGTTGCGCGGTGGCGGGCGTTTACACCGTAATTGGCTTTCGCAACGTGGGGTGGAGGTTCATGAGCATAATTAGTCAGCTGAAGATAAAAAGATCACGATGGTAACCTTGGTTGGCATGTGTCTGCCCCAACTGCAGCCAGCCCATGCTTTCCGACCTGTTGGGGCTTATATGTTGGTGAAGCGGAAAAACCCGAGCAATTTTACCCGCAAAACGGACGCAAAAACCCGCCAAACGAGCGCAAAACCAAGCAAACGGACGCAACTTAAAAAAAACTGTGAAATTGCTCGTTTCACTTTTGCTGTTTGTGTCGCAATGCAGATTTGAACTGTGAAGACTGCGCCGCACGCCAGAAACTTTGGGCACCACCCGCATCATCACTCTTCTTACAGGGCTGAAGTGTAACCCTAGTGTCGTCTGTGACTTGCAACCTTCCGGACCCGGCATCGAGCATGCTTGCTGGGCAAAACAATGAAAGCGGATGCTGTGCTGTGTGTTGGATGGAGAAATAATAGCTGACTCTAGCCAAAAAACGAAAGCTCGATCCACAGAGGAGAACTTGAGCATGAACCACTTCAAGCTTCAGGGTGAGACAATGTAGATGCCGGCGAAATATCATGTACAACAGATTAGGGGCGATCGAGCGATTCTTTGAAAACGAACTTTTTTTGGCAAATCGAGCGTTTCCTTTCGTTAACAACCAATGATCGTATTGACCCTCCTTCAAACGAGCAGAAAACATCCTTGAGCAAGACTTTGCTATACAAAGGGTGGTCCAGGTAGTTGAGAGCCTAAGCCTTGAACCCTAAACCTTTAGCTTAACCCCTTTCATCCTAAACCTTGAAAACTAGCAATAAGGCGCGAGAACAGGGATTTATTGCTGAATTCTAGTGCTAATTAACAGACGCGCGGTCTTCCAATGCGTTGCAGCGGATTCACAAAGAAAAAAGAAGCACAAAAGGATCCGACGTAATATCCAGAAAAAGAGTCCGCGTGCTCAGCCTACAGTAGAATACTCCATGAAAATCATAGTTCGAGCAACAATATATTTAGAGCGGCATGTTTGTCTTCGTTCATGGAAACATTCCTTATCAGCTTGGCTACTTAGTTTTTCCTTCGCCCCAGCAATCCAACGCGGAATCTTGACGATCTGTCGCGGCAAAAGTTTTAGTAGTTTGGGACGCATTTTGAAGTTTAAACCATCAAAACTTTTGCATGTGTGAAACGAGATATTCACTTCTTGAGAATGTTGATAAATGTGGTCTGGGTTCCCCGGAAGTCCAGCGAATTTAAATCATTTACATTTTAATTCTGAGATCGTCAAACTTTGGCGCGATGCGACCACCCACTTTCTGCAGCCCAGGAAGGAGCAGGCAGCGGTCGGATCACACCAATTTTGACACAGAACCCCTGGTCAAAATTTGGGGCGATCCGACTGCCCCCTACCGCCGGCTTCTTCGGCCCAAACAAAAGCAGGGAAGAGGGGCGGTCGGATCGCACCAAATTTTGACACAGAACCCCTGGTCAACAGTTGGTGCGATCCGACCGCCCACTTCTGGAGGCCTCAGAATTAAAATACTATAAGTACTTCAACTAGTGTTTACATTCTTTGCATTATTTGGGAAGCCCCAGAATTTACGGATTCGAAATATCTCAATTATCTAAAATAGTTATACCATTAAAACGGTCTGGGTTCACCGGAAATCATACATGTATACAGTTTGGCTATATTAACCTCACGAAAATTCTGAGGCCGTCAAAATTTGGTGCGATCCGAGCGGCCCCTTCTTCCCAAGCAGGCACAGGTCGGATCGCACCAAATTTGGAAACAGATTTGGCGCGATCCGACAGCCCCCTTCTTCAGGGATAGCGCCAAATCTTGCCACACCCCTGGACAACATTTGGTGCGATCCGAGCCCGCAGAATTACATAATCTAAATAATCACTTAACTTCGTGAAAATGTGTGAGTTTTAAAACTTTTCCCTTATACGGATGCCGTGGTTCGCTGTCGTCCCCAGGTTGCAGAAGGACGAGGGCTAGGGTTTAGAGTTGAGGGTTTAAGGTTTGGAGTTTAGGGTTTAGGTTTGGGGTTTAGGGTTTGGGGTGTAGGGTGTCAGAACCCCCGGGCCGCGCGCTCGTGTTGCCCGTCAACCCATCCCGGCCACCCAAACTATGCTCTAATAGTTTAGGGTTTATTGAACTGATTTTCTTGTGCACCGATGCTTGCTTCTATGTTTTGAAAGTTGCGGTGTTAAGGTTTAAGCTGGGGTTGGGGTAGCCTCGGCCCTTTTCGGGCCTTCGGCGTGAGGCCCTTATTTACTGGAAGGTCAGGGAAACATTTTCGATTTTTCTCGCCAATGTATATTTCTATTTTGAAGTTGCAGGGCTACGTAGGGCTTAAGCTGGGGTTCGGGGTAGCCTCGGCCCTTTTCGGGCCTTCGGCACGTCAGGGCCCAGGCGTTAAAACAACTTGGCAGACCCCTCAATCGATATTTTCCAAGGCGCCGCTGGGGGTGTCGGGAAGGGGCCCTTGCCCTGCCTGGGGCCCTTATAGGCCCCTGCCTGGTGGAAGGCCGTGCCTGTTGAAGGGTTTGTGCACCCTGGAAATGGAACGGGAACGGGGCCAACCCGGCGGGACCGGGGTTAGGCTTTTCGCTTGGGCGCTCGGGCCGTAAGGCCGGCCGAGCGTTCGGGGTCTGTCGCTCGACGGAAGCGAGCCCTCACTTAGTTTAGGGACAAGGCTTAGGTTTACAGGTTTCCGAGGTGCAGAGGCTGAAGTGTAGGGTTCGTGGCTCACGGCTGTGTATGCCAACCCCACAGCAGGCCGTGCGGGTGGGAGGTTTCAGGGTTTCAGGGGTTGAGGTTTCGGGTTAAGGGTTTAGGGTTCAGGGTTTAAGGATTTAGTGTTTAGGGCTTACAAACCCTAAACCCTAAACCCTAAACCCTAAACCCTAGGTTTAGCTGCCGCCGCGCATCTGAAGGTGCACTTGGGACTTTGAGCGCTCCTGCATCGATAAAAAACGTACGCAACACCAACTCAGTAGGGTCTACTTGAAGGTTCAGAGTTTAGGGTTTAGGGTTTAGGGTTTAGGGTTAGGGCTTAGGGTTTAGGGAGCAGGGTCTACTTGAAGGTTCAGGGTTTAGGGTTTAGGGTTTAGGGTTTAGGGCTTAGGGTTTAGGGAGCAGGGTCTACTTGAAGGTTCAGGGTTTAGGGTTTAGGGATGAGGGTCTACTTAAACGCTCATGGTTCTACCTAGTATCCCCTAGAAACCCTTTCATAATCCCCATTGCCCAACTTACTAACCCTACTTAAGGGCTTTCCGAGTATAGGGTTATGACCCTATGGGGTCCAAGGGGCAGGGTTTAAGGTGCATAGGATTGGAATTGGCCAGGCGAAGAGGTTGATGAGGGGGGCACACCCTAAACTCCAAACCCTAAACCCTAGACCCGAAACCCTGACGATCTACCAGCTGAAGCAAGTCTTCCACGCCACCGTCGCTCCGCTTCTGTCGGACCGCTTGGCTCCCAAGTAGGAGAAGGTTAGGGGTTTTCAGTCGGTTTTGCGATTTGGTTCTTTTGAGCTCAGATTTGTTGTTCACGCCTCACTTTCTCGGGTTCCGAGTCCTAAAACCACCCAACCCCCAAAGCCCGCAACCCAAACCGAAAACCCAAAGCCCCAAACAAAACTCTTCGCCACAAACCCCTGACCCTACATCCCAAATCTTAAACCCCTACTCCCCAAACCCTAAACCCCAAACCCCAAACCCTAAACCCTAAACCCTAACCCCCAAACCCCAAACCCCAAACCCCAAACCCTAAACCCCAAACCCCAAACCCTAAACCCCAAACCCTAAACCCTAAAACCCCAAACCCTAAACCCCAAACCCTGAACCCTAAACCCCAAACCCCAACCCTAAACCCTACACCCCAAACCCTAAACCCCAAACCCTAAACCCTAAACCCTAAAGCCTAAACCCAAAACCCTAAACCCTAAACCCTGGGGGCCTCCAGAGTCCACTCCAATGCCAGGCGCTGGGCCGCCATCTTGGCCACCGCAGAGCTGTCCTCCTGCGTGCACACGAAGACTTGGGTCTAGGGTTTAGGGTTTAGGGTTTAGGGTCTAGGGTTTAGGGTCTAGGGCCTAGGGTTTAGGACGGGCTTAGGGCTTAGGGTTCAGGGATTCAGGTAAGAAGCACTTCTGGGGAGTATGTAAGAACAAAGCAACAAGTGAATCAAGAAGACGAAAATAGGAAACATCAAAAACAACAAAAGAGAGGTATTTGATTCTTGGAAGTGTTAACCCTAAGTTAAGCAGCCTCCTGGCCATCTTCGATGCACTTTTGTGGCTGCAGGGCTGTTGGGGCTGTCTGGGCTCAGGGTTTACCCCCTCGTTCTTAGTAGGGAATGCGAGAATGAGGGCCCTATATATACCCATTCCCTACAAAGATCCAGGGGGTTTTGGGTCAAATTAGGGCTTGGGGCTCCCCTTCAAGTTGGTGAGCTCTTGAGCTGTGATTCCAAGAAGAACTCGATGTCGCCACCCTGCACCCACGAGGCCCTCAAGCCTCGACACTAAAGACTGAACCCCTAAACTCCAAACCCCCAAACCCCCAAACCCCCAAACCCCTAAACCCCTAAACCCCTAAACCCCTAAACCCCCTAAACCCCCTAAACCCATAAACCCCTAAACCCCTAAACCCCTAAACCCCTAAACCCCTAAACCCCTAAACCCCTAAACCCCTAAACCCCTAAACCCCTAAACCCTAAACCCTGAACCCCTAAGAAGTCCTAGACCGGGTTGAGGTTGTAGGGAAGATGCCGCAACAAGCCCTGCTTGGAGGTTCATGGTACTTCGTAACCCAATTATAAGCCTACTAGGGTACTGAAGGGGCTTCTAAGTGGATTATAACTACACTGATAATTGGGTTACTCTTACTGGCCCAAAACCCAAGGAAATGAAAACTTGAAACTTTCAGAAGAAACTACCTTATAAGAAGCCCAAAAGTTGAAAAGTTGGGTTTTGAGCCAATAAGTACTAAGTACCCAATTATTAACCCTATTAGGGTACAGTACTTAAGGGGCTTCTAAGTGGATTATAACTGCACTGATAATTGGGTTACTAAGTACCCTGAACCTCCAAGTACACACATCAAGGTCAGGAGTGCCTGCAAGAGGCGTCGCAAATCTTCAAGATCTGCCTGTGCATCCTCGCACTCCTCGAGGCTCGGGAAAAGGCTTTCTTGAAAGCTCTTTTGACTCAGCAAGTCTGCCTAGTATCCCCTAGAACCCCGACTATAATCCCACAACCCACCTTACTAACCCTAAACCCTAAACACTGAACCCTAAACATCCCTAAACCCTAAACCCTCAACCCTAAACCCTGAAACCCTACTTACGAAGTCAAAAAGTGCTTCCAAGCAGGGGACTCGGGGTTTGGGACTTAGGATGTGGGGTCTCTTCGCAGATCGGGAGGGAAGAATTTTATTGGGGTATGGAATGTTTTTCGCGCTGAGGGCTTTTGCAACTCCAGTCCAGAAAACCCGAGACCCCAAACCCTCAACCCCTGAACTTAGCCTAAGCATACAGAAAGCGCCTCTTTTTCGACAACGAAGGTGTGTGAGAGGAAGACATATACTACCTAACCCGTGTTAAGTCCTGAAGAAACAGGAATCTGGGTGCTACTGGGCTACGGCTGCAGGCAGGCGGACCCAAGGCAGATTCAAGCCCAAGCCGCTGGAGTTGCAAGGAGGTTGAGGGTTTATTGGGGTTTAGGGTTTAGGGCTAGGGTTTAGGGTTTAGGGAATACTTTCCATTTTCTGGGGGCTCTAAAGCAAACAGTGGACAAAAGGGTGTAGGGATAGGGCTCATGATCCCAAAGCTCGAGGGGCATGTAGATTAGATATTGGTTCAGGCACAGGGCTAGCTCAAAACGCGAAAGCCCATAGCCCACAACACCCCTGAACCCTATAAATCCTCAACTAAACCCTACAACGCCTAAACGACCTGAACACTAAGAGCTGTAACTTGGAAGCAGCGTGTTCCAGCTGTTCCAAGACTCGTTCCAAGCCGTGTTGAGGCCCTGCACCGCTCAACACATGAGACGCCTACAGGTCCAATAGGTCTGCTGGCAGCAAGGACTTGGAGAAAGCCAGGCCGATGCCTGCAGGCAGGGCGTCAATGGCAGATATGAAGCCCTACAACTTCGGGTATTGAGCAAGGCTTGTCCGCATGGAGTCTTTCAAGGACAAAGCGGAACTCTGCCAACTGCACAAGCCTACGGGGCGCACCCCGCTGCCGCGCGCGCGCGCGCGCGCGACGTCTGATGAAGTGGCTCAGCATGCAGGCATTGTCGTACATGACGAAGCGAAGAGCTCGAGGAGATGCAATCTTACTCAGGCCTTGTCACGGCCGGCAACGGTTTCGACAGCTGCGACAGTTCCCCGTAAACCCTAAACCCTAAATCCTAAACCCACATACCGACACTGCCCAAATCTTGTCCGACATCTCTTGATATTTAGGGTACTTAGGGGCTTAGAGACTGGGGTCTCCCTAGGTTCGGAAAAGCTGGTTCTTCTCTACTTAAACAGTTCAGGGGCTAGGGTTTAGGGTTTAGGGTTTAGGGTTTAGGGTTTACGGCTACAATTCAGGTTACCTTTTTGGGGTTGCTGACTGCTCACACGCGATCCCCAAAGCCTATACCTTCTCCTCTTGTCAAACCCGAAGCCCTAAGCTTTCAAACCCGAAGCCCTACACTCCCAAAACCCAAACAGCCCCCAAGCCCCCTAAGGTTGTCTTCCCTGAATGTACTAAACCCTAAACCCTAAACTCCTAATATGGCGATTCTACCAGCTTGGGGATTTCTTGAAAAGGCTCCCCCAAACCCAAGGGTGCCAACTTAGGGATCCAAGGTAGAAATGAAGCCCTAAACCGCAGAAACGCCACTCCTGCTGCAGACTCAAGCACTCCGCCTCCAGAGGCATAGGGTTTAGGTATCTCGAGGAATATGTGTATATATATATATACATATAGTTCTCGATCCGGAATCATAGTCGTGCCTTAAAGGAAATTCTTCCCGAAGACCCATATGGCTGTCATGTTAAGTCGTATTGGGCTCGACTTGAGGAACATCTTCCAGCATTGTGCGGTTTTGAATGAGTCTCCAACACAAAACCCTACATGCTACGGCTGCCGGTGGTTGAGATTCTTCTATCCAAACTTTGCACAAAATCACCAAACCTAAGCCCCTCTTAACCTATACGTTCCTGGCTACACTTTTGCCCTAAAGCCCTATAAAGCCCCTCCCAAACCCTAACCCCTCTACCAGACCCCTTTCAACCTTTGTCAACCCTTTGAAGATCTACGGTTCCGAGCAAGCCCTGAAACCCTGCTAAGCCCCTTGTACCATAAACCGCGCCAGGGCTTTGGAAAGTTCAGGGTTCAGGGTTTACATGCAATCCTCTCAGGGATCGGCGAAAAAAAAGAAGCCTCAGAACCTGGCTAGGGTTGAGAGTGTTGGGGGTTTAGGCGACTGTAAGGAAGAAACTCCACTAAAGACTGAAGAAAAAAAAAAACCTTAGGAACTACTAGTGGATTCCCCCCCGCTCCTCCCCCCGCCCTTTGTGGAGACCCCCAAATCCATCTGAATGACAACCCCAAACGCTTAGCCCACAATCCCTTAATCACAAGTGCCTACACCCTAAACCCTAAACCCGAAACCCGAAACCCTAAACCCTAAACCCTAAACCCTAAACCCCCCCCCCCCCTCCATAATCCCCGAAGTGTCCATCCCGACCTGGAGGCGCCGCCGCTCAGTGAGCCCACGCTCGTGGCGCTCGGAGAGGTCCTGAACTTGAAGGTTCATGGGGTTTAGGGTTTAGGGTTTAGGGTTTAGGGTCTGGGGCCTCTAGGGTCTAGGAGGGTTCAAGGTTTTGGTTTTCAGGTTTAGGGCTTAGGGCCTCGGAGGGTTTAAGGTTAGCAGGGTTTTTAGGGCTTTGGATTTAGGAGGGCTGACACGCTTACACTTGCCGGAGTCGGTCGCTTCACCAGGCTTCGGGTCCATGTGGTTGTCACCTTCACAGCACTTGGTAAGTCAGCCGACGAGCTGCGGTCTTTGCACGACTTTCCACGAGTACGGAACCAGCACAAGGTGGCCCTTGCTGATCTTTTCCTTTGCTTCGCTGCAAGGACAATGTCGGCAGTTGTGTGTCGGAAGCATACTTGGTCATGAGCAAGCCCAGCTCCGAATGGATGGCAGCCACCATGATAGCAGCCTGATACTCCACACACTGCAAAGGGGACAGTGCAAGTCCTCAAGAACCTCGGGGTTTAAGGCTTACGCTGAAGTTAGGGCTTAAGGTGGCTTGACTAAGAGGCGTAGAGGTTTTTTGGGGGTTCCAAGGGTTTAGCTGGCAGGACTATGGACCTCAAGCAGAAATACAGGAAGGGGTGAGGGGGGGGGGGGGGGGGGGGGGGGGGGCCAGGGCCTAGGCTTCGGGCTTGGGGCTTACTTGGAGGTTCAGGGCACCTAGAAACCAATTAGAAGTGTAGTTATAACCCACTTACAAGCCCCTTAAGTACCCTAATGGGCTTATGATTGGGCTACAAGTACAGCCATTGTTGGGTTACTAAGTACCATGAACCTCCAAGTAGAGTTTTTGTCTGCATCTTCTATGCCTCTATACATGAGAAGACCAGCATCATGAAGCCGCTTCACGAGGCACAGACCAAGTGGCGCGAGAGACAGCTTGAAAATGTTTAGGGTTTAGGGTTGTGCGTGCACGCAGTTTCTGCATGGAACGTTTCTTGCACACACGTCTCCTCCCGCTCGGCCAAGACTGAAGGGTTTAGAGTTGCTTTGGAGGTATCTTGGGTGAGCACGGACGGCCCTATTCTATAGAGATGACAACACTTAACTCTGAAATTCTACACCCCAAACATCCCTCAAACATTCCTGAGCCCTATAGAAACCCTAAACCCTGAACAGAACTTGTTCGCCCTACAAGCTCCAAACCCCCTAAGGCCCCTAAAGCTCCTAACCCCTCTTGAAGGCCCGACATCCTCAACCCCCTTCAAGCTCTAAACCACCTGAACCCTAAACCCTAACGCCTTAACTCCTAAACCCCTAAACCCGAAATCCTAAACCCTACACATCCTAACTTCCGGAGTTGGGTACGTAGAAGGAGATGCAAGCCTCCACCGCTCTGGCACAGCAACCAAAGGGTGTAGGGTTTAGTGTTTAGGGTTTAGGGTTTGTGAACAGGAACCCGGGTGCTACTCTTAATTCTTAGCCTCAAGGGTCTCAACGCCTTCAGAGGCAACCCTCAGAACAACAATTTGGGCACAGGAAACTCCTTCTGTTGCCTGCAAGGCTTCTTGAGACCGGACAAACCCTAAACCCTAAACCCTAAAGCCTAAAGCCTAAAGCCTAAAGCCTAAACCCTAAACCCCAAACCCTCAAAACTCACTGTCTCCTTCAGCTCATGCTCCTCCTGCCCAACCTTCCTGGCGCCGTTGCAGACTGCCGCAGAAGCCCTCAAACCGATCAGCCTTGCTTCACGCAGCAACAACAACCCCAAACCCTGACCCGAACTCCTATACCTGAAAGCCCTAAACCCTAAGTAAGTCAAACTTAGAAAGCCCTAAGCCCTATAGCCGTAAACCCTAAGCTCAAACAATTCTAAGCTTCATGTCTTGCCTGGAAGGTTCCAAGCCGAAATGGGCACAGGCCCTGGGCTTACAGTTAGCTTTGGGAGGTTGGGCTTGTTTACCTAAAGACCCAAAACCCTAAACCCTAAACCCTAAACCCTAAACCCTAAACCCTGAACCTCTCAGGTCTGTTTATGAAGGCTCAGGGCTTTGGCCTTAGGATGAGGCTTCTTCTTTTGGGCCCGCCACTTGTTGAGCGCCTTGCAAGGCTTGGGCTTCGGCACCGGAAACCCTAGGCCTAGAATCCCTCAACCCCCAAACCCTAAATACAAAACTCTGTAGCTCAAGCCCAAGCACAAAACCCGAAACCCCTAAACCCCTACACCCTTACACCAAAAAGCTGGGGTTGCAAGGATTTGGAGGAGTTTTTTTCCCCCCCAAACCCTAAACCCCAAACCCGAAACCCAAACCCTAACAAACCCCAAACCCCTAAACCCTAAACCCTAAACCCCAAACCCCAAACCCTAAACCCCAAGCCCCAAACCTCAAACCCCAAACCCTAAACCCTAAACCCCAAACCCCAAACCCTAAGCCCCAAACCCCAAACCCTAAACCCTAAACCCTAAACCCTACGGAGGCCTCCTCAGCTCGACGCTGAGCTCCTGCCACACGTCGCGGTGCCGCACGAGGCGCGAGATGGCGCCCTGTGTGGCGGCTTTGGGGGTGCAGGGTAGGGGTTGGTTGGTTTAGGGTTTAGGGCGAGGGTTTAGGGTTTAGGGTTTAGGGTTTCAGGGTTCAGGGTTCAGGGTTTAGGGTTTAGGGTTTAGGGTTTAGGGTTTAGGGTTTAGGGTTTAGGGTTTAGGGTTTGGGCTTTGGGGTTTGGGGTTTGGGGTTTAGGGTTGGGGGTTTAGGGATTAGGGTTTGGGGTTTAGGGCTTAGGGTTTGGGGTTTAGGATATAGGTTTAGGGTTTCGGGTTTGGGGCTTAGGGTTGAGGGTAATGCAAACGTTCCATCCTTTTCTTGGGGTTGAGGGTTTAGGGCGTAGGTGTTTAGAGCGTGAAAGATAGAAAGACTCCTTCCATCATATTCAGAACCCAAAGAAGACTCCCTGCTTGAGGGAAGATTGGAGCCGTATACACTTACAAGAGGATGTATCCCTAAACCCTAAACCCTAAACCCTAAACCCTAAACCCTAAACCCTAAAACCCTAAAACCCTAAAACCCTTACAAGAGGCTGCATCGGTACAGACCCTGAACCCTACCTCCAGGGCCGGCCGCTGCTGTTTCACCCACGCCTCCTGGAAAGATCAGGGCCTACGGCTTAAAGGAGGGTTTAGGGCTAAGGGTTTTGGGTCTTGGGGTTTAGGGTTTAGGACTTAGAGTTTGTAACAGCATGTCAACACTAATTACAAACCCTACATACCCTAGATACCCTATAACCCTTTGAACCCTATGAGCTCTATGACCTCCATAAACCTGTAAGCTCTTTAAACCCCACGAGTGCTAGAGCCTGCCCCACACCAGCGTACCCGAAAACCCTAAACCCTAAACATTGTAAACCCTACACCCTAAACCCGAAACCCTAAAGCCCTCCTAAACCCTAAAACCTAAAACCCTAAAACCCCAAACCCTAAAGCCCTCCCAAGCTCAAAACCCTAAACCCCCCAGAAACCCTAATTCCTAAACCCTGAACCCTGAACCCTAAACCCTAAGCCCTACCCCCCCCCCCCCCCCCATTCCAGAAGGCTGCGTCCTGGGCTTCGGCCTCCTTCTCTGCGGCCTCGCGCTTGGCAGTCTCGTGCTTCACGCACTCCTGCAGTTCGGGTTTAGGGTTTAGGGTTTAGGGTTTGGGGTTTAGGGTTTAGGGTTTAGGGTGTTGCATAAAGCGTCTGGATAGGAGGTTCACGGTTTAGAGTTCTGGGGTTGAGGGTTTAAGCTTCAGTCAGGGTTCCGTGCTTGTGGATTAACAACGTTCAGGCCCTAGGTTTGTTTGTAACGTTATTGGGGTCGATGCGCTCACGGGCTTCGGGCTTCGAATCGCTTCCCCCTTTAGAAAAGACCACCCTAATACTAAAATACTTTCCGGAAAATCCTGCAGAAACCGAGCCCGCCTTTTAAACCCTATTCCGAATTAGTGGGGGGGTTCAGGGCTCCCAAAACCCTGAAGACAACGAGGGTTTAGGGTCTAGGGTTAAGGGTTTAGGGTTTAGGGCTTAGGGTTCATTAAGGGTTTGGGGTTCAGAGTCCAGTCTTTTGGCAGCACGATGCTGTCGGTGAGCGGCCTGTCTGTCTGTCTCTCTCTCTGTCTCTCTCTTCTGTCTCTCTCTTTCAGTTTACACCACACTTAAGTACTTGATTACTTGAGTAAACCTGGAGTCTAGAAAATGGCATTTCGATAAAACCCCCCCTAATAATAAAAGCACATTTCGAATTTCTATTTGGGGGGGGGGGGGGGTTTAATATTAGGGGGAAGGGACTAAGGGGCTTAGGGCTTGGATGTAATTAGGGTTTAGGGTTAAGGGGTACAACCTGTAAGGAGATCATAAATAGGTCCGGTGCACTTAACCTACCGGCTCGCAATCGTCCAAAAACCTTACATAAGAAGGCCGTTGGGCCCAAGCTTTTGTGCCCAAGTCCCTAAAACAAGAGCACTTAGAGCCTTGGGGTATATGAATGTTCAACACGAAGCCCTAAACCCTGAACCCTAAACAGTACCTAACCACTTGACTTCTACGACTTCTACCCACTGAGACCATGCAACAGGGCTTACAAGTGGGATCATGTCGAAGATTACCCAAAAACAGTATGCCTAGGATACTTGAGGGGCTTATACGTGTCATGAGAAGGTTGACAGCACCACAAACCCTGGACCCCAAACCCTAAACCCCAAAGTCCTTTGCGGAAATAGGAAAGCTGTCCTTTCAACCTCCAACAGTTGTGCCGCGGGTCCTCCTCCAACTCTTGAACGCGTGCATGCTGAGCTGCAACCTGTACTCGTAAGGGTTTAGGTTTAGGGGTTTAGGGGTTTAGGAATTTAGGTTGGTTTCGGGTTTAGGGTTTATGGTTTAGGGTTTAGGGTTTAGGGCTTTGGGGCTTTGGGGCTTTAGGGCTTTAGGGTTGAGGGAGTGGCGGAGGCTTTTTAAGGCTTGGCCAAACCCTTGTGTCTGAAAGATGTGGCTTCAGGCTTGCCATCGGCAAAGTTCAGGTGCCTGTCTTCCCTAAGCCCTAAACCCTAAACCCTAAACCCCTTCGGACTTGCCCTTCCCCTTAAGCACCTAACTTCCGAACTCCCTGAAGCCCTGGAGCCCTAAGCCCTGAATCCCCGCAAGGGTTTTTTAAGATCAAAAACCCCAAGCCCTAACCCCTCAAAGATATATATATATATATACATATGAAGAACACATATCTATCTATCTATATATATATATAGACATACACGATTTAAACCCTGAGCCCGCAACCCTCAACCAGCAAACCCTTGAAGCCCTAAAGCCCAAACCCTAGATCCCTAAACCCGAAACCCAAAACTCTAAACTTAGACTCTAAAACCCTAGATCACTAAACCCTAAACCCTGTTACGTACCCTAAACCCTGCTTAGGTTTGGGGTTTGGGGTTTAGGGTTTAGGGTTTAGGGTTTAGGGTTTAGGTTTTAGGGTAAGCCCTAGATCCCTAAATCCTAAAACCCTCAAACCGATGGGGCCTGATCTTCAAGTGCGGCTCTGCGTGCCGCGGAGGCCGCGTCTTCCTGCGCTGGGCCCTATTCCGGAAGCCCTAAACCCGAAACCCTAAACCCTAAACCCTAAACACTAAACCCTAAACCCTAAACCCGAAACCCTGAACTCTTAAGGCTTTTAGGTTTTAGGGTCCTAGGCTTTAGGGAACTCTTACGGATTTTAGGTTTTAGGGTCTTAGGCTTTACGGGGTTCGGGCTTAGGGGTTAGGAGTTCATGTTTAGGGTTGGGTTTGGGCTTTGGAGAACCCTGAGCCCTAAAGGCCTTAGGGTTTAGGATCAGTGGGGCAGTGGGGTTTAATTAGGGGTTAGACTTTGGGGTTAGGCTTTAGGGCACTTGGCCAATTGAAGCATCTCCAGATGCACCTGAAAACGGGGCAAGACGAACGGTGAGCCGGAGGAAAGATGCGATGTTCCCCCTCATGCCCGAACAAAAATGGTCGTACCCCCTATAATCAAACCAATTAAAGACTGTTAGTATAAGGGGAACATCCCAACTTAGAGTTTATCATATAGGGCTTAGGGCACTGTAAGACCGAAACCTTTCTAGGCTGCAAACTTTCCAGGAACAGAGGGAGGCAGGCCATATAGTTGCTGCAGCCCTCAACGTCCCATGAGCTTTGAACCCTGAACCCAAAATGTTTACTAAGCTTTGTGGTCGAAACCGCGAACCCCGAAAAGCCCTCAATCTCGCAGATACTCAGGTTGGGCCTACTGGGCTCAGGGTTCCGAGACTCGGGTCTAGGCGTGCAGTCGGGGCTTAGGGTTTCGGATTGCCAGTTCACCAGCGAATCCACGACTCCCCGAGCTGAAGCCCCTGAACAATGACTTCAGCTTTGGGGGATAGCATTAGGGGGACCCTTGGGGATATAGACCCTCTGAATAAGGCCCGTGTTTAAGAGAGCCAGAAGAGGGTTCAGAAGGGGTTCCCCTTTAAGGGTCCCCCTTATCCTACCTAGGAGGGTCCCTACACCCTGTAAACTTTCAGTAAACTCCACCAAGTTGGAGCATGGTTCAGGGACGATTCGTGCTGGGATTCTCTTCAGTGACCGGAGAATGATGTTCCAACTTTTGAGAGTACTGCAAAAGGGTTTATATATATATGTATATATATGGCCGTGTTTGGGGTTTTAAGCCCCCAAAAACCCCGGTCCCGAAGATTTTGGGCCTCAGCGAGTGAGGCGATGTCCATGAGAAGCTGCTCGCGCTCCTGTTTGCCGGCAGTAGGATTTAAGGCTTATCTACTGTACTAGTGGCTTAAGACCACCCAAAAGTAAAAGATAAAGTCACGATTATTGCCTTATAAGGAAGTGTATATATAAATAAATAAATATACAGAAATATCTATATATATATACGAAAAATAGACACACACTTTCTTGGGGGGAGGGAATCTTAGGCAAGAAGTAGGTATAGGATCCGCCAAAGGGTCGGACCCCAGAGGTTTGACTTGGCAACCTAAGAAAACCCTAAAGCCTTAGCTAAGCTAGAGGTTTAAGCTTTCAGGCTAGGGAAGCTGCACCACGCTTTCCGGCATTCGATTCGCAACTCCCGCACACTCTGCGTACATTCAACGCCAACGGAGCCATGTGGTGACTTTCCGTGTTTAGGTCTTCGGGTCTATTTAGATTTAGGGTTCTTATACCCGACAAGGGAACCTTGGTGGCCCAAGTTAATAACTTTAAGTGAATCTGGTGCCGTAAACCGTCTAAACTACCCTAAACCCTGAACCCTAAACCCTAAACCCTGAACCCTAAACCCTAAACCCTAAACCCTGGGTGGAAGACCAGCTGCAAGACACCCTGAGCCCATCTGAACTCCTGAAAGATCCTAAAGACACTAAGCGAGAAGCGCATTTCGGGGGGTTTAGGGTTTATAGGGTTTAGGGTTTAGGGTTTAGGGATTAGGGCTTAGGGCTTAGGGTTTAGGGTTTAGGGTTTAGAGTTTAGGGCTTAGGGCTTAGGGTCTAGGGTTTAGGGCTTAAGGAGTTAGTGTTTAGGGTTTAGTCCAAAGAGTTTCCAAAGGCCTTCTGTCGCTCGCGCCGCCGAGCCACAGCAGCCTTGTCATGGGCCCTACGACATTAGGGTTGCAGGGTTTAGGGTTTAGGGTTTTAGGGTTTTAGGGTTTAGGGTTTAGGGTTAGGGTTTATAGGGTTTAGGGTTTAGGGCTTTAGGATTTTCCAACCCTCCTAAACTCTGACCCTCAACCCCAAGACCCTATATGCTTAGAGCAGCGGCCCCTCCCCGAAGAAACACAAGTTGAATGTGGCAACTGACCCACCACATGTGCGAAGCTGATGAGGGCTCGTGGCGCCCTGCACCGCACAGCACCTCAGCCCCCTCCACCAAAAAAAAGACAAACATCCTTATGTTACCCTTATAAATGAGGAGTCGTTTGTATGTCTTCTCTCTTTCTCTCTCTTGTTTTTTGGGGGGCACTTAAGCAATTAGTAGTAAACCCTAAATCCCTCAAACCCTACAAACCCTCAACCCCTAAAACCTTTAAGGGGTATCAGGACCTCTAGAAGGGACACTTAATCCTAGACCCTCAAACCAAAAACAACCTCAGACCCGTAAAGTTGCAGACTGCAAACTCTCAATCCCTAAAAACCCTTGAGCCCTCAAACCCCTAAACTCTGAACCCTAAAACCCTTAATCCCTTAAACCCTTAAAGCCCTAAACCCTAAACCCTAAACCCCTATATAACCCTAAACCCTTACGGCCCAAGACTTCCAAAAATCTCCAGGCGCCTGCCGCTCCGAGGGCGACAGCGGCTCGGGGAACGGAAGCCACTGGCCAAAGGCCAAGTGGCCTTGCGTTTGAGGTTTAGGGTTTAGGGTTTAGGGTGTAGGGTTTAGGGTTAGGGTTTAGGGTTTAGGGTTTAGGGGTTAGGGGTTAGGGGTTAGGGGTTGGGGTTTAGGGCTAGGGTTTAGGGTTTAGGATCTAGGGTTCAGGATTTTAGGTTTTTCGGGCTTTAGGGTTCTAGGGTTTAGGGTTTAGGGCTGAGGTTTAGGGCTGAGGGTTGAGGGTTGAGAGGGTTTGCAGGTTTAGGGTTGAGGGGTTGAAGGCTTTCCCTAAACCCTAAACCCGAAACCTAAACCCTAAACGCTAAGCCTTTCGTCATAGGGTCGAGACAGGATTTAGGGTTTAGGGCTCTAAGGCTATAGGGTTGCGGGCTATGGGGGCTAGGGTTCAGGGAAATTTCGGGTCTGTCAGACCTCCGCAACTCCGCCAGAAATCTGAACTCGAAAGTCTGAAGCCCTAAACCCTAAACCCTAAACCCTAAACTGTTCGTCCGGCCTGTCGAGCGCGTGCGTATGGGGCTGGGCGCCATGGAGTTTCGCGGCTAGTTCGGTGCTGGCTGCTCGGACGGTTGAACCCTTTATAAACCCTAAGCCCTATTAAACCCCAAAAAGTAGGGTTTAGGGTTTAGGGTTTAGAGATAAAAAAACAAAAACCCTAAACTCTAAACTTCGGCCCTAAAGAAAGAAAGGCCACGAGGTGCAGGGCTTCGGGTTCCGCAGCAGGATTCAAGGTACACCTCCCTCGTTCAGGTATAGGGTTTGTAGGGTTTAGGGTTTCGGGCTTGGGGTTTAGGGTTCACTCTTCTTAGGGCTGAATACTGTAGCCGACACACGGTTAACCTTCTATATATGGTAGGATTCCATGTAACCGAAAGGGTTAAAGGTTACCTACCCTGTCCCTAGGTCTAGTACTGTTAGGTTCAGGCTTTAGGGTTCAGACTTTAGGGTTTCGGGCTTGGGTTAATGTTCGGAATTTGGTTTGTGGGTTGATGTGAAGAGCTTCTGGACCGCAGCACTTGAGCACCCGCCTATGGAGTTTAGGGTTTAGGGTTTAGGGTTCAGGGTTCAGGGCTTAGATATCACCCTAAACACCCAACACCCAACCCAAAACCCTAAGGGCTTAAGGTTTTGGAGCTCTTCATGGGGTTAACCCATGAACCCTAGCTTCACAGGGTCCTGGGTGGGGGGGTTCGGGCTGCCTTCTTCACTCCCTTCACCCCACAGCCAAGAAAAACCTTTAGGGTTTAGGGCTTATAGGGTTTAGGGTTTGTTGAAATTATTCAAGGTTCAGGTTCGGGGAAAGTTGCGGGGATAGTTTCGGGAAAGTGGTGGGGAGCTGCGAGGAGTTTCGTTGTCGACTTTGAATAACTTCAAGCTTCAGGGGTTTGGGGGTGCTTGGGTTTAATAAGGCTTAGGCTGATCGAGCTTTTATTTCAAAATGTACAGGCAAAAGCTCTAAAGTTAGTTACATGGTCCCTTCATATAGGACCTTAAAAGGACACCCCTTATATGCCCTGTACAAAAATTAGGGGCCCATACATCAGAACCCTTTAAAGGAGGTTAGGGACCCTATTAAGGACCCATGAAACTACCCTGAGAAAAGCCCTGAAGCCTACACCCGATAGACCCGGACTCGAAGTGCTGCCCTGTGAGCGAAGCATACCCAGAATTCACGGCTTTGATGCTTAGGGCTTAGGGCTAAGGGTATTCAAACCCTAAACCTGCACCCGAAACCCTGAACCCCAAACCCTAAACCCTAAACCCTAAACCCTAAACCCTAAACCCTAAACCCTCTGAACCGAAGGAAGCCCTGGAAGTCGCTAAGCCATGGGCCCGATGGCCAACCCCTTCAACCACTACAAGCTTCTCCCTCTAGCAAGAGCCTTAACCCTAAACCCTAAACCCTAAACCCTAAACCCTAAACCCTAAACCCCAGGTTTCCAGAGCTTTTCAGCACTCTCTGCGGGTGGCACTGACCGGACCTCGGAGTCGTCGCGTTCAGGGTTCAGGGTTCAGGGTTTAGGGTTTAGGGTTTAGGGTTTAGGGTTTAGGGCATAGGGTTTGGGATTTCGGGTTTAATTCGGGTTTAGAGTTTAGGGTTTAAAAAGGGTTTGAGTTTGCGGTTTAGGGTTTGGGTTATGGGCTTATGGCTTAGCTAGAGTTTAGGGGCTGAGGATTTAGGTCTTACGGGCTGAGAGTTTTGCGTTTTTTTTTTTTTTTTTTTTCTGAGGGTGGTTTTCTTCTGGATGACTGCGGTTGGGGGCTTGGCGTTCAGGCTCTTCCACAAAAACCCCAACCCCAAAGAATAAACCCTGAACCCTGAACCCTAAACCCTAACTATGAACCCTGAATCCCTAAACCCTAACACCTAAACCCTGAGCCCTAAAACCCTAACTTGTCCTTTCCCACCCGAAAACCCTAAACCCTAAACCCTAAACCCTAAACCCTAAACCCCTAAACCCTAAACCCTAAACCCTAAAGGAGCATCCCGCAAGGCTGGGTTTAGGGCTTCTGGGGCATAGGAGGTAGACACCGAGCTGCCGCAATTCTGAGCACCTTGGGGATGTAGGGCCCAGGGATTTAGGGTTTCAGGGTTGAGGGCTTAGATGCTTTCAGGTTTAGGGTTTTTGGGGGGTTGGGGCGGGGCTGTAGGGTCTTGGGCTTGCAGGGCTTAGAGACATTTCAGGCAACGCTTGGGCAAACTCTGTCCTGTCGTCCTGTCCGGCAATTCTTCCACGGACCAGTGCGCCCTGATATGTCAGTCACATCTGGGCATCATGTAGTCCAGCGTCCCATTAAAATGTGGGGTGTGGCCATGTAACACCAGCGTGCCATGGAACTCTGGCGTGTGGTTATTTTCCATTTCGCAGGTCGGATCGTTCCCCATAATGCTCTTGAAAGCGAGCTTGCGTGTCGTGGATGTGGCGACCTTGGTCTCTCTCCCCCCGCACCTGTCAAAGTGGCGCTGGTCAGCTGGTGGCTGCCCTCATATTAGGGCGCCTGCCCTTATATGGTCGGCTCTCAAAATTGGGGGGTCCCTTATTTTGGGTACCCGAAATATTCGGAGCCGCCTTAAAACAGCAACCCCCCAAATGGACAATAATTTAGAGAAGTGAACATGAATCAGTGCTTCAATCCCCAACCCAAAAGAAAAACATCTGACCTGTGAACCTTAGCCCCCCTTTTTCAAGACTTGAGCAGCAGGCAAAGAGAAACTCATCCGGCGGTGGGTATAGGGCGTTAGGGATTTCAGGGTGTAGGGTTTTAGGGTGTGAGGGTGTGTAGGGTGAGTAGGGTTTAGGGCCTATGGGTTTCCCTGAACCCTAAACCCCAAACCCCAAACCCTAAACCCCAAACCCCAACCCTAAGCCCTAAAGGGTTTCTGAATGCTTAGGGACGTGGTCGGCGGTGTAGATCACGCCAACGAGAGCCACCAACAGGACGGCCACGGGAACCTCCCGTGGAGCTCGGGGTTACTGGCTTGGGGTTTAGTTAGGCTTTAGGCTTTAGGCTTTAGGCTTTAGGGTTTAGGGTTTAGGGTTTAGGGTTTAGGGTTTAGGGTTTAGGGTTTAGGGTTTAGGGTTTAGTTTAGGGTTTGGGGTTTGGGGTTTAGGGTTTAGGGTTTGGGGTTTGGGGTTTGGGGTTTGGGGTCCAGGGTTTAGGTTTAGGGTTTAGGGTTTAGGGTTTGGGGTTTAGGGTTTAGGGTTAGGGTTATCAGGCATGACGAGCTCAGTGGGTAGGGTATAATTCTCCAACATTAACACAAATGGATCGGGCACGTTGGGCCTTTTCAGGGTCTACTTCTCTACAATATGATGCATATGGATCCCACAAACGACCACCTGAAGGAAACATAGCTCGTTTGGTTCTGGTATCGGGCTATGAAATATGCTAACCAGAAGAGATACTCCAGCGGAGCCCTTAGGTAAACCCAAGCCCAGATCTTGCGGTAGCGCGGTTGAACCCTGAATACCCTAAACCCCAAACCCTAAACCCCAAACCCCAAACCCTAAACCCCGAACCCCACACCCCAAACCCTCGCCTCCCATCGATCCAGGTGCTCTTCTGCAGACAGCATCGTTCCCCACCTTTGCAGTGAGGGTTTAGGGTTTAGGGTTTAGGGTTTAGAGTTTTGGGTTTGGGTACGGAGTGGGTGTGGGTAGGTAACACCCTAAAACCCTCAAACCCTGAAAACCCTAAAAGCCTGAACCCTAGAACCCTAAAATCCCCTCAAACCTTAAAGCCCTACAACCCACAAAATCTAAAACCCGAAAACCCTTAAAAAAAAGAAAAAAAAACCCTCAAAGCCCGAAAGAAACCCTAAAACGCCCCAAAGCTCCTTAGCTTTAATAGGGCGCATCCCTGCATGGGCTTGAGGGCCTCATCTATACAACCAAAAAGGTTCAAGGTTACCTACCCACTCCCTCGGCCCTAGACGGACCCCCAAAGTCTCGCCGAACAATTGCAAAGGAGCCATGCGTCTGAGGCACGGCCAGGGCGCCGTGCTGTTGGTGATGTTGGCCTGTGCTCGCAGCCTAAACCCTAAACCCTAAACCCTAAACCCTAAACCCTAAACCCTAAACCCTAAACCCTAAACCCTGAACCCTGAACCCTGAACCCTGAACCTCCAATCCCTAAATGCGAAGCCGAAGACTCCTGGAGTGTAGAGGTGCAGCGTCTCCAGAGTTCAGGGCGGAAGTACATGCTCTACTTGGGGTTCAGGGTGTCGGGCTTCGTAGTTGTATAATCCAGCTTGGGATGCGGTTTAGGGGTTTAGGGGTTAGGGTTTAGGGTTTAGGGTTTAGGGTTTGGGGTTCAGGGTGTAGGGTTTAGGGTTTAGGGTAGGGGGCACTGCAATTCCGATTCAGGACTGCTAGTATAAGGGGGAACATCTCCACTCTTTGCCCAACTGTAAGTCTAGTTATCAGTGGCCTCTTGAGAGACGGGATTTTGTGCAGTTGTAACCTAAACCCTAACGCGAAACCCTGAACATCCAAGTAAAGCACCATGAATAGAAATCTAGGTTGGACCTTTTTTTTTGAAGCCCTCCAAAAAAGGTGAAGGAAAAAGACCCCAATGTCCTGCCTAGAAATGATGCTTACCTTGGGGTCTAAAGCCTGTGAATCATACCTACCTTGGGCTCTTTGGATCCTTGGGAATAGGGTTTAGGGGAGAATAGCTCTTGCACAAATTCTGCCCAGAAGTTCCTAAACCCTAACCCTAAACCCTAAACCCTAAACCCTAATCCCCGCCCCCTCCCAGCACCCGCAGTCGCTACCCACCGTTAAACAGGGGTTCAGGGACGCCCTTAAGGCGCTCATAACTGCAATCTTATGAGGGGGAGGGTTTAGGGTTTAGGGTTTAGGCTTTAGGGTTTAGGGTTTAGGGTTGAGGGTTTAGGGTTTTAGGGTTTAGGGTTTAGGGTTTAATACGGAATAATATCCTTCATTTTGTGGGGTTCTTAAGCAAATAGTAGATAAACTCGAAGCCCCAAGCCCTGTAAATACCAAACCTAGAACGTCGAGCCCTAGCTCTACCTCTGGACGCCAGCACCTGCAAGCGACTCCCCAGCTTCAGGGTTTTAAGCTCCGATTCGTCGGCGTAGGGTTTTAGGGTTTAGGGTTTAGGGTTTAAAACAGGAAGGTTCTGGAACCGAACCGGAACCGCACGAACCGAACCGCCACGAACCGAACCGCCAAAACCGGCCAGCAAACACGAACCGTAGGAACCGCGAACCGCAAGCGAACCGAAAACCGGAACCGTTTCGACAGCGAACCGGTTTCGGCCAGGAGCCCAAGTCAAATAGAGCATGATACTGAAAGGTTTGGGTCCCTCCAAACTTGTTTTGAAACAATCAAACTGTCGCAAAAACATGACTCGGTTCTCGGCTAACCCTCCAAAATTGAAGGGTCTTGGAGGTGCAAGGCTTGAAGATATCATGGTTCTATCCGGATTTTCAGGGCCTAGAATCAAGTGTTGGCCCCTTCAAACCGTCATTGGAGATGCGCACAGAGCCCCAAACATTTCTGTCACGATTGGAGCGAAGAGGTTTTGTCGAAATTTCGAGGTCCTTAAACCTATATTGCATGGTCTCGGGGGCCAGAAAAATAATTCCATCACCTGAACTTTCTACTATTTCGGGGTACGCAGGGCAGGTTTCCAGGTTTGGACCTCCCAGAACGTGCAGGCTTCCAGGTTTGGAACCCCCAAACGTGCAGGTTTCCAGGTTTGGCCCTCCCAAAATGTGCAGGTTTCCAGGTTTGGACCCCCCCAAACGTGCAGGTTTCCAGGCTTGGACCTCCCAAAACATGCAGGTTTCCACATTTGGACCTCCCAAAACGTGCAGGTTTCCGTTTGAACCCCCCAAAACGTGCAGGTTTCCAGGTTTGGACCCCCCCCCCCCAAAACGTGCAGGTTTCCTGGTTTGGACCCCCCAAATTTGCAGGTTTCCAGGTTTGAGCCCCTTAAAACGTGCAGGTTTCCAGGTTTGCCCCCAAAACGTGCAGGTTTCCAGGTTTGGACCTGCACGTTTGTAGGTTTGGACCCTCCCAAACGTGCAGGGTCCAAACCTGGAAACCTGCTGGAAACCTGCACGAACTTGACGTTTAGGGGGGTCCAAACCTGGAAACCTGCAAATTTGGGGGTCCAAACCTGGAAACCTGCACGTTTTTTTTTTTGGGGGGGGGGGGTCCAAATCTGGAAACCTGCACGTTTGGGGGATCCGAACCTGGAAACCTGCGCGTTTTGGGGGATCCAAACCTGGAAACCTTCACGTTTTGGGGGGTCCACACCTCGAAACCTCCAAACCTGGAAACCTGGGGGGTCCTAACCTGGAAACCTGCACGTTTCCAGTCTGGAAACACGCACGTCTTGGGGGGGTCCAAACCTGGAAACCTGCAGTTCGCATGGGCCATGTGAACGGAGCCTGGCTTTAGTTCGCATGGCGCCATGTGAACGGAGCCTATACCCTATATACCTTCAGTTTGCATGGCCAGGGCCATGTGAACGGAGCCTACCTTCAGTTCGCGTGGCCCCTGCACGTTTTGGGGGGTCCAAACCTGGAAACGTGAACGTTTTGGGGGGTCCAAACCTGGAAACCTGCACGTTTTGGGGCCTGCACGTTTTGGCTGGTCCAAACCTGGAAACCTGCAGGTCCAAACCTGTACGTTTCGGGGGGTCCAAACCTGGAAACGTCAACGTTTTGGGGGTCCAAACCTGGAAACGTCAACGTTTTGGGAAACCTGTGGCAGGTTTCCAGGTTTTGGACCCTTTGGACCCCTGAAACGTGCAGGTTTCCAGGTTTAAAACGCGCAGGTTTCCAGGTTTGGACACCCCAAGCGTGCAGGGTTGCAGGTTTGAAGGTTTGGACCCCCCCAAACGTGCAGGAAGGCAGGGACGCAGGTTTTTTTCCAATGAGCATGACTGAGCTCCCGACGAACAAGAGTTAATTACAGGCTATACTATGCAATTCAACGTCAGTGAGACCAAACAAGAAAAGTTGAGACCTGCAGCTCCGTGTATCCGCGCAGAAGAGAAAATACCCCGAGCAATTACCAAGAGAGGCCGAAGCCTGGAGTGATTCACGTGAAGGGCGGCGATCTGGATAAACCTGCACGTTTTGGCAGGTCCAAACCTGGAAACCTGCACGTTTCAGGAAACCTGCTGCAGGTTTCCAGGTTCCCAAAACGTTGACGTTTCCAGGTTTGGACCCCCTAAACGTGCAGGTTTCCAGGTCCCAAAACGTGCAGGTTTCCAGGTTTGCACGCCCCAAAACGTTGACGTTTCCAGGTTTGGACCCCCCAAAACGTGCAGGTTTCCAGGTTTCGACCTGCAGGTTTCCAGGTTTGGACCCCCCCCCCCCCCCCAAAACGTTGACGATTCCAGGTTTGGACCCCCCAAAACGTGCAGGTTTCCAGGTTTGGACCCTCCAAACGTGGTTTCTGCAGGGTTTGGAACCCCCCCCAAAACGTGCAGGTTTCCGGGTTTGGACCCCCAAAACGTGCAGGTTTCCAGGTTTGGACCCCCCTAAACGTGCAGGTTCGTGCTGGAAACCTGGTTTGGACCCTCCAAACGTGCAGGTTTCCAGGTTTGGACCCCAAAAAACATGCCAACCTGCACATTTGGGAGGGTCCAAACCTGCAAACGTGCACGTTTTGGGGTGTACCTGTTTTGGGGGGTCCAAACCTGGAAACCTGCACGTTTCCGGGGTCCAAACCTGGAAACCTGGACGTTTGGGGGGTCCAAACCTGGAAACCTGCCCTCAAGGAAAAGTTTTGGGGAGTCGAAACATATCAGAAGGGTCCAGAACATGAGGGCTTCGGTGTGTTTAGGGCTTTCGGGTTTTCTGGAACCGAACCGAACCGAACCGAAAACGCACAGAACCGCTAGGAACCGGAACCGCCGAACGAACCGAACCGCTACGAACCGCCGGCCCGCGAACCGAAACGAACCGAACCGAACCGGAACTATACTGGGTTTAGGGTTTAGGGTTTAGGGTTTAGGGTTTAGGGTTTAGGGCTTAGTGTTTAGGGTTAGGGTATGGCCCCAAACCAAAAGCTAAAGCCATGAATCCTAGAAAGCAAATCTCTCGTTCTCCTTTCCCGGCCCTAAAGCCTAAAACCCTCAACCCTAACTACCCCCCCCCCCCACCCCCCCCTCCGGGATGGAAAGCCTCAAGTCCCAACGCGCAGAGCTTGGTCTTTCCGAGCGGATCGTGCGTCTGCAAGGCGTGCTCTAGGTTGAGGGTTTAGGGCTTAGCGCTTCGCGGTCAAGAGAGGTGGAGCAACCCTGAGCACAAAGCCTGGCTGCCTTTTTCAAAGCCGTATATGTCCTCTAGATGCTGCTTGCCTGAGTACTCTAATAACTGCATATATAGATGTGCGTATCCTTCTCTAGCAAGCAAGGAATTTGACATGTCAAACTGTATCCTGCCCCTTCTGAATAAGAAAGCCTCAAAGGATAGGTTCAGCCATTGGCTAATGAAGTACGGACATACACTTCATACCCCAGTAACCAAAGTAAAGTAAGGGTACCCTTTCTGCCGCATTTACCGTGGCCTTCTTGACTACTCACTGAATCTCCTACAAGCCCTCGAGAAATCCCAGGGTGGCGTGAAAGCATCCTCAGAATCATCCCTTCTAACCCCCTAAACGCTACAAGGAGGCATGAGAATCTGGAACATGCCCGAATTGACAAAGGCTTCCCTATAACTGGAGGGTTTAGGAACCCCAAACCCTAAACCCTAAACCCTAAACCCTAAACCCTAAACCCTAAACCCTAAACCCTAAACCCGAATCAAACCCTAACCCTAAACCCTAAACCCCTAACCCCCTAAACCCTTAATGCCTAAACCCTCCAGCCTAACATCCTGAATCCGAGCCGCCAACCTCCACCGGCTTTTGGGTTCTTCAGGGTAGTGTTTGGGCTTTTAGGGTTTAGGGTTTAGGGCGAGGGTTTTTAATGGTTAGGGCTTTTAGGGTTTAGGGTTAGGGTTTTTTTTTTAAGTTTTTAGGGCTCAGGGCTGATGGCTCAGGAGGCAGCGCAAGGCCTCTGGCGGCATTGCCAGCGGAAGGTAGCAGTAGTTCAGAAACGGTGGGCTGAGGTGGACGAGGTAGGACTGATGCCTCACGCCAAAGGGCCCTTTGCACTTGAGGCCTTTAAAGGGCCGTAAACCTGAAAAAAACAGCTAAGCTCCACTTCCTAAACCCCCCCCCCTCTTCACCTCTCCCCAACACCCGGAGATCTAAACCCCAAATCCCAGCCCCCGCACCCCACCCCAACCCAGAAATCAAAACTAGACTAGAAACCAAACCCTAGTCCCTAAGCCCTAAACCCCTGAACTCTTTCAACCCTTCAAGCCCTTTAAACCCAAAACCCTTAAACCCTAACACCCCGAAACCCCTAAACCCTAAGCCCAACCCCCCCCCCCCCCCCCCAACAAACCCTAAACCCTAAACCCTAACACCCTAAACCCTAAACCCTACAACCTAAACCCTAAACCCTAAACCCTAAACCCCCAAAAGATGGGGCTGCTAGGAGGAGCGGCTCAGGGAGATTAATGCCCATGAGTCCAACCTTCAGAACCCTAGGGTTACAGGGGTTTATAGGGGTTTTAGGGTTGAGGGTTTAGGGGTTTAGGGTTTAGGACTTTAAGGGTTTAGGGATTAGGGTTTAGGGTTACAGGGGTTTATAGGGGTTTAAGGGCTTCTTGGGGTTTTAGGTTTAGGGCTGAACCTTAGGTTATGGGGGTTTATAGGGGTTTAAGGGTTGAGGGTTTAGGGTTAAAGGGTTTAGGACTTTAAGGGTTTAGGGTTTAGGGTTATAAGGGTTTATGTAGGGGTTTAAGGGTTTCTTGGGGTTTTAGGTTTAGGGTTGGGCGGTATTGGGTCTGCGGGTTGGGGTTTAGGGTTCAGGGTTTGGGGCTTGGGGTTTCGGGTTTAGGGTCTGCGGTTTAGGGCTTCGGGTTTCGGAGTCCAAGGTGGTAGAGAGCTGCGCTCTGGAAGCTAGCGGCAGGATCTAGTGTAGTTCGCTTTGGTGGGTTTAGGGCTCAGGGTTTACGTTTCAGGGGTTATAGTATACTGTACCAAAAGATGTCCTTTCATAGGGGCCTTTAAAGCCATGACAACCCAGGGTTTAGGATTCAGGGTTTATGACAAAACACATGCACGTCTTAGCCAGCAAGGAGAGAAAACACTGCAGGATGGTGCGCTCGCAGGACGCTCACAACCGACGCCGTTTCGGGAGTGGTGCCCCTTCGGCGTTGCACCCCGAAGTTGAAGCAGGATGTCATCGGAAAGTGCTCAGTCCATAGCATTCCCGAGCAAGCCTTGTGGGACTCTGCCTAGGAGTTTAGGGTTCAGGGTTCAGGGTTCAGGGTTTGGGGTTTAGGGTTTAGGGTTTAGGACTTAGGGTGTAGGGCCAACTTCGTGATGGCCGCCATCTGTTTCTTGAGCGTCTCCTCTTGCTGTGGTCTCTCATCCAACAAGCCGAAGCAATGCCAGGGTTTAGGGTTTAGGGTTTAGGGTTTAAACCCTAAACCCTAAACCCCGAACCCTAAACCCTAAACCCTAAACCCTAAACCTAAACCCTAAACCCTAAACCCTAAACCCTAAACCCTAAACCCTAAACCCTAAACCCTAAACCCTAAACCTAAACCCTAAACCCTAAACCCTAAACCCTAAACCCTAAACCCTAAACCCTAAACCCTAAACCCTAAACCCTAAACCCTAAACCCTAAACCCAAACCCCTTGACCCACAGATCTTCCCCGGTTTAAGGTAGTAAGGTTTAACACACACATGGAAGAGCAAACGGCAGACAATATGGGAGAGCTGGGCTGAGGTGCGCAGCTGTTGGTGCTCGTGGTTCAGTTTTAGGGTTAAGTTATAGCCAAAACCCTAAACCCTATATAAACCCTACACCCTACACCCTACACCCTAAACCCTAAACCCTAAACCTAAACCCTAAACCCTAAACCCAAAACCCAAAAACCCTAAACCCTGTTCTTAACTTTCTGGGTGTGGGGCTCCGTGTGCAAGAAGGCAGGTAGCTGAAGGCGCCAGTTCCACACCAGGGCCTCTGCGGAGCTTCAGGGTTCCATGGTGTTGAGGGTTTGAAGGGTTTAGGGTTTAGGGCCGTTTAGGGTTTAGGGTTTAGGGTTTAGGGTTCAAGGTT
The DNA here is from genome assembly GCA_905221605.1 of Symbiodinium natans. Classification (NCBI taxonomy): domain Eukaryota; class Dinophyceae; order Suessiales; family Symbiodiniaceae; genus Symbiodinium; species Symbiodinium natans. The sequence continues at coordinate 784,336 of CAJNDS010002468.1, read as the reverse complement.
TAGGGTTTGGGGTTTGGGGGTTCGGGGGTTAGGGGTTAGGGGTTAGGGTTTAAGTAGGGTCCATGGTGTTGAGGATTTCAAGGGGTTTAAAGAGGGTTTAAAGGCGCGTTAAGGGTTTTCAAGGGGCTTAAAGGGTGCTTAAAGGGTTTAGAAGGGTTTATATACAGGGCTTAAAGGGTTTGAAGGGTTTAGGGTTCAGGTAGAGATTTACGTGACTTATGGTGGGGCCTAACCGGGCCGAAACAGTCCCCCGGAAAGGTAAACATGCAGAAGCTATGAATAAACAGACCTAAACCCTAAACCCCAAACCCTAAACCCTGAACCCTGTCATGTCTGGACATGTCTGGAGTTCTAGGCAGAAAGAGACCCAAGGCAGGGTGTTATGGTAGAAAGTCGACGTCCTAAACCCTAAACCCTAAACCCTAAACCCTAAACCCTTTGGCTCCACAGGCGCCTCGCGCGCATAGGTGAACTGCCTCCGGATCCTGCCATGAAATAAGGGCCTATCTCAGGGTAGGGTTTAGGGTTTTGGGTTTTGGGTTTTAGGGTTTAGGGGTTAGGGTTTAGGGTTTAGGGTTTAGGGTTTTGGGTTTAGGGTTTAGGGTTTAGGGTTCGGGGATTCGGGGATTAGGGTTTAGGGTTTAGGGTTTAGGTATTCTCTTAGGGTAGTTTCATGGGTCCTTAGTATGGCCCCTAACCTCCCTTAAAGCGTTCTGATGTATGGGCCCTTCATTTGCACAGGGTGTAAACTTAAGGGGTGTATAAGGGATACCCGTTTAAGGGCCTATATTAAGGGACCATGTTACTACCCTAAGAGACATGGGGCCCCATGGGTCCAGGTACCTAAGTAGTATATACTTGGGCCTTCAAGGGGTTCCCATAGAGTAGCTTTAGGGCCTTTAAGTGGCCCCCAAGTATATACTGAATAGGTACATGGGCCCTGAGGGTGGGTTGAGGGTCCTATATCCTAAGCCACCATCCTTTCATGGCAGACGTGGGGGAGGTTCCCTAAACTAGGGTCCATGTTGGATGTTGGGGCAAAATCGGGATGTTGATTCTGTGTCTTCGGGGGGGGGGGGGGGGGGGGGGGGGGGTCTTAATCACGTAATGGTAGTGTAACACGGAGGTACCCTGCAAGAAGCCTAAACCCCTAGGCCCCTCCATGAGAACGGTTTTGGGTGTAGGGTGTAGGGTTTAGGGGTTTAGGGGTTTAGGGGTTTAGGGGTTTAGGGGTTTGGGGGTGTAAGGGTTTAGGGGTTTAGGGGTTTCGGGGTTTAGGGGTTTAGGGGCTTAGGGGCTTGGGGGTTAGGGTTTAGGGTGTAGGGTTCAGGGTTGATAGTATGATGTGAACCCTTGAACCCCCTGGAGCCCAAAATAAAGCACAAACACGCAACAACAACACAATCAAACCACCCCCACTCCCCCCCACCACCAAAAAAATAGTACAAATAATGAAAACAAATTGTAAAAATCATACTAACATCAATAATAATAGGTTAATAGAATGACATAATCGAATGAAATCAGAACAAATAAACAAAAGGCTCGAAAGCCTTCGTAGGGCGCCCGAAAAAAGGACCATACACCCTAAGTCCTAAACCCTAAGCCCTAGACCCTGACCCTAGACCCTAGACCCTAGACCCTAGACCCTAGACCCTAGACCCTAAACCCTAAACCGTAAACCCTAAACCCCAAGCTTACGCCGGCACCTGGCTAAGGAGAGTTGGAGCTGCCGCAGGTATCGACCCCACTGTCGCATGCCGTGGAATCCTGCAACCCAGGCGCTCCAAAACCCCTAAACCCTGAACCCTAAACCCTAAACCCTAAACAGGCGCTCCAAAACCCCTTCATTAAGGAATGGCCCCTAGATTATAATAGGAAGCCTATTATGCTTTAAGGTATGTTCCTTAGTTAAGGGGCTTTGGAATCCCGCAACCAAGGGCGTTTTCCAGGAGTTGAGGGATAAGGCCTCAGATTTTTCGGGTGCCGCGGCACCTTCTCCAGGAGTTTAGGGAATAGGCCTCAGGGCTTTAGGGTGAAGAGTTTTGAGAGTTTAGGATTTAAGGCTTGGGCGTTTGGGTTCCGGGCGCCTCGGCCCCGCAGAAGAGGGGGTCTATAGGGCTATATGTGGAAGCGTGTTCGGCGTTCTGGGGGTTGATTTGAGAGTTTTAGGGGCTTAAGGGTTTGGGGCTTGTAGGGGGTGGGCTATTAGGGCTTTGTTTAGGGTCGAAGGAGGGTTTAGGGCTTAGGGGTTTAGGGGTTTATCGGGCTTGGGAGGTTAGGACGTAAGGGTCTGGGGCTTGTAAGGCTTTATTGGTGCAGGGTTCGCAGGCTTATAGGGTTTAGGGTTTGTATAGGGGTCAGGGTTTGGGTCCAGTTTAGGCTGCGGTATTCGCGAGATTCTGCATACGATTGTCGGGATTCAGGGCACTGATAGAACATACGGAGTACTGAGGGTAAACCCAGGGAAGAGTGCCTGATATTCGTTTGAATATATAGAAATAGTTGGGCCTTGGAGGGGTTCATATATATATGTATATGTAAATGATTTTTTTCTGGCCGGCTTACGGCCCAACAGATATACCCTATACCCTAAGCCTTAAGCCCTTCGAACAAAAACACGTACATGGATCCTTAGGTATAGTGTGCCCCTCCCCATTACAGCCCTTGTCGAAATTCCCTCCCTACACTCCCCTGAGGATGTTGATTCCCCTAAAGTCTAAACCCTAAACTCTAAACTCCTTTAAGACTCCTTTCGCTGTTTGGAGTAGTTAGGGACGTTAAGGACGTTGGTCTGGAATGCGGGAGCCCCAAAACCTGTTGTCTAGTTTTCATGGCTTGTGTGCTTTGCAGTTTATAGCGTTTAGGTTTAGGGTCACAAATGGATGCTTATACCAGCTTCGGGCTTAGGGTTTAGGGTTTAGGGTATAGACCAAAGGGCTTGGGAGTCAGGGCACCCCCAACGAAGCTGAAACCAAAAGCAGGAGCTCCCCCCCAAAGCACCAATCCGAACCCTAAGCCCTGATTTGGGGTTTAGGGTTTAGGGTTTAGGGCTTAGGGTTTAGGGTTTAGGGCGAAAGATCCCACATCTGCAGGACAAGGAAATCCCGACAGCTGGCCTTCCAGCAACTTCGATGCTTCCTCGGCGCTGGAGGCGTACCTTCGTGTCATAGGGGACTTGAGGGTTTGGGGTTTAGGGTTTGGGGTTTAGGGTTTCGGGTTTACGGTTTGGGGTTCCTAAGCCCTACCTTAAGATCCCCTACAAGCTGCTTTTGTGTTGTGGGTTGGTGCTATAAGCTTCTAGGATTGTTCGGGAACCTACAAGAAAGTACCAGTAGGTTTTGGGTTCTCAAGGCGGGGTTTAGGAATTCGGTTCTTATGTTAACCCATAACAAGGACACATGTTAATTGCTGTACAATGCGGACTATGGCAACTTCATCTGAGTTACCCTAAACCCTAAACCCTAAACCCTAAACCCCAGGCCCGAGTATGCAAGCTGAACTTAAGCTCCCAGATTTGAATGGGCTTGGGCCTGCGGAAGTTCGGAGAACTACGATTCGCTTAAGAACCCCAAAAGAAGAAGAATAAGAATCATAATAGTAATAATGATAGTAATAGAAATAAATATAATAGTAAAAATAATCATAATAATAAAAATAGTAATAATTATGATCCCTATATATTGCCCTTACAAGGAAGAGTAGATTTTATTTTCTGGGGGTTCTTAAGCGATTACTAGAGAATCGGAGTGATTAGGGTTGAGGAGTTAGGGTCTAGGCTTGAGGGTCTCAACGGCATTGCAGGGTGCTGGGCTTAGTGGGGTTCAGGGCTTGGAACAGCGTTGCACAGACTCCTCAGCCACGCTTTGGGCTTCCGTGACTGGCCCTAAACCCTAAACCCTATACCCTAAACCCTAAACCCTAAAACCCTCAACCCTAAACCCTAAACCCCGCAGCGCTTGTAGTTGCTCTTCTCGCTTCTGGTGCCCCTTCTTCTGGCGGGTGCCCCCATTCCCTGCGCCACCACGGAGTAGAACTACTATCTGAGCTACTAAAAAAGGGGGTGAGAAGGGGAAAGCCCTAAACTGAACCCTAAACCCTAAACCCTAAACCCGAAACCCTAAACCCTAAACTCTAACTCCCCTGTGCACCTCAAGGCTTCTACAGAAGGAGGGCTGCAATGCGTCCGCGGGGCATGATGATGTGATCCCGGAAGACGTGACTCTCCGGCTGCATCCTGCAATTATAGGGTTCTTAAGGGAGGGTTTAGGGTTTAGGGTTTTGAGTTTAGGGTTTAGGGTTTAGAGTTTAGGGATTAGGGTTTAGGGTTTAGGCTGAGGGGGCAAGGAAAGTCACGATTTCTGTCTACCAAAACTCCGACGGCCTCTAAACCCTAAACCGCGTAACCGCTAAAAGCCTCAAACGCCCCCAATACAGAAATTGAGTTGCTGAGGAGTGCCATGGAACCTATAGCTGGGGGGTGGTTGATGAGTATACTTTCGGGGGGGGTTGCTGGGCAGAGCCTGAGCAGCATCTACGCTGAGGATAAGTCGCAGTATGCTTGATGACTCACTGTTACGGTAGTTGGGGGGGGGGGTGATAGACAGATCGGAGGAGGGTTCAATTGGATGTTCGCCAGGCCAGAACTTGGTGATTTTGACCTAGGTAGGCACACCACCTTCACAGATTCTCAGCCTTCAACATTCGGCAGACCAGAGGAGAGCGGCCTGATTTTTGATTCCAAAAACACCTTTAGGGTTTAGGGTTTAGGGTTTAGGCTTAGGGGGCAAGGAAAGTCACGATTTCTGTCCACCCAAAACCCCAACGGCCCCTAAACCCTAAACCGCGTAGCGGCTGAAACCCTCAGCCCCCAATCCCCCGGAAGGCCGATGAAGCCTAAACCCTGAAACCCTAGATCCTAAGCCGCTAACCCCTAAAGCCCTGGATCCCTAAACCCCTAAACCCTAGCCCTAAACCCTAAACCCCAAGCCCGAAAACAGCCCGAAGCCAAAAGGGTTAATTACTTAGGATTTAGGGTTTAGGCTAGGGGTTTCGGGGATTTTGGGTTTAGGGGTTTGAGGCCAAACCCTAAACCCTCTCTGAGCTATGTATATATATATATATGTATATATACACATACAAATATATTATATTGTTTATTGAAACTCGTTTGTGTATGTATCAATGCTCTATTGCAAAAACGGTCAATCGGCACCAGTCTAGTTGCAATTCCGGTCAATCGGCACCGGTGTAGGCCAGGGTTTAGGATTCAGGCCCGAGGGTTTTAGGGTTCAGGGCCTAGAGTCTCTATGGTTCTGGGCCTGGGGTTTAGGGTTCTAGGGTAATGTGTTTTTTGTCTGTGTCTTGTCTTTAAACAGGAAAGCCCTTACAAATTCTTCATGTTATGGATTTCGAAAGGTGGGCTTGCGTTTTTCGTTACACGGACATAATTGCTGGCCGAGTGAATGCTTGGACTTGAGATGGTGATCCAACTCCTAAATCCTAAACTCGATTTAGGGTTTAGGGATTTAGGGCCCTGGGCCACTTTGGCCATCAGAAGAGTCCTGTAGCCTTCGTGGTAGAAGAACCAGAGGGAATCAGTCACCTTGGAAGAGGTTTGGGATTTAAGTTTAGGGTTTAGGGTTTGGGGTCTAGGTCACGTGGGGGGGGGGGGGGGCCTTGGTTACACGAAAACCTAAACCCTGAGGCCCAAAACAAAAGCACCTAAACTATATAATATAGACTAATTATAGACCCTAACACCTTCCAACAAGGACGTACGAAGTCATGGTTATCCCTAATCCCGCAACCCCTGAACCCTAAACCCTAAACCCTAAACCCTAAACCCTAAACCCTAAACCCTAAACCCTAAACCCTAAACCCTAAACCCTAAACCCTAAACCCCAACTCCGAAACCCTAAGCTCCTAACCCTGACAGCGCTGCTGAGCGGGCTCAAGCCCTGCACCCTCAATCCGAGAGCCAGACGAACCTTAAAGGTTTAGGGTTTAGGGTTTAGGGTTTAGAGTTTAGGGTTTAGGGTTTATAGGGTTCAGGGTTTCGGGGTTTAGGAGGGTCGTGTGACCCTTAGCAACCCCAAAAGATCACCCCATACATACTCTCAGCGCTGTCCCTAGTCCAGAACACTCTCACCAAGAACCGAAGAAGCATAAACCCTGCAAACCCAAATGAGCCCAAAACCCTAAACCCAAAACCCCAAACCCTAAACCCTAAACCCCAAACCCCAAACCCTAAACCCTAAACCCTAAACCCTAAACCCCAAACCCCAAACCCTAAACCCTAAACCCTAAACCCCAAACTCTGAGCTGCCCAAGCTACGAAGTCATGGCACATGGACGACCGAATCAACACGGGCTTCTGCCCCTGGCCCTGGCTCACGGAGGCCACCTCCGGGTTTAGGGTTTAGGGTTTAGGGTTTAGGGTTTAGGGCGCAGGTCGGAGACTCTACGACTCGTGGCTGGATTCGGAGGGTTGAAGCTGTAATTAGGGACAATGCCCTAAATCGTCAAAGACCGAAACCCTACAGCGAAAGCCAACAAAGCCAAAACCCCTATATAGACCCTAAACCCTAAACCCCTAAACCCCAAAAACTCACCCCCACCACTCTGCGTCACGAGGGTCGGAGTGCTCACGTGCTCGGGCGGGTTTCTGGACCCCAAGACCAGTTTAGGGTTTGGGGTTTAGAGTTCTGGGTTGAGGGTCAGGGCCTGTGGGGTTTAGGGTTTAGGGTTTAGGTTTAGGGTTTAGGGTTTAGGGTTTAGAGTTTAGGGTTTAGGGTTTAGGGTTTAGGGTTTAGAGGGGGCGCTACGCGCCCAAAGCTTACGCTGTGAGGCTGCTTGGTGGCTACCTCGAGCCTGGGAGTAGGGTCTAGCTGAGGGTTTAGGGTTTAGGGTTTAGGGTTTAGGGTTTAGGGTTTGGGGTTTAGGGTTTCGGGTAGGGTCTAGTTGAGGGTTTAGGGTTTAGGGTTGCGGGCTCATGGCTTATTGCCTTTAAAGATCCCTCAGCGGGTCTTTACAGGTTCCGGGGCTTAGGGTTTCGGGCCCTGAACCCTAAACACTAAATCCTAAAACCCGAAACCCTAAACCCTTAAACCCTAAAGACCCTACACCCTAAATCCTAAACCCTAAACCCTAAGCCTCGAGCGGCTGGAAGGCGTGGTGAGTGGGCGCGAACTCCTGCGCCACCCAATCGGTAAACCTTCGGCTCGCTCAATGATGCTCAGCCATGAGGGGGGGTTTAATTAGGGTTTAGGGTTTCGGGTTTAGGGTTTAGGGTTCAGGGTTCAGAGTTCAGAGTTCAGAGTGCAGGGTAGGGGTTCAGACTTTAGGCGGGGGGGCTGGGAAGGGGGTAGGGGGGGCGGGGGTGTAGGTAGGTGGCCAGGTTTTAGTTTGAGGGATTAGGGTTTAGGCTTTGGTACTTGGGGGTACTTCTGGCCTACTGTAGCACTGACCTGCATGTAGAAATGATTTGCTACATTTGTAGCCTGAGTTGTGCAAGCTGGGCTACAGAGACCCCAGACCAGCAAGTAGAAAAGCTCCTGTCAAATCGCACCGAAAACAGCATCAGTCAGAACTCCGCTAGCTGCCATTCATGCTGCGAATAGAGCTTTAGAAAATTGCCGGGCGGAGATTCAGGGGAGAAGAGCCTTAAACCCAAAACCCTGAAACCCTGAAACCCTGAAACCCCTAAAAAAACCTGAAAGCCCTCAAAAACCCTGAGAACCCTCAAAATCCTGAAGCTCTCTAAACCCTGAGAACCCTCAAAATCCTGAGAACCCTCAAAACCCCGAAGCCCTCTAAACCCTGAAAACCCTGAACCCTAAACCCTGAAAACCCTAACCCTAAACCCCGAAAACCCCGAAAACCCTAAACCCTAAACCCTAAACTTCCCAAAGCCCCACCCTTCCCTAAACCCAAAGACCCGAGTTTGAGGCGGCCCGGGAGCTGAAGCCCAAACAACCCATAGACCCAAGAGTAGGGTTTAGGGTTTAGGGTTTAGGGTTTAGGGTTTAGGGTTTAGGGTTTAGGGTTTAGGGTTTAGGGTTTAGGGTTTAGGGTTTAGGGTTTAGGGTTTAGGGTTTAGGGCTTCGGGTTTCGGGTTTCGGGTTTAGGCTGTAGGGCTTCGCGGCCCTGCTGCTTGAGGAAGACTTCGCCGGAGACGTGGCCGAGCCCCACGAAGCGCTCGTAGCTCTCTGGCCAGGCGAGCGTGAGCTGGGTCCTGGGTGGACAGACGTTTCGGGCTTCTTTTTGCTGAGGGTTTAGGGTTTAGGGTCTTTAGGGTCTTTAGGGTCTTTAGGGTCTTTAGGGTCTTTAGGGTCTTTAGGGTTTAGAGGGTTTAGAGGGTTTAGGGGATTTAGGGGGTTTAGGGGGTTTAGGGTTTCGGGTTTAGGGTTTAGGGTCCAGGGTTTAAGGTTTAGGGTTTAGGGTTTGGGTATTTGGGCCATTCATTGGAAGGAAGGAAGGAAGGAAGGAAGGAAGGTTACTCGCCCTCTACCCCAAAACCCTGCACCCTAAAACCCTAACCCTTGTGTTATATGAAGCCCTAAACAACTAGACTCTAAAACCTCAACCTTCAGCCCCTAAACCCTCACCGTTTAGGGTTTAGGGTTTAGGGTTTAGGGTTTAGGGTTTAGGGTTTAGGGTTTAGGGTTTAGGGTTTAGGGTTTAGGGTTTAGGGTCCGCCGAGAAAAGGAGGTGCAAACCTCCCTCTTTCCCTCCAAAACACGGGGGGGGGGGGGGGGGGGGGGGGGGGGGGTCCCCGGACCGCACAGGACATAGGAACCCTTTGGGCAAAACCACCCCCCCAACCCTCTCCCCCCTACCCCCCCCACCCCCACCCCTACCCCCTCCCCCTACCCCTCCTACCCCCTTCCCCCCCCCTTTGCCCCATACCCCCCCACCCCACCCCCCCACCCCCCCCCCCCCACCCCCCCCCCTACCCCTACCCCCCCCCCCACCAACTTTGACTTAACGAACGCGTTTAAACCTTTCAACTATGCTCCAGCGGGGTCGGCGCTTGAGCCGGAGGCTCTTAAATCCGGACGTAATGGTCCGACGCCGTTAGGCGCCAGCCCTAGCTTTAGCTATGAGGGGGGGGGTTAAGCCGCTGACCCGGTTGGCTCCCCAACATCCGGCTCCAAATGCGGCTCCCGAAGGGCATCAATTTTCAGGTACAAGTTTTATCGCGAAAAACGCGCTATTTCCCAACGAATTTGGGCTCCTGGACGCATTTTTTGGGTGCCCCATGGGGGGGTCCCAAAAACGACCCCGGAGAGCATCATCGACTCTCTTTTTCAGCTTTGGCCAAATACGCGTTGCTGATGTTTTTTGGGTGGCATTGGCCACTGAAAGGACCCCCACAAGAGCGCGCATCATGAGCATCAGCGGGTTGGGTTTTGGGTTTCGGATGCGGCTGAGAGCTTGGAAAACACAGAAATCGCTGTAAATGCCGTGGTTTCCGTGCTGTTACGGACATTTCCGTTTTGAGGCCGGCATATGCCCCTATAAACCATGCATGCCTGGAGGCCGGAGCCGCTGATGCTCATGATGCGCGGCCGGGCGGGGGGCCAGGGTGCGCATCATCGAGGCTTCGTTTCTCTTTGCAAGCGAGCATCAGCAGCATCAGCGGCTCCGGAAAGGGTTTTGGGCGGCAGGATTTCGAAGGATGCTGGCATAACTCCATAACATGGCACTCGACATGCGCACGCACACACACGCGGAAAACGCACCAGTTCCCGCGCGCGCGCGCGCGCGTTTGTTTGTTTGCTTGCTTGTTTGTATGTTTGTTTGTTTGCTTGCTTGCTTGCTTGCTTGTTTGTTTGGTTGTTTGTTTGTTTGTTTGTTTGTTTGTTTGGTTGTTTGTTTGTTTGTTTGTTTGTTTGTGTGTTTGTTTGTTTGTTTGTTTGTTTGTTTTTGTTTGTGTTTGTTTGTGTTTGTTTGTGTTTGTTTGTGTTTGTTTGTGTTTGTTTGTGTTTGTTTGTGTTTGTTTGTGTTTGTTTGTTTTTGTTTGTTTTTGTTTGTTTTTGTTTGTTTTTTGTTTGTTTTTGTTTGTTTTTGTTTTTTTTGTTTGTTTTTTGTTTGTTTTTGTTTGTTTTTGTTTGTTTTTGTTTTTGTTTGTTTTTGTTTGTTTTTGGTTGTTTGGTTGTTTGGTTGTTTGGTTGTTTGGTTGTTTGGTTGTTTGGTTGTTTGGTTGTTTGGTTGTTTGGTTGTTTGGTTGTTTGGGTGTTTGGTTGTTTTGTTGTTGTTGTTGTTGTTGTTGTTGTTGTTGTTGTTGTTGTTGTTGTTGTTGTTGTTGTTGTTGTTGCTGCTGTTGCTGTTGTTTTTGTTGTTGTTGTTGTTGTTGTTGTTGTTGTTGTTGTTGTTGTTGTTGTTGTTGTTGTTGTTGTTGTTGTGGTTGTTGTTGTTGTTGTGGTTGTTGTTGTTGAGAGTTTAGGGTGTAAGGTTCCGGGTTTCTTCTACAGTGTGGCCGTGGATGCCTCCACGGTGCTTGTGAGCACGAACACCTCCACGGTGTTTGCGAACGTAAAGACTGCAAATGCTGAACATGAACACCTCCACGGTGTTTGCGAACGTGAAAACTGTACATGCACACTTCCACAGTGTGGCCATGCACCTCCACGGTGTTTCTGAACATGAACACCTCCACGGTGTTTGCTGTTGTTGCTGCTGTGCTTGCTGCCGTTGTCCTGCTGCTGGTGGGCGTGCCCGGCTGTGGGCGACAGCCCGTTAGATTTAGGGTTTAGGGTTTAGGGTTTAGTGTCAGTTAAGGGTTTAGGGTTTCGGGTCAGTTTAGGGTTGACCCAAAACACCCCCACAGTCGAACAGCCTTGCATGGTCTCGCCATCTCATCTGGTAGTTGCCGAGCAGAGCCTTAGGGGTGTCTTGGTACCCTAAGCCCTAAGCCCTAAGCCCTAAACCCTAAACCCTAAACCCTCAACCCTAAGCTATACCCACCTGAAGGCCTTGAAGTAACAAAGGTGCTTGCTACACAGGAGCCTTTGCCTCCGGACTCTTCCCCCGTGCCTCTTCCCGGCAATCGCAGTTCGCGTTCTTAAGTACATAGCGAATCGTAGAGTGGGGGAATTAAGTACACAAATATAAAGGGATTCACAAAATGGGCGTTTGGGCATACCTTTACAGGAACATGCCTCGTCTCTGAGCCCTCCGCAAAGAACCAAGACTAGCGACCAAAGCCCCGAACCCAAAACCCGGGTTTAGAGTTTAGGGTTTAAGGCTTTGGGTTTAGGGTTTCTGTTTTTTCAAGCCTCAACCTTAGGCCCTAAACCCTGATAAGCCCACGCAAAATCCCTGCCACCCTCAACCCCAAACCCCTAAGAACCCTTTCACATACACAAACCGGAGCATGCAGAGCTGCGAGAACCAACCCCCCCGCCACCCGCTCTCCCTCTCGCCTGCAACCCCAAACCCAAAAAAGCCCTAACCATAAACCCTTAGGGTTTGGGTTTAGGGATTAGTGGTTAGGGCTACTTGGAATCCCTTTTGACTTAGCAAGTAGGATTAGCGAGGCGGGTTATGGGGGTTTGTTCAGGGGATTCTAGTGGATACTAGGCTTACTGTTGAAAGAAACCCCAAAACTCCAGCACCCAATCCCTAAACCCCAAAACTAATACTCTTTAAAAACCTACACCCAAAACCCCAAAACCCCCAAATCGCGTAAGCCTAACCCCAAACCCCAAACCCTAAAGCCTCCAAACCCTAAACCCTAAACCCTAAACCCTAAACCCTTGCGGCTTCTGCGAGCCGAGATGCAGAAACCATGCCCTGTGTGACTATCCTCAGGACGTCGGTTCAAGGGTGTTCAGGGGTTTCGATCCTTTGGGGTTTAGGGTTTAGGGTTTCGGGTTTCGATCCTTTGGGGTTTAGGGCTTAGGGGTTTCGGGGTTTAGGGGTATAGGGCTGTAGGGGTTTAGGGGCTTCAGGTTTATGGCGTGGAGGGCCAGACAAGTTGAGGATTTTTGCGCTGTAGAGAGTTTACGGGTCTATGTCTCACTTCAGCTTCATGCAGCTACGGAGTTTTTTCGGGTAGCCTGACCCTAACCCTAAACCCTAAACCTTACTTTGGGCTCCAGTCTTCCTAAGTCTTCCGGTAATGCAAGAAGTAGCGCTTGGGCCGCAGTTCTACCTTGAACCCTAAACCCTAAACCCTACAACCTGAACCCTAAACCCTAAACCCTAAACCCTAAACCCTATACTGATCAAGACACTCCGGCATCAGCATGTTCATCACAGAAGAGACGTCTGTCGGGCTATAGTCGTAGACGCCTCAATTCGCTTGCTAGCTCTTCGTAGGGAATGGGGGCATGAGGTACCCCATACAATCCTTCTAGGGTATGTCTATAAGAGATGCAAGGTATGTCGTGCCCTACTAGGAACCAGGAGGTTAGAGGGCAGGGCTTAAGGTGTGGGTCGCTTTATCAGGTTTGGGACGCAGGGGTTCATGATTTTGGTTGCCTAGGGTTTACATAGGGTTAGGGGAGCATGTTGTCGGTTTATTAAGGTTGTTGGGCTACTAGGGGCCAGGGGGCTTATGGTGCAAGAGAAGCCCCAAAATTAGAGCACCCTTCTGAGTTTTTAGGGGCCTACTTGGAAGCCCTGATGACTTGGTAAGTAGGCATAGAAAGGATAGGCTTAGTAAGGTGGGTTATTAGGATTCTAATCTCGTTTCTAGGGGTACTAAGAGCCCTAAACCCTAAACCCTAAACCCTAAACCCTGAACCCTAAACCCTAAACCCCAAACCCCAAACCCTAAACCCTAAAAACTAAGTCTGTCTAAGGGTGCAGGCTTCAGGATCGGAGCCGAGGTGCACTTCTTGTTGTTGTCGAGGTTGTGGAAGGCTAGGCCGGAGTGGTAGGCATTCCTGGTAACCCTAAACCCTAAACCCTAAACCCTAAACCCTAAACCCGCAACCCTAAACCCTAAACCCGCAACCCTAAAGCCTAAACCCTAAACCCTAAACCCTAAACCCTAAGCCCAGCTATGAACTGTCAATGAATAACATATAAATATAAACACTATGAAGAGTTGAAACCCGAGAATGCGGTGTCGGCTTGGCCCGAAACGATAAACCTTGAACCCCAAACCCTAAACCTAGATCCCATAAAGCACTGCTTCCGGGCGACCAGGCACTCCTACAACATGACTCGACCTACCTGCCGAACATGGGTTCAGAAAGGCTTCCCTTTGGGGTGTCCCAGCATCTAAATCCTAAGCCTAACCCTAAACTCGCCAAATCCTAGGAGTAAAGAAACGTGCCCTTGGTCTCGCGTAGCACGTGTTCACAAACGTACTGCTGGGCGTTGTAGTCACAGGCGTATGCCATAAGGGCGGAGGTGCAGCAATTTTAAACCCTACACGGATCCTTTTGGACTGCTGTCGGGCGACCAGGGGGCATGGTCTAGCACCCAGGAGGCCAGGAGAAACTCGCCATACAGCACCTCTTAGGGTTTAGGGTGTAGGGTTTAAGGTGTTAGGCACGACTTGTTCTCGTTTGGGGGAGGGGGCGGGGGTTGACTGGTGCAAGGTTTATACTCAGAACTCGGTGTGCATTTCGTTCTGTCGGGCGGGGGGGGGGGGGGGGGGTTAAGCTTTAATCCCGAAAAGACTAAACCCTAAACCCCAAACCCTCAACCCCATAAACCCTCAAGCATAAACCCGAAACCCGACAAACTGTCGAGAATCGAGAACTATGCAGGCGCTTTCAAGGGTGCACGGCTGTTGCAAGCCTTGGGGTTTAGGGGCCTTCTTGGGGGTTCGCGGTACTTATTTAACACGCCTTTTGGGCGGAAGTAAGCCCTAAAACCTGATTCCCGAAGTTTAAGATGAGATAGACAAGTACCATGAAGTGAACCTTCAAGTTCAAGCCACAGCCCTCAGCCCTAAAGCCTAAGCCCGAAGTGTGGGGTAAATAAGTACCGTGAAGTGAACCCCCAAGTTGAACCCCAAACCCCAGAACCCCAAACCACAAAAAAGGCGGGTGGGGGGGGGGTACGTGGTAGGGCAGTAACCATACTACAATAAAGGCACCCCGTTTTGGGGGTGGTTACTTCAGAAGGGCACCCAGAACCAAAAAAAGGGAGAACCGCTGGCCTACCCAAGGTAAATAAGTACCGTGAACGAGCCTTCAAGTCAAGCCCCAAGTGACAAGGTCTGCAAACGAGCACCACGAATAAACCTCCAAGTTAAGCCCTAAACCCTTAACCCTAACCCCTAAACCCCAAAGCCCGGCCTGGATTTGGTGGCCGGCTTCCCAGTCTGCCAGCCTCGCTGTTCTTAAGTTCTCTAGGGCTACAGGCCTCCACCTAAACCCTAAACCCTAAACCCAAAAACCCTAAACCCTAAACCCTGAGAACAAACCTCTGTTGTCAAAAGGGTTATTTAGGGTTTAGGGCTATTTAGGGTTTAGGGTGATGTAGGGTTTAGGGCTATTTGGGGTTTAGGGCTTAGGGTGGGCTTTGGGATGCAGGGTTGATCACCCTGCATCCTACAGCCTAAAATCTCTTGTGATGTGGATCCTCGGATCCCGAGGACGACCTTCCAAATACGGGCTTAGGGTTGAGTGTAAGGGTTTGGGGTTTGGGGTTTGGGGTTTAGGGTTTAGGGTTTAGGGTTTAGGGCTTAGGGTTTAGGGTTTAGGGTTTAGGGCTGCAAAATTACAAATCCCTGAACTCCCCAAGCAGCATGCGAACTTAAATCTGAAAAGGCTGAAAGTCTTAATTCCTGGAAGAGATGGAAGGTCCCCCAGAGTGTGAAGCATGACGTGTCCCAAAGCATGTCCTCGGGCCAAGAGTCAACCCTAAACCTTGAACCCTGAACCCCTATTGGGTAGGGTTTAGGGTTTAGGGTTTAGGGTTTAGGGTTCAGGGTTTAGGGTTTAGGGTTTAGGGTCTAGGGTCTAGGGTTAGGGTTTAGGGTTTAGGGTTTAGGGTTTAGGGCTTCGGGTAAGCCCAAACGGTTCAAAGTTCCAAGTTTTCGTATGTCTCAAGGCGCGGGTACATGAGCCACAGTCAAACCGAGTACTCTGCCTTTCGATGTCAGCGTAGGGTTAACGAGATATACCGAGATCCAAGATACCCTCATCACTTCTACCCTGAACTTTGGGCCCTTCTTTAACCCCGAAACCCAACGAAGCTCCCCGAAAATGAGTCCGGAATCCTAAATCCTAAGCCCGAAGCCCTAAGCCCTACCAGCATGGGCTATTAGGCCTTATAATCCCCTAGCCAACCCTATAACAGGGCCGTTTTTAAGGGGTCATAGGTTAGAATAGCCCCTGTAGGTAAACCCTACACCCGAAACCTAAGAGACCTCGACTCTGGAAAGCGTCAGGGTGAGAGACTGGGTTGCCCAGTAACCTGGGATTAACAAGGGGTGCCCTCTTTTGCTTCAAGGGGTTTATAAGGGAACCTAAACCTACCAAAAAGGGAATTTAAGGGTACTACTGGGCATCCTAGGAGACGCGATGTTGCGAGCCAGGATGCAGCTCCCGGGCCCGGTACACATTCTGCACCTTGATTGCTTCCTCACACCAGGGGTTGGGGGGGTTTAAGGTGCAACACCGAATCCCTACCATGCCCTAAACCCTAAACCCTAGACCCTAGACCCTAAACCCTAAACCCTAAACTCTAAACCCTAAACCCTAAACCCTAAACCCTAAACCCTCCCTAAACCCTACACCCCGACCAAACCCAGACCACGCTCCTCTAGCAGGCTTACGGACCTATCGGCTACTATCGGCTCACCTCGGAAGTCTGCGGTGAGAAGCATAGGTGGGCCCTGGACAACGGCCGAGTGCTGCAGGTCTGTGTTTTTGGGGTTTCGGGTTGCAGGTTTAGGGTTTCTAAGGTTTAGGGTTTAGGGTTTAGGCTTTATAAGGTTTAGGGTTTAGGGTTTAGGGTTTAGACCGGGTTTAGGGTTCAGGGTGAAGGCTTTGTAAGATTTAGGGTGTAGCGTTCAGACCGGGTTTAGGGTTTCGGGTTTTGGGTTAAGGGTACCTAGATAGGGAATTCTCGGGCCCCAAGAGCATAATAAGATGGTACATGGACTCTTAGGGAATGAACTTACTCGTTGACTAGGTTGCAAGTTGTAAGTACATGGTCAGTTCTCTAAGTTGTGGCCTTAATTTGGGGTACCCTAAACAAGGGGGGGCGGCCTTATAATCAGGAACTAAAAAGGGACCATCTTTTTCAACCTTCTCTGAGGCGCTGACTAGATTTGGAGACTTCCCTTGAGAACCCCAAATCCACCATGTGTTTAAGACATTCCGATAAAACCCCTGGGCAACACCGACCCTTACAGGCTTCCGAGGTAACCTACAAAAAAGTAGGTTTGGGGTTCTTAAGGTTACACAATACTTCCTGAAAGTACAAAAAAAACTCCGCTTCTTGAACAACAAACCCCGTCTATGGTCCTGCTCTTCGTCATCATCCGCCGCAACGACGCCGAGCAGCAGCACCAGCATGCGGAGCCATGTAAAGACAGCCATGGCTAAACCCTAAAGAACCAGTCCTAAACCCCAAACCCTACACCCGGAACCCTAGGACGCTAAACCCTAAAGCCTAAACCCTAAACCCTAAACCCTAAACCCTAAACCCTAAACCCTAAACCCTAACCGTAAACCCCCAACCCCTAGACAAACTATCAGCGTGGGTTCCCCTTCTACCCCTTCTGAAAACTGCCGCCCCTGGGTGCCCCCCCACAGGCCATTTAGGGATCTTGGCTTCACGTAGCAGGGTAGCTGTAAATTTAATTTTGGCCTGCCTTATTAAGAAACCCAATACTAAACCCTAACCCTAAACCCTAAACCCCTACACCCTAAACCCTAAACCCGGCTAAGGATCTGAAGTTACCGCAAAAGAAGCACAGAGGGATCATTAAGCCTACTCTAAGGTAATTTGAGATGGGAACCTAGTAGGGGGTAGTATAAAGGGGAGAAACACCTTCTGTAGCCTAAGCCCTCCTCTCCTGGAGCTTCTGGCACATCGGGTTTTAAGGGGGTGTAGGGTTTGGGGTTTAGGGTTCAGGGTTCCGGTTTTCGAACTGTGTGAGCCAGAGGCTAGACTCGGGGAAGTCAGCTGGCAAGAGGCTCTTGATCCGCTAAACCGGTAAATCTACGCAAATTCTTGGGGAAACATACCCTAAACCCTAAACCCTTAACCCCTGTTGTTAAGGCTCAAGGCTACTCTAGGCAAGAGCTAGGAATTTAGGAGTGGGCCTTAGGGTTTGCGCAGCCCAGAGGAGTGATTCGCTACTCTAGAGCTTTCGGGTTTTGAGGGTTTAGGGTTTATTTAGGGTTTGGGGTTTAGGGTTTAGGGTTTGGGGTTTAAGGTTCAGGGTTTAGGGAATTTTCGGCTGAGCCTTATGAAGGTTGTGGGCTGTCAGTGTGTAGGTTTGAGGGTGAAAAGGCCTCACTTTTCGGACCGCCGCCATGCGTAAGGACGGTGTATCATATGGGGATCTCCCGAAACAGGGTACTCCTTATATACTCGAAATACTACGGGAACCACCCAAAACAAGTACCCTAAACTCTGACCTCCGAACCCTGCTTGGGGAAATGTCCATATGGGCGCAAGCTTTCTGCGAGCTTCAGCGCATCATCTACTCTTTGCTTGAGAACCTCCCCCAAATGGAAATATTCTTAGGGGTTTAGGGTTTAGGGTTTAGGGTTTAGTGCAAGGGTAATGTCGGGATTATTCCCAAAGGGTCTTGGTACCTCGATAGTCTATGCTTGGGGCCTGAAAGGGGTTCCTATATAGTAGCTTGAGGGCCCAAGTATATACCATACGGGTACATGGACCCGCAAGGATCATTTGTCTGTAAGTTGTTGGTGGATTTTTTGCAAATATATAGAGTAGTCACAATACAGATATTCTTCCCTGTAAAAGGTAATATAGGGATTATTGGGATTGTTTCCTTATGTTTAAGGGAGCTTTTTGTTGTATTTCCAGGGGACTTCTTCCACAAAGAGTAGTCCTTGAAATGAGAGACCAGATCCAACGACGTATGTTACAGACCTGGCCCAAGAGGCACTAAGCCCAGCTTCGGGTCAGGGTTTAGGTTTCGGGTTTAGGGTTTCGGGTTTAGGGTTTAGGATGGTCATACCTGCTCCCCAAGATAGACCCTGGATTTCCCTTCATCATATACAGACGTAGGGGCGCTTCAACAAATCACAAGGTCACTAGCACCTTTGGATCAACCCCCACATCGGGCCACAGAGGAATCCTGGTATATACGCACCCCCCCTGAACCCTAAACTGGGGTAGGTTTGGGGGCCCTAAAATAAAATAAAATGTTCATGACTTTACAAGGATTATACATAGGATGAAGGGTTCATAAAACAACTACCCCCTGAAAGCCTTGAACCCCTAAACCCTAAACCCTAAACCCCAAACCCTAAACCCTAAACCCTAAGCCCTGACTCCAGCCAAGGCGTAGCTCGGCTTCCTCCACTTCGCGGAGCAGGTGAAGAAGTGGAGCGTGCCTGCCTTTTCCCAAAGGGTTTAGGGTTTAGGGTTTAGGGTTTCTCGAGCCTTAAAGGGGTTCCTATATAGTAGCTTTAGGGCCCAAGTAATATTACCACATGGGTTGGACAAGATGAGCGAGTTTACGAAACTGGGTCAGATCTGCACAAGCTCTGGGCGTGCATGGCCCACGCGGCTCTTCAACCTAGTACGGCGACTGTCCGCAACCGGCTCTCAAGTTTCGTGAGGCCGTCTCGCTCCTTTGGCGAAACATGCGGTCCTCAAGCTTGGGTCCCCAAAATAAATATGCCCTCGACACACAATAAATATGCCATCGACTTCGGGTAGTTACATGGTCCCTTCATTTGGGCCTTAAAGGGGACCCGTATAAACCCCCCTTCTACCCCGCACAACCCAAGGGTCAGAGGGTAAGGGACCATAGCAAGGGCCCATGAAACTACACTTAGACGTCCCCCAAAACCCGTTTTATCTATGAGGGCCGAGGGTTTATAGGGTTTATAGGGTTTCGGACCCGAATGCAAGTATTAGTTGTATACCCTACGTACAAGTGTTATTTGGGGATAACTAGCCCTAAGCCCTAAACCCTAAACCCTAAACCCTTTTGGTTCTGTGTGTGTGCCAGGGTTGACGAGGTCCAAGGCTCGCCTGTTGCACGCCCAGCGGGGCCCCGCCATCGCGGAGCTTTCCCTGAGGGTCCATGTACCTAAAATTAATAGGTTTAGAGTTTAGGGCTTAGAGTTTAGAGTTTAGGGTTTAGGGAGTTTAAGCTTTAGGGCATAGGGTACCTACATAGGGAAGACTTGAACCTTGAGGTATTTACTTTCCTGAGGTACCTGGACCCTTAAGGTTTTCACTCACGCTTTCAAAGATGGAGTTATCGCATCAAGTCTTGAACCCTGGAGCGGGTTTAGGGTTTAGGGTTTAGGGTTTAGGTTTAGGGTTTAGGGTTTGGGGTTTAGGGTTCAGGGTTTAGGGTTTAGGGTTTAGGGTTTAGGGTCCCCGACAATCCACATAGCCCATGTTCTTGGCTTTAGCCCAAAAAACCCTGAGGAATGATGTGTTGCTTGTCTTGGGTATCCCAGTAACCTCGAGTGCACTTATCTGCTTAGATTAAAGGGGTTTACAAGGGAATAGAAGCCCCCTAAATCTCTACTGGGAATCCGAGTTTGTTTTGGGCTGAAACCCTAAACCCTAAACCCAAAACCCTAAACCCTAAACCCTTGATATTTAGGGCTGACAGCTTAGGGTTCAGGGCTTTGGGCAGAGTGCCTTCGTTCTCATGCCATCCACCCAGATTGATCGGGTCTTTCCGTCGTGGTTCGAGATGCCGTCCACTGCCGAAATTTGGGGTTCAGGGTTTAGGGTTTAGGGTTTAGGGTTTGGGGTTTGGGGTTTGGGGTTTGGGGTTTGGGGTTGGGGGTTGGGGGTTGGGGGTTGGGGGTTTGGGGTTTGGGGTTTGGGGTTGGGGGTTTGGGGTTGTGGTTTGGGGTATTGTGCCTCGAATACCTGAGGCTCGTGGGCAGTTGCAAGTGCCTCGAGTATACCCGTTGAGAAGCAAAATGTACACTTCACCATTGGGACACAATGCCCTTTTCCCTAAATCCTAAACCCTAAACCCTCACGTACTATGACATCCCCAAACGAGCCCCTAAAACAGCCCTTCAACTCAAAGGCATTTCAGCCTTGAGTCAAACACATCGGAACACCAGCGCGTGACAGGTTGTCCCTGAACCCTAAACCCTAAACCCTAAACCCTACACCCTAAACCCTAAACCCTAAACCCTAAACCCTAAACCCTAAACCCCAAAGCAGCCTTACTTGGTTCGTCATGGCAGAGCTTGGGGTTCAGCGTCTAGGGCCTAGGGTTTAAGGTTCCCTCGGTTTAGGGTCTTAGGGTT
Organism: Symbiodinium natans; assembly: GCA_905221605.1. Lineage (NCBI taxonomy): Eukaryota > Dinophyceae > Suessiales > Symbiodiniaceae > Symbiodinium > Symbiodinium natans. Next base: position 763,925 of record CAJNDS010002468.1, on the reverse strand, counting down.
TGCGGCTGAGGGGCCAAAACCCTAAACCCTAAACCCTAAACCCTAAACCCTAAACCCTAAACCCTAAACCCTAAACCCTAAACCCTAAACCCTAAACCCTATGAACCCTAAACCCTATAAACCCTAAACCCTGCACCCTACACCCTAAACCCTAAACCCTAAGGTTGTGGACTTCCCCCCTTCGCAGTGGATGTTGTGATGTAGCGAGCCACGACGGGCGCAAAAGGCTACCCCTAAGGGTCCATGTACTCCCCTCCCCCTAATATTAAACCCCCCCCCACCCTCTAATATTAAATACCCCTCAGTATAGTCATATCATAGTATAGTGGGTTTTTCCTTGTATTAGAGGGGTAGGGGGGGTTAATACTAGGGGGAGGGGATCACGTACGTAGCATATACTTGGGCCCTAAAGCTACGATATAGGAACCCCTTTCAGGCCCAAGTAGCTACCATAGTAGGTACATGGACCTTTTTGGGTACAACAAGTTCTTGAAAAAACAACAACGCGCAACAGCCTGAACGCCAGATTGTGCCTCTATGCACAGGCTATAACCCGCGTTTGGGGTCAGTCATCGTCCACGCCAAGAGCAGATTCAGTGGTAGCTGTGCCAGACGAGGGTTGCCTTGATCTTTTCTGCATGGGCTTAGGGCAGTTGCTTCTTGCGTGGCGGGTCACCGGCTATATGCTAAGCGTGACCGGCAGCAATAAGGGTTTATGGTTTAGGGCCAAGCCCTAAACCCTAAACCCTAAACCCTAAACCCTAAACCCTAAACCCTGAACCCTAAACCCTAAACCCTAAACCCTAAACCCTAAACCCAAACAAGGGCCCAGAAAGAACAGAAGCTCGGAGCCGCATTAGCCGCACTTAAGGTTGTGCCCGTGGGTTTTTTGGGGTCCTCAAGGTAGGTTCAGGGTTTAGGGTTTAGGGTTTAGGGTTTAGGGTTTAGGGTTTAGGGTTTAGGGTTTAGGGTTTAGGGTTTAGGGTAGTCTAAGGGCAATATGGGGTACAACCCTAGGGCTACGAGCCTGAATCCCTTGACAAACCTTGTCTGAGAGTAGCTTTCATGGGCCCTCAATATGGTCCCTGACCTCCGCTAAAGGGCTCATGCCCAGGAACCATGTAACTACCCTTCGACCTTGGGGACCACATGCGCCTAAGAGGGTTTATGATTCATATATGTTCATAGGAATCATACTTGGAGGTTCAGGTACTTAGTTACCCAATTTCTAACTGTACCCAATTATTGCCCTGTTAAGGTGCTTAAGGGGCTTATGAGTGGGTTATAACTACACTTATATGGTTGGGTTATATAAGTACCCTGAACCTCCAGGTATAAGGTATGTGACGCCAATTTTTGGGTATTCTTTCAGGGCAAGCCACAACATGAAAAACACCCCCCCAACCCCTAAACCCTAAACCATTGTTTGATTAGATGGCGAGTTTTGGTGTTTCTCAGTCTTGCGGGCGGGTTTGGTACGGCGTGGGTGCATTTTGTTGCCGCCACATCTCGGGAGGCTCTTAAAGCCTGAACCCGAAGCACGTAAACCAGCCCCAACCCCGAGACCCTGAACCCTAAACGGCCCTAAACACTATAGACTTGGGATGTCCCCCCTTCTAACACTGATACTCACAGACCTTAGTAGGGATTACAATCAGGAAGTAGTGACCGTTAGTTCTGGCTGGAGTTAAAGAAAGCTTCGCAGGTTGGGTGCTTGGAGGTTCATGGTACTTAGTATCCCAAGTAAAAACTGTACTTGTAATCCAGTTCTAACCCGATTGGGGTGCTTTTTGCTTGCTTACTCAGTACCCTGAACCTCGAAGTACCTTACGGCCTTACGTCTATATGGTTTAGGCCTATAGGTTTAGGGTTTAGGGCTTCGGGGCTGGGCACCACACATTCCAAGCCCTTTAGACCTTCAAGCTCGAGCCCTACACCAACATCCAAAGATGCCAAACCCTTAAACCCCATACCCGAAACCCTAAACCCTAAACCCGAAACCCTAAACCCGGGCCTGCGGCATGCTCCTGCCACCAGCCTAAACTGCACTGAGTGCGTGGCAGCGGCGGCTGGCAGGTCCCTGGAGACAAGAAGTTCTCGGAAAGGGTTTACCCTAAACCCTAAATCCTAACACCTTAACCCTAAACCCTTAGAACCTTTATAAAAACAATGTGTTTAATATCCTCTTGGGTTTTATATAACAAAAAATACTTAACAAGGGGGATCTAGTACCCTAGGGCTCCAAGTATGCAAATACTACCCACCTTGAGGTCTAAAGTCTATAAGGTCTATAAGTAATACCTACTTTGTATTTGGAGCCTTAGGGTTAGGGCCAAAAATGGCATGATAAGGCCTTCAAGCCCGGAACCTTAGCACAAGAGTCCTTGGAGCCGTATAGGGTTGCCCTAAGCCCTAAACCCGAAGCCCTAAACCCTAACCGTTTAGGGTTCAATAAGGGTTTAGGGTCAAGGCTAGGGTCTAGGGGCTCAGGGTTTGAAACGAAGCTCTGAACCCCAACAACGAGAAAGGTTTCAGTGTGCATTGGGGAGGATCGACAGAAACCCCAACAAAAGTTTAGGGTTTAGGGCTTAGGGTTTAAGGTTTTCGCTACAACTGGAGCTGCCCTCCTGAATAATCACCATGACGTCACCCACCCAGTAAAAGCCCTATAAACCCTTCGGGCACTGTGCGGGGTTTTGGGGTTCAGGGCCCATGTACCTAAACAGGGAATACTTAGGCCTTAAAAGTACTTGCCACACAGGGACTTTGGGGCCCAAGTCTAGGATAATGAGGTACATGTTACATGAACCTTTAGGGCCAAGGATATCTTAGGCATGTATCAAGGATAGGCTTTAGGGTTTAGGGTTCAGGGTTTAGGAAGTCTTCCTGCCTCCGTGACCAACGGCGAGTAGAGGTAAACCACCTTCCATCGTGACAGCTTCTGGGTTTGCGGTTTAGGGTTTAGGGTTTAGGGACAAGCACTTGCCTTCTGGAACCCTAAATCCTGAACTCCAAACTCCAAACCCTAAACCCGAAACCCTGCACACCCTCAACCCGAACCTCATAGCCTCAAAAACCCTCAACTAAACCCTAAACCCTAAACCTTAAACCCTATACCCTAAACCCTTCAACAACCCTAGTGCTGCCAAGCTTTACATGTTCAGGGACTTTTGTGGGCATAGGGCAATTAGAGTTTGGAGTTGCATTGAATACAACCCTAAAGGTTTAAGGTTTAGGGTTTAGGGCTTAGCTAAACCCTAAACCCTAAACCCTAAACCCTAAACCCCTAAAAACCCTAAACCCCTGAGCCCCTAAACTCTGCCACACCTGAGTCCCCTCAGTTTAGGGTTTAGGGTTTAGGGTTTAGGGTTTAGGGTTTTGGGGTTTAGGGTTTAGGGTTTAGGGTTTAGGGTTTAGGGTTTAGGGGGTGCAGGTGCCAAGCGCCTTCCTCCGACACCTTCGCTCTATCCATAGGCACATCGGTGCTGTAGGGTTTCGGGTTTAGGGTTTAGGGTTTGGGGTTTGGGGTTTAGGGTTTAGACTCTAGGGTTTAGGGTTGGGTTTTGGCCTTCGGGCTAGGACTCAGCACTTAGTGGTCGGGTTTAGGACTCCTATCCCTGAATTCAGGACCCCGATTTCCCCTAAACCCTAAACCCCTTTATACCACCTAAACCTCAATCAAAACCCAAAAAAAATCCCAGACCCCAAGCCCCAAACCCCAAACCCTAAACAGTAAACCCCAAACCCTAAACACTAAACTCTAAACTCGAAACCCCAAACCCTAAACCCTAAACCCCTAAACCCTAAACCCCCAAAACCCTAAACCCTAAACCCCTAAACCCCTAAACCCCTAAACCCTACACATTCTCCCCAGCCTTCTGCTTGAACGCAGACCACGGTCGCCGGCACGCCGACCTGGCATCGGCTACGGGATTGGGGTTTGGGGTTCAGGGTTTAGGATTTGGGGTTTAGGGTTTGGGGTTTAGGGTTCGGGGTTTATAGGGTTTGGGGCTTTGGCGAATTTGGGGTTTGGGGGGGTAAGGGTTCGGTTTCTTGGCTTTGTAAGGCTTTAAGGGTTGAGGGCTTTGGCGTCTCGCAAGTGCTTGAGGTATATTAGGGGATTCATATTGTGGGATCCCTGATTTGGGGGATAGTCACAGACCCCTTAAACAACAAAATCGTGCCCCAGAATTAATTTTCTAGCACAGGGTGGCAAACCACCAGCCAGAGCAAACCTATGTACCCCACATAGACAGGGAGCTGTGCCCATGTTTTTTTCTTTCCGACTTTCCCCCCGAGCCTAAACCTAAACTCTATAACCTATTGTTTGGACTCTGGGAAAGGTCAAGGCTGATTCCGTGTTCTACACTAGGGTATAGGATTAGGGGGACCCTTGGGGATATAGACCCTCTGAATAAGGTCCCTCTTTAAGAGCGCCAGAAGAGGGTTAAGAAGGGTTCCCTTTAAGCTAAGCCCTAAACCCTCAACCCTAAACCCTAAACCCCTAAACCCCTAAACCCTAAACACTCAACCCTCAACCCTAACCCCTAAACCCTAAACCGTAAACCCTAAACCCTAAACCCTAAGCCCTAAGCCCTAAGCCCTAAACCCTAAACCCTAAACCCTAAACCCTAAACCCTAAACCCTAAACCCTAAACCCTACCTAGGAGTTACATGGGCTGCAGGGATCCGAGCCTGGCTTCCACCGGCACTGCTGCACCTGGACCCGGCAGAGGGTTTAGGGTTTAGGGTTTAGGGTTTAGGGTTTAGGGTTTAGGGTTTAGGGTTTAGGGATTGGAGTTTAGGGTTTAGGGTTTAGGGTTAGGGTTTAGGGATTGGGGTTTAGGGTTTAAGGATTGGGGTTTAGGGTTTAGGGATTGGGGTTTAGGGTTTAGGGATTGGGGTTTAGGGTTTGGGGTTTAGGGATTGGGGTTTGGGGTTTAGGCCTGCGGTATGGCAGCGGCACACGCTCAGCCCTTTGGTAGTTTCCAAATATTCTCGGTTTGTTCTTGGGTAAACCACCCGAAGCCCTAAATTTAGGGTTTAGGGCCTTCGATTGTGGATTAGGGTTTAGGGTTTAGGGTTTAGGGTTTAGGGTTTAGGGTTTAGGGTTTAGGGCAACTTAAGCGGGAAACTGGGATGTCCAGGCACTACTGAAGGGCATCCGAGGGTGTTGAGGTTGTAGGGTTTTATAGGGTTTTATAGGGTTTTATAGGGTTTAGGGTTTAGGGTTTAGGGCTTAGGGCTTAGGGTTTAGGGTTTAGGGGAGCTCCTTGCACCAGCCCTGCTCAGGACCCCTGCCAGTCCCCAAAACCTGGACAATCATGCTGTCCTTTCTGCCATCAACATCTGTGCACAAAGGGTTTAGGGTTTAGGGTTTAGGGTTTAGGGTTTAGGGTTTAGGGATTTCTGAAACCGGCCACTTTTTCCTCAATCACGGAAGAAGTGTTTGAAAGCCCGCGTGTACATAATGCCGAGTCAAGTAAGAACATGCATGTAAAATTCAAACGAAAAGGGGCCCTAAACCCTAAACCCTAAACCCTAAACCCTAAACCCTACACCCTAAGCCCTAAGCCCTAAACCCTAAACCAAAAGGGATTCTGGGAGGGTGGGCTGATACCAAGCCCACAGTGATGTACAGGGGCCTTGCGTATCGCCGGCCCCTGGCCAATCGTAAGCCAAAAGCCCTAAAACCCCAGAAGCCCTAAAACCTAGGGTTTAGGGTTTAGGGTTTAGGGTTTAGGGTTTAGGGTTTAGGGTTTAGGGTTATGGCCTACGGCCCTACAGCCCGAAGCCCTGAAGATCCGGGACCAGGACGTAGGAGCACCTGGCCAGGAGAAGCCTGAACAGGCCAGGACAGTTCATCCTGTCGGGTTTGGGCTTCGGGTTTTGGATTAGGGTTTAGGGTTTAGGGTTTAGGGTTTAGGGTTTAGGGTTTAGGGTTTAGGGTTTAGGGTTGAGGGTCTACTGAGGGTTTAGACTTTAGGGCTTAAGGTTTAGGGTTTAGGGTCTACGGGTGAAGCATTCAAGATCTATCGCAAACTCCACCTCACAACGGATCTTTCCAAGACCCTAGGCCCTAGACCCTGAACCCTCAAGGACCTGATAACTGAACATGTAATGCAGCTAAACCGCAATGATCCCCGAGTCAAAAACACAGGGGGCCAGGTGTTGTTGGTTACGCTCTAACCCTAAACCCTAAACCCTAAACCCTAAACCCTAAGCCCTAAACCCCTAACTTCCCTAAACGCTACACCCTGGGGAACCAGAGACTTATCGTTGATACGTAACCAGCAAGAAAAAACGAACTCCCCTCCCCCCCTCCCCCCTCCCAAGACCGTAAAGTTTCAGGCCTTAGGGTTTAGGGTTTTCGGAGAAAGGGAAGGGGATGAGGGAGGAATTCTGGCTGAGGCAGGATGACACGGCCCTCGACTGAAACCGTACTCTAAAACCTGAACAACCGATCGGCCCTGCATTATACCCTAAGCCCTAAACCCTAAACCCTAATTAAACCCTAAACCCTAAACCCTAAACCCTAAACCCTAAATTGTCAGGGACGCTGAAACAGCCTCAGCCCGGAACCCTGAACACGGGACCCGAAGCTTGGTCGCCAGGCAACCATACCATAGCAAGGGTTTAGGGTTTAGGGTTTAGGGTTTAGGGTTTAGGGTTTAGGGGGGGTTGGTCAACAGAAAGGGCAAACAGGTGCTACTGAGCTACCAAGCTCAACCCTAAACCCCGAGACCTGTGCAAAGACCTGTCCTGCTGCACTTCACGGCTCCAGAGCACTATAGGAGGAGTAAGGGTGCCCTTTCTGGGGGTTTAGGGTTTAGGGTTTAGGTTTAGGGTTTAAGGTTTAGGGTTTAGGGTTTAGGGTTTAGGGTTACTTAACAGAGTCGGAATAATTACAAATAATATTCCCTCATGGTCCCTTTGTAATTATACTACAATAACCCCCAAAACCCTACTCGAATTATTCAGGCCCCTATACTAGCTATCTTCTGTTTGGGTTTGTGACCCCGGTGTAAGGTACGAGAGTCACCCGATACAGCCCAGTCCAGTAGATGGAGAAACAAACCCCAAACCCCAACCCCTAAGAAACCCTACACCAAGCAGAGGCTTAAATGAAACCTAGATGCCTTGACCTGTCCCTAAACCCTAATGTAAGCCAGCTGGGGGATCGCGTTTTAACGCATGGTTGCAGTCGTTTGGGTCCGGTGTGCTTGGGATCCCTTCTGACTTGGTAAGGAGGGCTGGTAAGGCGGGTTTGGATGATCATAAAAGGGAATCAAGGGGGTACTAGGTAGACTTACTAAGTCAAAAGAGCCTCTAAGCAGGACCTTCCAACTTTCCACGTTGGGAAAAGTCAGCAGCCGAAAGCAAACGTGCTCTGATGCAGCCAATCAAGAAACCTTGACCCCGAAACCCTGCAAATGTGTAGGTTTCCTGCTTCAGCGTGCTATAGGGGCCAATCTAATTCGAATAGTTGTTTTGAGTTTTTTGGAGGGGGGTTTATTCTAGCATAATATGTACAGGTCATGAGTGAATACTATTAGCAATCATTCCGACCCGCATTTAGGCTTCAGGGTTTGGTTGCCGGATTAGAGCCTTCAAAAGGCTGTTGAGGCTGTACACTTTTAACCCCAACCTAAATCCATAACCCTACACACCCCAACTCTACACCCCAAAACGGTCCTAGATTCACGACATCTTCAACCGAGGGTTTAGAGTTTAGGATTTTAGGGAAGGCCAGTCCATCCCCAACATACATGCTCAGCCTATTCTCGGATTTCTCAGGTAACCTACAATAGCAATTTAGGCCAGAAGAACCCGAGACCTGCTTTGTTCGTAGGTTCTTACTAAAGGGTGCTTTACAGGATTTCGGGGTTAGGGCGGGTTTGCCCGGGCTTGGACGAAAAAGAGACTTTTGGGATCTATGGATGTTCCCAAAATGTGGGACCGCCGGTTTAGGGTTTAGGGCTCAGGGTCTAGGGTTCCCCCCTCTTATATATCCCAAACTGTTATAATCCTTCTTGTCCGAACCTCGTTCTTGGCTATATAAGCCAATGAGATGCCGACCAGGCAGGCACATCATGAGCATTCGTTCAACGTTACAGGGCTGTACAGGCACCATTCGGTGCAGCAGCCAAAGCCCTAAACCCTAAACCCTAAACCCTAAACCCTAAACCCTAAACCCTAAACCCTAAACCCTAAACCCTAAACCCTAAACCCTAAACCCTAAACCCTGCACCCAGACTCGCGTCGCGCCCTCTCAGGTTGCGAAGGTATCCAGGAGCGGGATAAGGTGGCAATGATGGTTTTGCCGCGCGAGATCCTTCCAAGCGTTCTGTCCCCCTCACGTGTTTAGCTTGGGTTTGGGGTTTGGGGTTTGGGGTTTGGGGTTTGGGGTTTGGGGTTTGGGGTTTGGGGTTTGGGGTTTGGGGTTTGGGGGTTTGGGGTTTGGGGTTTAGGGTTTAGGGCTTTTGGGCTTTTGTTTTAGGGCTTCTGGGGAAGCTATTGAGGGCTTCAGGCTTCATGGGTTTCATTAGAGCCAAAAGACCTGGATTTGAGGTTCAAGGGGCTTGAGGGTTCAGGAAGGAGACTTTCCGAGAAGGGAACTTCGCGATCAGACTGATAAAAAACCTGGGATACCCGCCCCAAATCCTAAATCCTAAACCCATAAAAAGTACCAAGGTCCTAACTGTACAGGTCCGGTGTGGTCAGGTGGTCAGGATCCCAATACTGCGGGTACAACCTTTTTGTAGTGACTTCTAGCCAATACGGTATTTGCATTCCGCGTCGTCTACCTTGTGCTAAAATACGCTCCTTCTAGGCAGCTGTGAAGACTACGCTATGCATATAGGCTCTGCTCTGGGCATGCAGAATACCTGATTCAGTGTTGTGCTTTAAGGAGGGTAGCTCAAGGGAAGTTTGGGTTGCCGGCTTTGTTCAGGACTTCTGTGTTAGGGTTTTGGGAATAGAATGAAGCTTTTGAACGGACTACCCTTCTGAGGAATCTAATGAAATAAGCATCTATCCTATCAAGTTGGTGCCGTGTGAGGGGCAGGGTATCGAGAGAATATGTAAGTGTCGGCGTAAATGTAGATTCAAAAATACGTAATCCGAGCACCTGTTTAATTGCCCCCCCCCCCCACAATAAGGAAGGCAGGGTTCCGCAATAGTTGGGGCTAGAGGCTTGGGGATGATTTTCGCCGATTTTTTTTGATGTTGGTTTCAGGCTGCTACTGGCACGTTGTTCTGAAACTCCCTTTGATGTGGGCAAGACACCAACCCTGGGCCTGGGACCAAGAATCTGGGCCTGTAAGTTTGATCATTGGTAACATGAGGACGGGCCGTTTTGTGAGCTGAGTACACAAACTGACTTACAAGTGTTTCTGGTATCTTTTCGGGAGTACTGTTCTTAGGAGGCATGTCTCAAGAACAACTGAATCCCCGCACGTCTTTGTGTTTGGGCCCTAGATTGGGAAGCACTGTCAGTTGGTTGCACGTGTGAGCTTTGTAACTGAGGGCGGTCTGCTACAGTCTGGCTTTCAGGGAACGCGTGCCAAAAGACGCGCATTGCTACGCGCAAGTCCCTCACGGAAGGTTTCGCGCAGAATGAAGACAGCGCAAAAATGTTGGTCAGACTAAGATTCACAGCATATGCTTGGCAAGCTTGCCGGCAAGAAGACCACCTTTTCCATTCAGCCTCCGCTCCCCAGGTGGCTCTGTGGCATTAAGCTCAGCTCAAGCCCAACAGGGCTGCAGCTGCAGCGTCAGCATCGAGTTCTGCATCTTTAGCTTTTCGTTTGTGCTTCGGCTCGGCTTTCAGCTTTGCTGAGCCAGCTTTCTTGCGAGCGCCCTTCAACACCGATGCTTTCATAGCGCTAAGTTCACGGACCAAAGACACATCCAAGAATGGAGCATACACTTCAAGTGGCACAAAGTCCGCCAACTGCACAGAGTCAACCCCTGCCGACTTCATGGCCTCAAAATGGGCCTGCAGAGCGGCCGTGCCTACCAAATAGCCATCGTTGCTATTTGAAGCATCTGATGTCTGTTGCATCTTTGTTCTGTAAAACGCAGGCAGCTTTGCCCACACACTTGCTAAGAAGGGAGTCGGTTCAGGAACCACTGCAGGTGCTCGGCCGCCTTGGATCTGTACAAGCAAATTATGCGCGGCATTGATGACACCCTGGGCTGCCCCTCCAACGAACTTGTAGAGGTCACCCTCGATTAGCTTCGTTGCCTTCTGCAAGGCCTCATCGACGGTGATGTGCTTCACGGATGTGCACAGGCATTCGTTCATGAAGGCCTCCTCCAAGCGCTTTCGCCCTGCATCACCCCGAGCGTGGGCCATGTACTGAATGTCTACAAAGGACATGCGGTCCAAATGGGCCAACTTGTTCTTCTGGGCTTGCAAGGCAGCCTGTCCGACAGTTGAGTCAACGTGCCTATCCACACTTACAACGATCCGCTGTTTCACGGGGGGCCCTTTCATGCAGCCGAATGCAAAAGCTTGGTTAGCACACATGGATATCAGTGACAACTCCGCTTCTGCAAGGCTGGCACCTAGCCATGAACGCACAAATGTCTAGTTACCCGTCATACTAACACTCAGAACAATGTTTCGCCAGGGCCAAGTTGGGTGACTTTGGGAAAGGCTCGCACGCCGACCCAGCGTATCAACGAGCTGTTTCGCTACGGAGAACTTGGCGCGGTGTAGGAAAATGTAGGTCAACCAAACGGTTTGAATCCAGAACAAAACCCGCCATTCTGCTACGGAGAGGTTGGCTTCGTTTCGGAAGATTGGTAGATTGACCAGGCCTCGACCAAATAAAGGAGCCATTTGGTTACGGAGAAGATGGCTTGGTTTGGACAAGTGTAGGGCAACCGTCCGTCGCAAACAAACACAAAACAAACTATTTTGCTTGCGGAGATGTTGCTTCGGTCTGGGAAAACGTGTGAATCAAAAAGGCTTCGACAAAACAATGGGGCCAATTTTCTTCTGGAGAGCTTGGCTTGGTTTGAGACAAGTGTAAGGTACTAGTTCATTGTGCTTGGCGAAAACAAAAGCCAGTTTTGTACGGAAGCATTGGCTTCCGTACGGGAGACAAGCGCGTCAACAGGGAGATGAAAACAGTGCCATTCAGTTACGGAGAAGCTGGCTGGTTTAGCGTCGACGTGGCAAGGCGAGGCCTGAAAAATGAACTTCTCAGGTTTGGTGTTATTTTACCCGGTGTTGTTCGGGCTCCGAGCACGGCGCAGGACTGTTTCTTGGAACAGGTACACGCCACATGCCTTTACACTTACACCCGCACCTCCACAGCATCCCCGTCAACGCATTCCTGCATCTTGATCACGGTGCTGATGTACTTCCGAGCCTGCTCTGCGGACTTGGTCAGGGTGCGTTCAAAGCCTTTCACCTTTAGCCCTTTGGTGGAACCACAAAGCTCGGCTTCTCCGGGAAGAAGCGGCATTTGCTCCAGCTCCGCCCACCAACCCCTCAAAGCAACGTGGAATCTCACATCAAGCTCCTCCTCGATGCTGCGGATTTTCCACGGGAAGTCCCAGCCTCTGTACGAGAGCGTGATTGTCCTGCGCTCTGGAAGCATGTCGATGTTAGCCAGGTTGTCCAGGGAACTTTTGCAAGCGTTCTTGCTAGCAATGATGTCCTTCTCGCCCAAGTGGCTTTGTTGCGACAGCTCATCCACAGCTTTGGCAATGATGCCCCGAACCTGTGTGCTGATGACCTCTCGGGCAGCCATGGCAAACATCTTCTCCCCAAGCACGCTGCTGTTGATGATGGTCGCAATTTCATCTGCAGCCTTGCACCAGCTGTCCTCCTCTGAAAGGCTCAAGACTGCTTGCACCTCGGCTTCCGGCAGCACCAAAGGCCAAATTGCCTTCCACTGCTCTAGCCAGGCTGTCGGCGACACTCCCGTTCCCAAAGTCGAGATGTAGAGCTCAGGGGTCAAGGCGAGTAGGGCGGTACACTCTGAGAAGGGAGGGTAAGCCAACCACAAAAACTGTCACAGTCGGCTACGTTTTTGTCTTCACTTTGCACTCGCATTAGCTGTTGCTGCACCGCGCAGCCAACTGCCCCAATTGTGTGACACCCACCCGCCCACAACCAGCATCTCAGCACACAGACGTACGACAACAGTGTGACCACAAGTAGCACAGGTTTCGGACTGGCACCAGAGCCTCACCGTGACGCTCGAACCCCCACTCGCACATCACACCCTCTTTCTTGCCTGCTGCCGATCTACGCCCCTGTTTTGTTTCATGCGGCGGACAGTCAGCAAAAAGCAGCGCGGTCACGAGAAAGGCACAGCTGCAACTCTTTTAATGACCCTTCCATCTTTGCCAAGCCCCTACACGAAACACAATCCCTGGCATTGGCCAAAATCCCACCTGGAGGAGGCACTCGTCTATCTTCTCACGCATTACGCGGTGAATGTCCGGGAAGGTGGACCAACCATCTGCTCTGGCGATGCCCTTGATGATGTCTGTTGCAGTGTGCAGCTGCTCACCGGAAGCTTGAGGACATAGCTCTAGCATGGCGCGGCACATGCCGACAACGTCATTTTCCTGCAACGATGTGCAGGAGTTTGACCACTGGGACATGTAGGAGCGGTTCGGTGGCTTGCGTAGCATCTGCGCGATTGCTTTGAAGAGCTCCGGCGAGATTTTGTGGTCGGGCTTCATCTGCAGCAGTTCGCGGGTATTGCTTTTTGCACCATACCACTGACGCAGTTGCAAATAGTATGTCTTCCCGAACACTTTTGTCTTGTCACCGTTCAAAGCTGCACGCTTGTCCCGCTCGAGCCTCTGCCTCAAAGTGAGGCCCTCATGCACGGCACAGTCCCTCTCCTCGGGCCCGGCCCATCTGCAAGCATCGTTGAGGGCTTTGCGAACTGCTTCCGACACATCCCTTTCGGACCTCGGCTTATTGACTTTCGTGGAGCTGGGGAGCTCGCCCCAGGCCGCATCGAGAGCATTTCGGCTACTTTGCTTTTTGGGTGTCTGCAACTCCTCCGACATATTGCCAGAGGCTCCTTGCAGAATTTGGCTCCTACGCTCTACACTGCTCCACTTCTGCTTGCGCAGAGAAAAACACCGCATGAGCGTGCTGTGTACGTGCTTCCATGGTGCGTGTGTCTGGCTCCGAAAGCATGTTGCACACAAGACCACGCACTGCACTCAGGACAAACTGGCCACGGAACTTGGTTGGAAACTTTACCCCAGGACCTTCGCATTACTGGCATTTTGTTTGGTACTGCAGGCAAGCACTCTTACGCCCGGCTCTACGCTAGGCGACCTCGTAACTAGCCGACGTGGAGGAGAAACACGCAATGACACTTTCTTCGGCTTGCCGGTTTCCAAGGCAGCTGTGCTTGCTCAGAGCGGCGTGCTCAGAACTGAAACTTAACACATGCAGCAACTCTCCGCAGGCTCATCGGCCAGGCTTTCAATCAAGCGCTGAGGCTGTGTCCTTCCTGGGCTTGCCTTGCAAACCCTCCCCCCCCAAAAAAATGTTTTCTCACCTTGGGTGCACGCTAGGCCGCAAAGCTTCCCTTCAGGGTTTCGGCTTTTGGGATAGTTGGTTGGCGGGTTTAGGGTTTAGGGTTAGGGTTTAAGGTTTAGGGTTCACGAATGCCCTGTTTTTGGGGGGCTTTTTGGTGGATTGTGGAGCCTCAGGAGTGCTGCGATCTCCAACCTATCTTGGAAACAAGGCTACACGATATGACCCGAGCGACTTGAGGCCACTGAAGAGGTTTCATCTCTGTTTGCGCAAGCGGGGCTTGCTTGGATGGGAAAGGCTTTGGGGTGTGCCGAGTACTGCCGTCACGTTTGGCTACCTGAAAAGATAGTGAGGTGTACAGTACGTTTCAAACAATTCTCCCTACAGTGGCTGGGCCCTGGGTCGATGCACAGTCGCCTCTACTGAGAGGCCCACTGCCTTACTCCTGTGGGTGCAGCGCTTGGCCGCCCCGAAGAATGTTTCTGCATGTTTGGCATGAGCTCTCAACTCCCTCACTTGCACTACACACAGACACACAGACACTTTCATCTTCGATGCTCTGCCTGACGCCTCAAACCAACTGCCCTAACCCTCGGACGCACACCCTCGCACGACGGCTTCACGAAAACGTCAACGCTGGACCACTCAAAGCTGAAACATTAACATCATCAACGCAGGATGTGTGCCGACATATAACTCATGCACCGCAGGCCTTTGGCCGACTGCCCTTTGCATGTTGATGCTGACATCATGACATCAGCGGGGACGCTTGCGCCGATTTCCGCGCCGATTTCTGCGCCGATTTCTTGCGCCGATTTTACGCAGAGGTGTGCGCCTTTCAGGAAATCCGCTTAAAAATCCGCCGGCAGAATCCGCAGAGAAATCCGCTGCAAAATCCGCCCCCCCCTCCCCCCCCCCACTCGCAACATGCTGTTCACGCATCTGATTGCTGTCTTCGAAAGGTTCTTAACCCTGAGCCCGAAACCCTTCAACCCTTAACCCTAAACCTTTAACCTTAAACCCTGAACCCTCAAGCATAAATCCTAAACCTTTAAACCCTAAACCCAAAACCCTCAACCCTAAACTCTCAACCCTTGACCCTAAACCCTAAACCCTAAACCCCTAGACCCTAAACCCTAAACCCTACATGATTTTGCGCGGAGGATCCTTCATGTCGCGACTGGCCACGGCTGGCACCATGCCGGAGGCATTAAAGACATAGGGTGCACCATCCTTCCTGCTGTGTTTCTGCTTGTGCTCCTGCCCATGCTCCGAGGTTTCTACACATACCGCCCTATCTCACGAGCTCATGCGCAGCCCGAATCCTCCACCCAAAACTAGAATCCTAGACCCTCTACCCTCAACCCCTTAACCCCCCCCCCACCCCCAAACATGTTTTCTCAGCTTGGGGCACGCTAGGCCGCAACACTTCCCTTCAGGGTTTGGGTAGGATTGCTGGGTTTAGGGTTTAGGGTTTAGGGGTTAGGGTTTAGGGTTTCGAGTTCACAAATGCCCTGTTTTGGGGGCCTTTTCCTGGATAAAAAGCCCCAGCAGTGCTGCGATCCCGGACCTACCTGAGAAACAAAGCTACACGATGTGACCCGAGCGAATTTAGGGAAGGGCTTGCAGTGGACTGGGGCCCGTGGGCTACGACGTTGGTTTAGCCTTGGACGTACCAATGTTCACTCTCAGCTCTCCGCTCCCATCTCTCTGCGCTCGCCCTTTGCCCGCGCTTGCCCGCAACGCCACCACACAAACAAACAAAGCAACAGGCCGTCGCAGCCCAAAGAGGCCATGGTAGGTCTCCATGTCCCTGCTTGTGCTGATCTGTGCTGTGGCCAGGGCGGGGTCGCATGCCACTAGCGATGAGTTTCTGTCCCCCCGCTGGCGCTGGGACCGTGGACGCGTGATGCGCTGGCCCAGGAGTGTTCGCTCCAAGGGTCTCGGTTGCAACCCAGTATTGACGCAAGGTCACTTGCACAAGAGACCGCTATGCTAAGTATAGGTGGACCTGGACACGACACGCACAACCACGCAGCTTCGAGACCGCGAATGCCCTGTCCTGGCCCCAGCAGCAACACTACCCAAAGACCCGCCCCTTGCTTTGTGGATGCACAGCGGCAACGTCTACATCTACGTCCTGCTGGGAAGTTGATGTTTCCCCGAAGCAAGAAGACAAAGAAAAAAAAAAGGATGTGCTCGCCTACACAAACAAACCCTCCTCTCGCGACAGTCGCACACCGCGCGCACGCCACGCGGGATGCGGGCGTTAGACAAGCCAAGATTACGCTCGCAGAACACAGGCATGGGTTTAGGGGTCCGGGTTTAGGGCTTTACTTTCTGAAATTATTAAGTCTAACCACACTGCAGCCGCTCGAAGAGCAGTACGTGCCTTGCATGGAACTGAGAAAAAAAACGCAGCAGAAGGCTAAGCAAGCGCAAAGATGAGCACTCCAGGTCATTTCGACATGGCTGACAACTCTCAAGGTTTGTTTCCTACCTCGCAGCCGACTGGATCACGAGCCTAGCTGCCTATACTGCTCGACTCGTTTGCGTGCTGCAGCATTGCAATCCGAGAGCTTCTGCTGCAGCTCTTGAGGGAGAGCGTATGAAGCAACCTCACTGGATGCTGGTCTGCCCTTTCCACCCTGACGCTGCCAAATCTTTCTGAGAAAAGCCATTTTGTGTTTGTACACGTCCACCAGCACAGCCGCAGTGGTCTCGCCGTACTTATTGTATTCAAACGATGCGGATCTCGGGAAACCCAGCGACACCGCCATGTTGTACGTGGCACTCTTGGCCCGACAGTCGACGCGAAGCCCATACACAGATCTGCCTGTCCGTTGGACTTGCCAAAGGCCACCTAGCACGCTGACTCTGAAATCGGCATCATCCTCCAATTCAGCGTCTCGCGCATCGCCTTCCACTTCTCCACCTGCAGCCGCAATCTCTTCGTAGCGAGCTTCCGCGTCCCGCACAGCCTGATCGATCAACTCCATCTCGGAGGCTGGTGGTGCGGAGGCGTCAGCACTCCCAGCAGGCACTGCAATGCTGGACGAAGAGGCTGTGTCATTCCGCTGCTTGCTGTCACTGGCCCTGCTGCTGCGTTCCGCAGTCACCTCCCCCACTTGACGCTCTACCCCAAGCTCGGACATCAGGGAATCCAAGACAGGACCTAAGGGGCATGCAGTGGAGCGACTGCGCACAATGCCATCGCCGCAGCACTGGGAATCCATGTGCACCACAATGTCCATGAGGTCACGGCCACCTAGCCAGTCATCGTTCCGGACTTGCAGGCTAGGTTCCAGCATCCACTCGGCCTCGGTCGCGGCCACTGCGGCTTCTGCCCAATCTTTCGGTCCCGCACACGATGTTGGACTTGAAGGCTCCAGCAAATGCAAAGGAAAGCAAAACATCTCACATGGGCTGGCGACACAAAACCCTAAGCGCAGCCAGGACAAATGGCCATGCTCAGGCGCAGCAAAAATAGCCGTCTCGAAATGCTTCCTCAGCCTGCAAATGGCCCGGTATGCCTCTGAAAGCGGCGCGCCTGGCCTGGCTGGCAGCATGGACAGCTGGCAGGCGCGCTGAAACGGTGCCTCAGCGACGGGCTGGGGGCAGCGCAGGGCATCTTCGCGGACCCGCAAATTTAGGCTGCTCCGGGACTTCAGCTCCCCCAACAGCACCGCCAGCCTCTCCACTGCCCAAGGAGGCCAGCGTGTTGCTGACACCCGCACGCCCAAAGCATCGGCTGCCTTGTGCTCTTGCTGCTCCCGCAAAAGCTCCAGGTCCAGCTCCGCTTCGAGGGCTTGAAAGTCTTCCGCCCATTTCTGCGCAGCAGCTGATTTCCGGATGTTGGCCTCCCGCTCAAACCGTGCTCGAGCAGCGCCAGACAGCTTATCCCAGTTTTTCACATGGATCTTCATGACCATGAGCTGTGAGTGTGCCGGAGTACCATGGGCTCTGTTGGCATTAGCCAGTCGCATCTTTTCCACAATGTCACGGAAAAACATATTCCGTGCTCCAACTCTTCCAGGTGACTTGCGCAGGAAGACACGCATCTTGGCCCGCAGTCGGTCTGCCCGGCTGCTCGGGGCACCGTGGACGGGGAGTTGCTGACGGAGGCCATGCGTGAAAGCTCGCAGGACCGTGGTTTCGAGGCCGATTTCCGCATGATGTTTGCGGATTTGGGCACCGGAAGCATGCTGTCGCTCAGACTGATGACTAGTCCAAGAGCATTCGCACAGCAAACGCAAAGCGCCCGTCACCTTGGCAGCGCACTCGCCGATCTCCAAATGCGCTTTCAACTTGCCGGTCACAGGATCGTCGACGTGGTTCCAGGGCAGCACACGCAGCTTGTCGATGGCATCTGAAGGCTGGAGTTGGCAGAGTGACCAGGGCAGGCTGGAAGCAACCCGAAAGATGCGGTACTGCAGAAACGCCAAAGACCGAAGCGAACTATGCAGGACGACGTGCTGCAGCTGCTTTGGACAAAGCTTGGGGCACGCAGGCTGCAGCAGACTCCACACCTCCATGGGCAGCGCCTGTAGTTGCATGTGCTCCTCACAGACATCATGCCACAGCTTGTCCTGCTGCATTGCCAACCTGGGGTCCTCCAACAAGGAGGCCAACATGCCCTCTGGCAAAAAACCCGTGAGCCCAGTAACGACGAGGAACTCCTGCAGCCTCTGCGTGGAAGTCAGCTTGGACAGGCCGTTCCTGTCAAACTCGCCAAGCTTTCCTTCACGCAACAGCCATTGGCAGAGCGACTCGAAGCCTGTCAGAGCCCCAATAATGTAGCAGCGCGCGCTTTCGCCCAGCGTGCACCACCGGCTTGCTGTAAACGGGACATGCCGCCAAACCTCCAACAGAGCACTGGAAACTTCACGAAGCCAAACATCATCATCATGAGCGGGCTCCAACATCTGAAGCCGCTGCCCATTCCATCGCAGCTTGTACTTCGAGAACACTGCTGCAGAGGACACATCGACCGACACAGTCGCCCAGAGCATGTCTTCGTGGCTGTACTCTGGAGCGTGGTCTGTAGCAACAAACTCTACGCGAGATAGCCAGCTTGAGATGCCCTGTATGCAGGCACTGGCGCAACCTCTCCTGGCAGCCAGCGCCACAAAGGCATCAGACAAGAACTGGGGATCCTCGTGAAACGCAGGCTGCGACCACTTCAAAGAGTTGTGGCAATCATGGGCTGCGCAATGCAGCATTGTGTGCAGCTCATAATGAGCCATCTCCGAGTATTCTGGGTCGTCCACATTGTCTGCATCCAAGCTTGAGGCCAAATTTCCAGCCCACAGCCCAGAGAGGTATCGACCCACGTCATGGGGCACCCCACGGTCGACAATGATGTGTCGCAACCTATAGTTCGTCAAAGAGGCAGGGATTGCTAGAGCTCCAGGGCATGAGTGCACGAAAGCAGCAAGGGCCTTCGTCGCCTTGCCGTGCATCATCGGAATCGGTGGGCCATAGAACAACTTGTGAACCATCTGGCCCCCAGAAGGCGATGAAACGTACACATGTTGAACCAAAAGATCGGTAGTTATCTTGGCAACCTTTTGTGTGGCGACGGGAAACTGTTTCTTGGAAAAGCTCCGACGTGTCTTCAAGGGAGTGGTGTCTTGAGAATATTGTAACAATATGCCCCCCCCGCCGTGTTCTTGCAAAAAGGCTGCTAGCAACTCCGTCTGCACAGCACGTGCGCAGTGCACATAACAGCTTAAATCAATGAGCTCTTCGTCGTCAAGAGTCGCTGACACTGCAGCCAGCAGGTTCACCTGCTGGATCACCTGGCCCACTTCAGAGGCTTCGTCTACTTTAAGGCATGTCCCTTCGGACATCGCGGCTGCACGTGTTGCCGAGTAAGTGCTCACATGAGTACTGTCAAGCATCTGCACACCTGACATGTTTCTAAAACCCTGATTGCTGGGAAGAAGTCAAGAACCATGACACGAAATGACCGACAAAAAAAATCCACGTAGATTCCGCTCCCCAGATCTCCGGCCCTAACAATAGTTGGACCATGGCCCCGTATGGTTTCTCTATTAAAAAACAATAAGAACGTATTGAAAACAATAGGACTGTATAGAATCTCGATTAAAACTGAAAAAATTTCTTTAAATGTGGGGGGTTATCTCCAGCCGAAATCCACCCTAATGGAAAGTAGTCTTCCGGCGGGCTTCCGGGGAAAAACAATTTCTTTAAATATGGGGGGGCTTAATTAAACAGGTGCTCGGATTAAGCGAACCGCCTGCGGTAAACTGCTAATCCATACTAGTCTTAGCTTTTTGCTTAGGGTTTTAGGGTTTAGGGTGCAGGGTATATAGTGATACCCGAACTCAAAAACCCTAAACCCTACATCCTGAGCCCGAACACAAAACAGAACCATTAACCCTTCACTTCGAGCCCTAAACCCTAAACCCTAGACCCTAAGCCCCAAACCTTGAACCCAAAAAAACTCAAACCCTCAACCCTAAACCCCTGAACCCCAAACCCCTAAACCCCAAACCCTAAACCCCAAACCCTCAACCCCAAACCCTAAACCCCAAACCCTCAACCCCAAACCCTCAACCCCAAACCCTAAGAGGCTTTCGGGTCCTGTGGAAAATCGCCGCGGTCATTGGGAAGAGACTCGGCCCCGTGGTCCAGGAGGAGCCTCCTTGGTTGAGAGTTTAGGGTTTAGGGTTTAGGGTTTGGGGTTTAGGGTTTAGGGTTTAGGTTTTAGGGTTTAGGGTGTAGGGTTTCGGGTTTAGGGTGGTTAACGTGCCTCAGGGGTTTTCAGGGTTGAGGGTTTTAGAGGGCTTAAGGCAGCAAGGTAATGGCTTAGAGTTAAGAGTTTAGGGCACAGGCTTCGGGTGTAGTGTACCTAAACCCTAAACACCTCAAGAAGCAAGAGAGCCAATAACTGCAGTAGATTTTCTGCTTTTTTAATGTTGTCCAGGCACACCCCCGGTTCACTAAACCCTAAACCTTACCTAACTCTCTTAGGTTATATTTTAGTATATAGATATCGGTTTAGGGTTTAGGGTTTAGGGTTTAGGGTTTAGGGTTTAGGGCTAGGCCTTGAACTCTTTTGGCCTGGCGGCGTTAACTCCTCACAGCCGACCAAGGCTGCGTAGCCTGGACCCGCGTTCGGGGTTCGGAGCTTACTTGGAGGTTCATCGTAATGCGGACATCTGGGTTCTTCGTGCGGGCCTAGGCTTTAGGGCTTATAGGGCTTAGGGCTTAGGGTTTAGGGCTTAGGGTTTAGGGTCTAGGGTTTAGGGTCTAGGGTTTAGGGTTTAGGGTTTAGGGTTAGGGTTTAGGGTTTATGTCACAGGGTTTAGTTAGGGCTTCGGGCTTCGGTTGCGGGTGTACATGGAGGTAAATGGTAGCCCAATAACAACCCTATTAGGGTACTTAACGGGCTTATGAGTTTATAAGTGGGCTATAACTACACTCATAGTTCGGGTACTAAGTACCCTGAGCCTCGAAATAGGTTCCTTTAAGTCTTTAGTTATTCTCAACCTTAAGCTCCCAAACCCTAAACCCTAAACCCTAAACCCTAAACCCTAAACCCTATACCCTACACCCCAAACCCTCAAACCTAAACCCCAAGCCGCAACCCGAAATACTATTGCAGCTTGAAGGTCTAGCTTAGGACTGGGAGCTCCAAGACGCTAAACGCCTAAGTATCTGAAACCCATCAACTACTGGAGGTTGTGGGTTTAGGGTTTAGGGTTTAGGGTTTAGGGTTCAGGGTACTAACCCAATTGTACTTGTAGTTATAACTTGTAAGCCCCTGGAGTACCCTAGTTGGGCTAGAATTGGGCTAAAAGTGCAGGTACAATTGGGCTACTGAGTACCATGAACCTCCCAGTAGCTTAGTCCTCATGGACCCCCAGCGCACCCCACCCTTTCTAAAGGCCCGTATCTAGCCAATCCTATAAGGTACCACGCGCTCTACACCCCCAAATTCTGAGATCAGCCCCCAAAAACCATAAGCCCTAAACCCTGAATATCAACTAATCACATAAACCCAAAACCCCAAAACCCCGAGAACCCCTAAAGCCCTTCAGCCCAAAAACCCTAAAACCCTTAGATTACGCCCGTAAAACCCCTAAACAAAACCCTAAGCAATAAAGACCAAGCCACGAAAAAGCTCAAAGCCCTGAAAGTCCCGATTGGAGCCCCTAAAGCCCCGACTAGTGTAGAACCCCTGAAGCCCTAAAACTCGTAGAGCTCCTAGAGCCTTAGGGTGTAGGGTTTAGGGTGTAGGGTGTAGGGTTTAGGGTTTAAGCCTCTAGAGCCCCTAACACCCTAAAACCCTAGGACCCCGAAAGCCCTGAGCCCCGAACACCCCAACCCTCTAAACTCCCAAGAGCCCTAAGGGGCCACTACAGCCCCTACTCCCCAAACCCCAAAAAGCAATAAGGCCACTACAGCCATCATGAATACTTTTTAAAATTTAGGAACACCCTCATCCGCAAAACCCCAAAGCCGAAAACCCCGAACAACCCTAGACTCCAAACCCCCCCCTCCAGAAAAGAATGGAAGCCGCGCCACCCAGTGGGGTAATGCCCGGCATGGAGGCACGGAGACGACTCCTCTTATTCTTGGTTCTGAGATTTTTTGGGGTGGGGTGAGGGTTTAGGGTTTAAGGGTTTTGGGACAGTTAGGGGTGTTAATATCTAGGGTTCTAGGTGTCGTTGGGTCGAGAGTGATGGACTGATGTTTTGTGTATTTGCTTAGGCTCATCTTTGCTCTTGTGGCTTCGCTTGTTTTCCAGGCTGCATGGCTTGCGGGGTGTTCTAGGGGTTTAGGCTTCATATGGGGGTTTCCGAAAGTAGGGGGTACTTCCTTTCTTTTTTTTTGGGAGGGCGGGGGGGGGGTCCCTTTAAGGGGATTCTACTCTATTCGGGGTCAAAACGGGGTACCCCGGGTAACCCTTTTTGGGAAAATCCCACATAGAGATTGTAGTGCTTGCGGCTGGTACTGAAAATATCTTGCGAAGGTTAAGGCATAGGCTGCCTCGATCGCTTGGACATGATGGTTTGTGAGCCCGGGGTCAGGTCTAGGGATTAGGGTTTAGGGTTTAGGGTTTAGGGTTTAGGGTTTAGGGTTTAGGGTTTAGGGTTTAGGGTTTAGGGTTTAGGGTTTAGGGTTTAGGGTTTAGGGTTTAGGGTTTAGGGTTTAGGGTTTAGGGTTTAGGCTCCGCAGGACAACTTCTCCGTGCCTGATGTAGTTCATAAAGGAGCCTAGGCCTATAGTCCCCCAAGAACGAGGATCTCTACTGAAGACCTTGATTACACCCTGCGCGCCTACTGAACATGTTTGCTCATTCTTGAAAACTCATTGGCGATGAGTATATTAAGGCATGACCACGTCATTCATATTAATAAATTGCCTAGATTTGATACAGTTTATGAGTATTGCACAATTGACCCTGAACCGGAAACGAAGGGCCGCAAGTCGACTTAAGTGCCCTCTGTTTGGAAGTGGCTACATGGGTCGATCTCGAATTTTTGGCGGTCCCTTGTCTAGAAGGGCGCTGCACTGTATAGGGAACCCCAAACAAGGCATCCCGTTTTACAGAACTGCTCACATACTTCCTTGCTTCCATGACCCGCAATTTTTCCGGGGCTACGATGTGCGGAGTTCGGGCACACAGGCAATCTGCATCGCCATCCCGAAATACTCAACCCTAGACCCTAAACCCTAAACCCATCGCAAGCCTTAATTTGTTTAAGCCTTCAGCCTTCTGGCATGATAATTGCAGGGCCAAGTGTCATCATGGAGCTACCTGCAAAGCCCGCCAGCGCCTCATTCAGCGAGCTCCATAGACTTTGGGGCTTCGGATAGGATGTCGCATCCAGCCCAAAAAGTTGAAACGTGATATACATCCGACAAAAGGCCGAAGCTTTTAAGGCCCTAAACCCCATAACCTCCGGCTCCTACTTCTAGCCCTGAACCCCCGAAAGCAGCCATACTTACCCCAAGAACCCCAAACTACTTCTGCTTCTGCGAAAGACCCCCCCCCCCCGGCACAATGAAAAAAACAAAAAACATAATCCCATGCTCTGCTTTGGGTTTAGGTTTAGGGTTCCCGGTTTGGGGTTTGGGTTTAGGGGTTGCGTTAGAACCACAAGAAATACAAAATACAAATCTCTTCGTTGCCCTCATAAGGAAGAATACTTCATGCATGGGGGGGAGGGGGGGCTCTTGTAGAAAAGCCTACTTGTTTGTTAGGTTGGCAAAGAATCCTATAAGGGTTGCATAGGAACAAGCTACAAGAAAGTCATTCATTTGGGGTTCTATTGGGTAAGGCTTGGGACTTGGGGGGCTTCGGGCGTTTGAGGGGCTTGGTTTGAAGCACAGGAGGAGTAGACGGGGCTCGGGTTGAGACTTCGACTCGAACACCACAGGCATAGGCTCTGAGTTTACGTTGTGTTCTTGTGCAGCTCCCCTCCTAGACCCAGGAGTACCGTAGGGAATAAACAGGGTGTGTTTTTTGGTTTCAAGGGGGCCGAAAACGGAACCCTAAAAAAAGGGAGCGAGGGCCTACTCCCTCAACCCTAAGCCCTAAACCCTGAACCCTAAACCCTAAACCATAAACATGCACCAACCCCGAATGAAACTCAAATCCGAAACTTCCACCCGAACCCATGGCCTGAAGTGACAGACCAAGCCGCAACGCGAAAACGAGCCACTTGGCATTCCCGAAGTCGCTCCCCCTGGGGAGTTGAGCGCGCGTTGACATCCTCAGGCTCTCTCTTAAAGAAAGGGCTTATTTAGAGTTTAGGGTTTAGGGTTTGGGGTTTGGGGTTTGGGGTTTAGTCTTTGAGCCTCCCTCAGCCCTAAACCCCAGGCCGTTTGCAGGTGCCCTGATGCCCGAAAACCCCGACATCCCAAGCACGAAAAAGCACTTGAGGAGGGAGACGTGCCGGGGGGTGAGTAGGGCTTTGATGGAGAACTCTACAAGGACGAACTAGTTGTACGCCCTAAGACCGAAGCCCTAGTTGTACGCCGTAAGCCCTAAGCCCTAATTAAGCCCGCAAGCACGAAACTCCAAGACTCCAAGCCATATTCCTTGAACCGTAAACCCTAAAGCCCACAAGCCTTAACATCCCAACTCCTAAACTCGACCGAACATATGCGCAGTAGCTCAATCTGTGGTGTGGGCCAAGAGGCGGCTCGATATTGCAAGAGTAGCCTCAGCTTGGAGCTAGGAACTTGAGAACTCGGGTTTAGGGATTAGGGTTGAGAACTCTGCTTTCGGGTTTAGGGCTTCGGGTCTAGGGCTTAGGGTGTTAGGGGGGATATAAGGCACCTCATTCCTTCGTTCCCTACTAAGAGTTAGTAACTCATCTTAGGATCGAAGGGCTGGGCTTCGGGGGGTTTGTGACTTGGGGCGTCGCGTTTCGGGTTTCGGATTGGGACAACCAGTTATTTAGTGAGGGTGTATCATGTCGGGCTTCTGTAGGCATAGGGAATGTAAGGAATTGGGTTGAAGCTTCGAATCACAGCAACTTGCCAAATAGTATACGGGTCGACATGATTCCGACTAGTAAACCCTATTCTAATCATTCAGGCCCTTACACTAGGTTAGACCGCCGGTCCACAGTAAGAGTCTGAAGATGAGTGTGTCCTGCACTTTGGTTTAGCCTCGCCAGCACTACAGAAACACCCCAAACACCAAACCGAACCCCTAAACCCCTAAACCCCTAAACCCCTAAACCCCTAAACCCCTAAACCCCTAAACCCCTAAACCCCTAAACCCCTAAACCCCTAAACCCCTAAACCCCTAAACCCCTGAACCCCTGAACCCCTGAACCCCTAAACCCCTAAACCCCTAAACCCCTAAACCCCTAAACCCCTAAACCCCTAAACCCCTAACCCCTAAACCCCGAATACCCCAAACCGAAACCCTAAACCCCTAAACCCCGAGACCCCTAAAGCACGAAGCCCCTAAACCCGAAACCCCAAACCGCCTTCACCTAAACCGCAAACCCCAAACCCAAAACCCTGACCCCTGAACTCTAAACTCTTTCTGGCCCAAAACCGAAGGAAAAAAAACTTGAAACTTTCAGAAGAAACTACCCTTATAAGAAGCCCAAAAGTTGAAAAGTTGGGTTTTGAGCCCCTAAACCCTAAACCCTAAACCCTAAACCCTAAACCCTAAACCCTAAACCCTAAACCCTAAACCCCAAACCCTAAACCCTAAACCCTAAACCCTAAACCCTAAACCCTAAACCCTAAACCCTAAACCCTAAACCCTAAACCCTAAACCAAAACCCCAAACCTCGTGCGGCCGCAGAGTGTGGGGGATTGGAGCGGCCTCAGGTTGGGTTTAGGGTTTATTGAGCCGTGGGCTCCAGACCAAGGGTTTAGGGTTTAGGGTTTAGGGTTTAGGGTTTAGGGTTTAGGGTTTAGGGTTTCGGGTTTAGGGTTTAGGGTTCAGAACTCCCCGAACCCTGAACCCTGTACCCTAATCCCTAATCCCCTTTGACACAAGTGGCTTGGCCGACTCCACAGCGTGACAGTTGCTGCGGCAGTAGAGGGCCAGGGCGTGCAAAGGCCCATACTTTGCCTTGCTGCCCTACACCCTAAACCCTAAAGTGTTGAAGTCAGCGCTTAGGGTTTCGAGGCTTGAAGAACCCATGCACATGCATCGCAGATATTTCGACCCATAAGCCCTTCCTGCCAGAGGAGGTTTCTGGGGTTCGGATTCGCAGGACTTCGGAAGCCTAAAAACCCAAAACCCTAAACCCTAAATCCTAAACCCTAAACCTGTATGCTAACGCTGCAGGAGGGCCCTCCCCCATATGGGTCATAAGTATTACATTCTGGGTGGTCCTGAACGCTCAGACCACGAACTGGAATCCTGCGTCATATGCCGAAGGATCCACGTACCCGTGCTCACTAGATAGCCCTAAACCCTAAACTAAACCCTAGCCCTAAACCCCAATTAAACCCTAAACCCTAAACCCTAAACCCTAAACCCTAAACCCTAAACCCTAAACCCTAAACCCTAAACCCTAAACCCTACACTCTCAACCCTAAACCCTCCCTTAAGGCCGAGGGGCGTCCCCGATGTCACTGGGGTCGCAGCGGCTTTCCAGTAGCGCCCGCACAGTCTCAGTGTTCGCCAACGAGGCGATGCCGTTCCTTGTTTAGGGTCTAGTAGAGGTTTGGGGTTTAGGGTTTAGGGTTTGGGGTTTGGGGTTTAGGGCTTGAGGTTTAGAGGTTTGGGGTTTCAGGGTTTAGGCTCAAAACCTCAAACCCTGGACCTCTGAGCGGACTCTTCAGGGCCTGGCCATAGGGTTTAGGGTTTAGGGTCACAACTCAACCCAACCCCCCCCCAAGAAAATCAACCCCCCTCCCTGTCCAGAGGACGTCGTCCTTTAGGCATGGATGCGGAGGAGAGGAACCACAGACAGAACAGGGTTGAGGGGTTTAGGTTAGGATTTTCTTATACTAACAGCCCTTCATAGGGATTAATATAGTACCCCCTCTTCTGACTCTCCTCTTGAGGGCTGTTAGTATAAGGGGGAACATGCCAAGGTTTAGGGATTTGGGGACATGCCGCGCCCCGTTGACATGGCAAACACCGTTAAAACAAAAGATGATTTCAAAGGGTCGGAAAAAACAATGCGCCGGCTACATTTCGCAATACCCTGAACCCCTAAGCCCCTAGACCCCTAAACCCCGAAACCCCTAGACCCCGAAACCCCTAAACCCCAAAACCCCTAAAACCCCTAAACCCCTAAACCCCTAAACCCCTAAACCCCTAAGACCCTAAACTTCAAAGAAGGCTTGGAGTCGCATTTTGCCCCCGACGACTCATGAGCAAGCCCATGTTTCGGGGTTACCTCAAGAAAGCCTACTTCTTTGTAGGGGTTTAGGGCTTAGGGTTTAGGGTTTAGGGTTTAGGGTTTCTACAGGGTTTTATGGTAAGCCTTGGGCTCATAAGGAAAGGTGAGGGAGGGCATTGGGGATTGCATCCCTCAAAAAATCGGTCCACCAGCGCATGAGACCAAATCCGAACTTCATCAAGCCCCCACCATCCCTAAGCCGCAAATCCTGAACCCTGATCCCTGAGCCCTAAACCCTGAAAACTCCCGTGACAATCACGAACCCCAAACTCCCCAAAATTCCTAAACCCTGCACCTAGAAGCCCTAAACCCTAAACCCTAAACTCCCTCAACTGCCCCCCAGAATCCCTAAACCCTAAACTGGCCCTGAACCCGACCTGACGCCTTAAGGCCCGATGCCATCTCCCTCAACCGTACACCACAAATCCTAAGCCTAACCCCCCCCCCCCAAACCCACCCCACCCCCCCGCTAAACCCTATATAAACCCTAAACCCTAAACCCTAAACCCTAAATCCCAACCGTGCCGAGTCTCAAAGCAAAGCATCTTCGCATCTCTGCCTTCTTCTCCAGGAGTACTTTGACATGCCCGGGAGACCTTGAAGAGACCATGGGTAGGCAAATGAGAGTTTAGGGTGTAGGGTTTAGGGTTTCAGAAAGGACTGTTGTGAGGCGGAGTTGTTGGGTAGTTTTCAGTCATTTAATAAGGTTTAGGGGTTAGTAAACGCTTACAACTTTAAACTTATGGCCTCACAACAGTCCATTCATAAGTGGGAATCTTGACCATGATGTTTGGCATACATGATTTGGGGGGGGGGGGGGGGGGAGGGGGGGTGGGGGGGGAGGGGGGGGGGGGGAGGAGGGGGGGGGGGGGGGGGGGGGGGTCCTTGGAAGTTGGCCCATCTTGGCAGGAGTCCCCTCCCCCCCCCCCTCAAGCGTAACAGCCGTAGCTGTGCCACAGTTGGTTTGCTTTCACGTATTTCCAGACCTGTTATTCGGAAGTTCCCTGCTTTCGAAACACAGCCTTTGTTTCGAAACACAGCCCCTGTTTCGAAACATGGATGTCACAGCCACAACTGCTTCACAAAACGATATCCAATCTCACCTTGGTTCCAGCGCTATATCTGAAGGTTGCGATGTCACATGTGCGAGTAAAAGGATATCTGCTCATAGTATTCTCGCGTCCCCGGGGCCTACAGGACATGTCTTGATGATGTGGGTGCTAATAATGTAGGGTTATAAGGTTAAAAATCCTATAGAGTTTAGCGTTATGACCCTAAACCCTATATGCTTTAAGGCTTAAGGAAAACAGTAAAGTGGTTAAATCACTGAGGGACTAGGGTTACGTTTTTGCAATGCCCTAAACCTTAAACTCTAAACCTTTAACCTCTTATAGGGTTTAAACCCTAAAGGGCTAACCCGGTAGGGTAGATAAACCCTGACCCGAAAGGGGCCCTATAGGGTTTAAGGCTTAACCTAGTTTGAATGCCCAAACTTAAATTTAAATCCCCAAGCCTTAAACCTCTGAACACCTTATAGGGCTTAAAGGCTTTAATGCCTAAACCTGATGTATTTAAGGTCTGGGCATTTATACATTCAGCATTAGAACCCTAAACCCTTTATGCTGTAAGGCTTAAGGAAAACAGTAGGATTTAAGCCTCAAGGCCTATAATATAAGGCTATAAGGTTCTAATCCTATAGAGTTTAGCGTTATAACCCTAAAGCCTATATGCTTTAATTAAGGCTTAAGGAAAACAGTAAAATGATTAAATCCCTGAGGGTCTAAGGTTACGTTTTTGCAATGCCCTAAACCTTACACTCTAAACCTTTAACCTCTTACAGGGTTTAAATCCTATAGGGTTAAACCTTTAAAAACCTTATAGGGCTTAAATGTTTTAATGCCTAAACCTGATGTACCTAAGGTGTGGGCATTTATACCTTCAGCGTTATAACCCTAAACCCTATCTGCTGTAAAGCTTAAGGTAAACAGTAGGGTTTAAGTCTCAAGGCCTATAATATGGGGTTGTATCAAAACCCCGCGCAGTCGATTTTGAAAGGAATTGCCCGAAGCGTTTGGGCCGTGCTTCTGACTCGTAAAACGATAATCAAGAAAATAAACCGATAACTTTGTAGTAACAGGGCGGGCAGGCGCTATTCCAGTGATAAGCTTGTACTACAAATACATGAAAACATTGAAAACCCAGCCTGCTCAGCTTGCACTACAAATCAACGGAAACCTAGCCGGTTTCAGTACTAAGCTTTTACAACAAATCAATGAAAACCCAGCCTGCTCAGGGGCACGTCCGTTCCAGTACTAAGCTTGTACTACAAATCAAGGAAAACCCAATCGGCTCACGGGAACGTCGGTTCCAGTACTAAGCTTGTACTACAAATCAACGAAAACCCAACCGGCTCACGGGAACGTCGGTTCCAGTACTAAGCTTGTAGGATGAATAGATTTAACTCTGGGTTTTTATACAACCCCATATAGGGTTATAAGGTTCTTATCCTATAGAGTTTAGCGTTATAACCCTAAACCCAAACACTATATGCTTTCAGGATCTTTCAGGCTTAAGGAAAACAGTAAAGTGATTAAATCCCTGAGGGTTACGTTTTTGCAATGCCCTAAACCTTAAACTCTAAACCTTTAACCTCTTATAGGGTTTAAACCCTGTAGGGCTGCACTATAGGGTTTAAGGTTTAACCTAGGTTGAATGCCCAAACCTGAATTTAATTCAACCTTTGAAAGCCTTGTAAGGCTTAAAGGTTTTAATGTCTAAACCTGATGCACCTCAGGTCAGGGCATTTATACCGTCGGCGTTATAACCCTAAACCCTCGTACATCTGCTTTGCACTCGCAACAAAATCAGCTTCATCCAAAACACTGCATCACATTCAAAAAAACTCCGCCTCACAACAGTCCCCTCTCTAGGGTTTAGGGTTTAGGGTTGAGGGCTTAGGGTTTAGGGTTTAGGGCTTAGTGTGTAGGGTGTAAGTTTCAGGGGTTTAGGGGTTAAGGGCTTGAGGTTCAGGGTTTTATGTCTGCCGGAAGGATCATGGGTAGGCATACGTGGGGATATAAGAGCCTCAGGAAGAGACTCTGCTCCGGAATCGAGATTCCATGTGAGGGTTGCAGAGTTTCACTTTTCAAGGTCCTATAGAACCTCTTCAGGGGTAGCCCTTGAGCGATACTTGGGGGGGGGGGGGGGGGAGATCGAGACCAAACCCTAGGGTTTAGGGTTTAGGGTTAGGGTTTAGGGTTTAGGATTTAAGAACTGTACTTGGAAGACCTGTTGTAGACCCCCTAGATACCCTGCACAACACAAATGCCCATCCATCACAACCCTTTAAAGAGGGTAAGGAACCATATGAAGACTACCCTTAGATCTAAGCAATTGTGGTACCTTAAACCCTGAACCCTAAACCCTAAACTCGAAACCCTAAACCCGTAAGGACCTCAACGCGACAAACCACGCGACTTTTGGTGCCAAGAAGCTTGGCAACGAAGAGGGCGCTGATGCCAGTTCGTGCCTCCGAGCTGAAGTGTTCAAGTCCCGAAACTCTAAACACTAACGCCCTAAACCCTAGACCCTTAGACCCTAAACCTCAAACCCTACTCCTCGAGGAATTCAGTGCCTTGAGGGGGCTTAGGGCTTTAGGTGTAGACTTTGGTGTTTCGGCCAGAGTGTTGAACCCTAAACCCTAAAACCTAAACCCTAAACCCTAAACCCGAAGTTGGTGGTCTGGGGTTTGGGGTTTACCCGCGGCTCATGGTTGCTGGGGGTACACCCATCGTGTCTGCTGAGAACTATTGAGGTCACTTCTGAAATTATTGGGGTTTAGGGTTTAGGGTTCAGGGTTTAGGGTTCAGGGTTTAGGGTGTAGGAGTTTAGGGTTTAGAGGCTTAGGGTTTCGGGGTTTCGGCTTTAAGGGTTAGTTTAGGGTTTAAGGGCTTGGGTGCGGTGTAGCTTAAAGCGCATAAAGCCCAAACCCCCAACAAAACTTGGGTTTTAGTTGCGGCTCTTCGCTGTCTTTGAGGGATGAGAGGGTCTCCGATGTAGGTGCTTGACAAAACCGTTTTTGTCATGCCCCGCGGCTCGTGGCGTACCTCTCAGTCTCGAACCCTAAACCCTAAACTTTACCCAACACCCTGAGCCTAAATGAACCTCAACCTCCCCAACATAACCCTTTGTATTCCCCTTATACCCCTCACATAACCCTTAATACCACCCCCTTAGACCCCCCTAAACCCCCTTTAGACACCCTTTTCCTACCCTGATCCCTTATCCCCCTCCTCCGATATCGCCCTAAACCCTAAACCCTAAACCCTAAACCCTAAACCCTAAACCCTAAACCCTAAACCCTAAACCCCAAACCCTAAACCCTAAACCCTCCTAAAGTATCCGAGACAGAGCTAGGCTCCGAGGTGCACAGGGCTTAGGGTTGCCCCGTAGGAACCAGACAAGAAAAAAGGGCCTTCATAGGGTTTAGGGTTTAGGGTTTAGGGTTTAGGGTTTAGGGTTTAGGGTTTAGGGTTTAGGGTTTAGGGTTTAGGGCTTACTCGTAGGGTGAACAGGGGCTCCCAAACACTGAAAGGGGCACAATGGTTTAGGATTTAGGGATTGGGCATCCTAGAAAGTCGGGCGTTCGCAGATTTTGGGCTTCCCTAGACCGCCTAGACCCTAGACCCTAACCCTAAACCCTAAACCCTAAACCCCAAACCCCAAACCCCAAACCCTAAACCCTAAACCCTAAACCCTAACAGACTGTGGGGTTGGCGGTCATTGCGCGATCTGCTTGCGCTAGGCGGCATTCAGATTGACGTCTGCGCGCAGCTCGATCAATGTCGCCAGCATGGAAGGGTCCTGAACAGGCACACCCAGACCCCTTATAGTATACTGTAGGAGAGGGTTTAGGGTTTAGGGTTTAGGGTTTAGGGTTTAGGGTTTAGGGTTTAGAGTTTAGAGTTTAGAGTTTAGGGGTTTAGGGTTTAGGGTTTAGGGTTTAGGATCCAAAAAGTAGAACCCCCAAATAGTACCCTGTACTACTCTTGGGTCATTCTTAGGAACCTTTAAGGGGATCTAGTTTTGGGCCTTAACCCCGAAACCCCCTAAAGCTGAACCCCTAAACCCCTCAGCCCTAAACCTTGGGGATTAGGTGAAGAGTTTTCAATATGTACCGAGAGTAAGCTCGACAATGTCAACAACAAATGGCAATATTTAGACCCAAGAGTATTTTAGGAACAGAAAGGGGGTGCCCTTTGTGGTGTAAAGGGGCTGACTCCCTAAATCCTAAACCCTAAACACTAAACCCTAAAAAAGGGAATGAGGGCCTACTCTGGGTCCTAGATCTTCTCCTTTGGCGGTACCTGCTCTCCCAGTTGAGGGTTCAGGGCTTAGGGGTTTAGGGGTTTAGGGGTTTAGGGGTTTAGGGGTGTAGGGGTTTAGGGTTTAGGGGTTTACGGTTTTAGGGGTTTAGGGGTTTAGGGGTTTAGGGGTTTAGGGGTGTAGGGGTGTAGGGGTTTAGGGTTTAGGGGTTTAGGGGTTTAGGGGTTTAGGGGTTTAGGGGTTTAGGGGTTTAGGGGTTTAGGGGTTTAGGGGTTTAGGGGTTTAGGGGTTTAGGGGTTTAGGGGTTTAGCAGCTTTCAGAGAATACTTGGGGTTCATGGTGTTTAGGGCCTAGTCGGTTCAGGGTTGAGGGTTTTTCCGACATGGCCTCACAAGCACCTCACAACCTTTCTGAAGCTCTAGGCCTTAGGGTCAATGTGATTTTAGGGTTCAGGGCAGCCTGCTGGGACTTGCACGCCGCCATGAGTGCAGTCTGTGTGTCATAATAGCCCAGGTCACCTGGGTGTTTGGATTTCAAGATTGGGGATTGTGCGCCCCTTTCCTTGCCCTTGAGCTACAATCTACACCCTAAACCCCAAAACCCAAAACCCTAGATCCTACGTTACGTCAACAGTAAGGCCTTTGTGCCCCAAAATTTCGAGAAACTCACAGCCTTCAGATCCTTAGGCTTAGTGTTTTCCTGACCCAAAAGGCCTGAACCCATGAACCTTAAAACTAACCCCCCCCCCCCCACCCCACCCCCGAGCCTAATGAGGGCCTGCGTTTAGGATCGGGTCTGGAGTTCATGCTTTCTTCAGACGATATATATATATATACATACATATGTATGATATACATATGTGTATGCATATGCCTATCTATCTATCTATCGATCTATCTATATATATATACATATATGTATGTGTGTATGTAGACATATACAGAAAGCAACCTAAACCCTAAACCCTACAGGCTCTGCTGTGAATCTTTCAGACTGAGCACCTGAAAGCCTCGCCCCAGGCTGAGGGTCTACGAGGTTTCGGCACTGAAGAATCCCAATGAAGTCTGCACCGACCATTTAGGGTTTAGGGTTTAGGGTTTAGGGTTTAGGGTTTAGGGTTTAGGGTTTAGGGTTTAGGGCCAGGCAGGGAAGGCCCGCAGAATTGACGAAAAGTGGGGTCCTAAACCATCCAAGCCGTCCAACACATGCATTTCGCACCATTTAAACCTCAAGCTCTTCCCCCCAAGCCCTAAGCCCCAAACCCTAAACCGCTGCTTAGGCTTCATGAATTCGGAAAGATGTACGTGGTTTAGGGCTTATAATTGGTGTGGCCTTAAAGTGCTTCCTATATAGTGGACTTTAGGACCCAAGCAGCTTAGGGTAGTGCTTTGGGGCCTTTTGAGTGCTTTTTTAGGGCTTTTGATGGGTTTGGGGTGGAGGTCCATGTTTGCTTCGTCTGGGTTTAGGGCTTTGGGGTACATTCAGGGATTTGAGGCGGGTAAGCAACACCTTGAGGCGCAGGTATGACTCTCCCCTCCCACCCCCCCTCTGAACGCCAACCTTGAGGCAGCGTTCAGGTACAAAACAACTCTTAAGGTACGCTAAACCCTAAACCCTAAACCCTAAACCCTAAACCCTAAACCCTAAACCCTAAACCCCCTCTTCCAAAGCCACCTAGGCCGGTGATCGAGTGGTTCATGTCGGCGCGGTTCTCTGCCAGCCTCGCTGTTGTCACCGGAGTATGTTTAGGGTCTGGGTCTAGGGTCTATAGGGTCTAGGGTCTAGGGTCTAGGGTTTAGGGTTTAGGGTTTAGGGTTTAGGGTTTAGGGTTTAGGGTTTAGGGTCAAGGGTGCTGTTTGTTGATGGACAGGGTAAGCCCCTGCTAGGTCCTAGGTCCTCTAGGTGGTTCACAGGGGGGCGGGGGGGGGAGGGGGGGGAGGTGGGTCCTCGGCTGAGCAAGCGTATCGCCTTCCTGTAGGGTTGGATTTAGGGTTTTACACAGAGACCCTAAACCCTAAACCCTAAACCCTAAACACTAAACCCTAAAAACTTGGTACACTTCTCGATTTGTACCTTCTGTACGTCGGTAGATCTGCACGTCGCTGTGCCTCTGTGCCTGTAGCTACATGGCTGTCGTACGCATGTCCGCGCGCATGCAATGCGCGCATGTGCGCTTCTACACCTCCACGTGTGCAAGTCGCAGCCTGTCCCCGAAGTCCCTACGCCCACCCTAAACCCTAAACCCTAAACCCTGAACCCTGAACCCTAAACCCTAAACCCTAAACCCTAAACCCTAAACCCTGGACCTCCAAGTAAGTCCCTACCACCTACCACCCCTGAACGCTAAGTATAGATGCATGCCGAAGCAGCTGCCGCAGGATGTCAGCATCACCGGAGAAGACGGCGCACATCACGGCATTCATGCCGCTCTTGTCGGCAATCTTGGTTGCCAATGTGCTTGGGGTTTAGGGTTTAGGGTTCAGGGTTTAGGGTTTAGGGTTTTAGGGTTCAGGAGGGAGAACTGACAACTTTCCTAGATGGAATGTTTCTTTAACCTGTGGAACTATCCCAGGGATAGTTAAAAACACATACATGACAACAACTAAGTTCTAGGATTGTG
Source organism: Symbiodinium natans (assembly GCA_905221605.1). Taxonomy (NCBI): domain Eukaryota; class Dinophyceae; order Suessiales; family Symbiodiniaceae; genus Symbiodinium; species Symbiodinium natans. The sequence goes on along the minus strand of CAJNDS010002468.1, from coordinate 728,587 downwards.
GGATTTCGGTGTCTCGAACAAATCCGAGACTCGGTGGGTTTAGGGCTGAGAGGATTGCATTTGATGGCTTAGGGCTTTAGGGTACGCTTGGCTAGTAGTTGAATCCCCTGTTTTTGCGTTGGGGTTTAGGGTTTAGGGTTAGTAGGGATTCTAGTACCCCTCCTCCCATGATAATCCCGATTAAGGCCTGCCAGTATAAGGGCGAACATCCCAACCCTGAATCCCTGAGCCACAGGCTCAGGAGACTCCCATCTGGAGCTTCAGCTAAGGACTTGAAGTTTAGGGTTGTAGGGTTTAGGGTTTAGGGTTTAGCATATAGGGTTTTAGGGTTTAGGGTTTAGGGCCGGATGTTAACGGCTTGAGATTGCCCTATGTAGACCCTCAATCCTAAACCCTCCACCCTAAACCCTGAACCAGAAGCTTGACTGGTTTCAGAGGGTTCGGACCTGGGGGCCCTAAACCCTAAAACCTAAACCCCAAACCCCCCTAAACCTGGTGCTTTGCTGAGGTTCCTCGGTTGCCCAGTATCGGCGCCCGACGCTAACCCGCCCTTTCTTTGCTTAAAGGGGTTTAGGGTTCAGGGTTTAGGGTTGAGCGCCTAACCGTAAACCCTAAACCCTAAAACCTAAACCCCAAACCCCCCTAAACCTGGTGCTTTGCTGAGGTTCCTCGGTTGCCCAGTAACCAGTATCGGCGCCCGACGCTAACCCGCCCTTTCTTTGCTTAAAGGGGTTTACGGTTCAGGGTTTAGGGTTGAGCCCCTAACCCTAAACCCTAAACCCTAAACCCTAAACCCTAAACCCTAAACCCTAAACCCTAAACCCTAAACCCCCAAAAAAACAAGGGAACAAGGGGGCTACTGGGGGCATCCTGGTCTCAAGGCTGCAAAGTTGAGGGCTTTAGAAGCCCTCAACACCCCGAAGTTCAGCACCTCGAACACTAGAAGGAGTTTAGGGCTTTAGGGCTTCAGGGGCTTGGGAGTTTAGGGTTTAGGGCTTTTGGGGCTTTTGGGGCTTTAAGGGTTTGGGGTGGTTTAGTCTTTAAGGGTTCAGGCGCGTCGCGGCTTGCTCCAAGCTGTCGAAGCGGAAATGTTCCAAGAAGCCCTGGAGGTCACGAACGGTCCTGTTGCAGCTTTAGGGTTTCAGGTTCAGAGTTCAGATTTGGGAGTTAGGGTTTAAGGTTCAGGGTTCAGACTTGGGAGGCTTAGGGGTTTTAGAGGCTTAAAGGCTTAGGGGTTCTGTTTTGTTTTCGTTGGAGGGTGCACGGATCATTTTGGGGTTCTTAAACCTATCGAACCTTAGGGAAGCTTAGGGAGCCTTAAGGGAGTGGTGGGGAGTATTAGGGAACCTTGCGCTACATACCCCCCTTAACCCCCTCCCTCAAGAACCCTCTTCTGCTTGCTTTCCTTGGACAGGGGTTCCTGATTTCGCCCTTTCACCTGCCTCTTCGCCGGATCCCCGCACGTTCCTATACTGAGGGCTCTTCAAGTTTGTAACGCCTGGAGGCCGTCGAGCCCAACGTGGAGTCTGTGAAACTTGGTTGGCTCTGGGGAGTAGGGGCTACATTCAGCGCACTCTTCTTCTTCTTCTCTTTCTCCCCTTAAATACCCTTAATCAGGCTTTCGCCTTAGCTATGGGAAAACCTAGGGGGGTGTAAAGTATAGAGGGGGGTAGGAGGGGAACCCATGAGCTTAGGGTTGAGGGTTTAGGGCAAACGCTGCGAGCCTGCAAGGAAACCTCCACCCTGAACTCTCATTTGCAAGCTCCGGCAAAAAAACCCAGTCCTCTGCTGACTGAGGAGCTTTGGTCGTTGCGCTAGGTAGAAGCGGAAGTGGCTCAACCTCTCTTGTTGCGCAGTTTGGAGTTTAGGAGTGAGGTTTTGGGAGTAGGGGTCTCGGAGAAGCAACCCTGCGAAAGGATGAAGATACATCCGAGAATTGACGGAAACATCTCCTCCGCCCATTGAACGTGTATGGTCGGCCCACTGAAAAACCCTAAGATCAACCCCTGGGGCCCAGACTAAATCACAAATGTACCCCCCACAAGGACGTGGGTTTCAAACTCCCCCCGTAAAAGGGTACTCCAGGCAGGGGCCAAGGTTTAGGGTTTAGGGTTTAGGGTTTAGGGTTTAGGGTTTAGGGTTTAGGGTTTAGGGTTTAGGGTTTAGGGTTTAGGGTTTAGGGTTTAGGGTTTAGGGCTTAAAGTAGTTCTCATGAAGCCTAAGTCCTAAACCAAGGACTAAATCATTTGGAGGAGAAACAACTTAGGGGGGGGGGGGTGGAGAGTGAGGGGATGATAGGTGGACACCCGAGCCCTCTATACTTCACCAAGAACCAAGCAATTCAAAATCTAAACTTCTTTTCTCTTCAGAAAAAAGATCCCTACAGTCTCGGACAAGATAATTTACTGACTTGTTGGCAAGAGTTGTTGCTGGAATGACTTTTGGGAAGAATGTCGGAGATGTACTTTTTGCAGCTTCAAGCCTAAGCTCCCTCTTGCTCGGGTGTGGCCAAGCGCCAAAGAGCAGAAATACCGCGTTTTGCAAGTTTCAAATTCGTTTCCGTAGTTTCAAATTAGTTTCAAAATAGTTGCAAAATAGTTTCAAAATAGTTTCAAAATCCAGTTGCAAAAGCGCTGTTAAGGGGAAACTGATTTTTCTACGTGCAATTGAAAAAATGAAGGAATCTCAGAGGTTCCTGGTTTTCAAAAAGCGCGCACAGAAATTGCAGTTGCCCCTTAAAAGCGATTTTGCAACTGGATTTTGAAACTAATTTGAAACTGATTGGAAACTAATTTGAAACTATGGAAACAATTTGAAACTTGAAAAAAACATATTCCGGACTTTCTGCCCCCATCCTGGCCCCTCACATACTGCCCTCAGTTGACTTTGGTCAGCCGTGACTAGGGACCAGAGTTTCCGAAAACTTGCCAGTCCCCAGAAAGTAACACCCTTGAACCTCCAAATCCCTAGAACCCGGAACCCCTGAACCGCCCTGCCCCTGAACCCTTAACCCTCAACCTTAAACCCGAAAGCCCTAATCCCTAAAAACCCTAAACCCTGAACCCTAAACCCGAAAGCCCTAAACCCTACATCCTGCATCTGCATGGCAGGCTGGGGCCGGGGGACATGCCCTTCTCCCGTAAGTGCTGGATCTTGCTTTCGACCTGAGTTTGGGGTTTGGGGGGCTTATCTTTGTCCTACATACCCTACATACCCTAAACCCTGAAATACACTAAACCTTATAAATACAGTGAACCCTAAATACTAAAATCTTACCCGAACTACCCCCAAGCCTACTTTTGCGTAGGCTATGACTGGCAGACCCCCTTTATGACTCTTAAGTATCCTGCAAAATCCTGAAAAAAGTAGGTTTGACAATCTTGGCTAAACACAAAGACCCAAAGCAGTTGTTCAACTAGGATTTGGGGTTTAAGGGTCCCCAGCCCCAAGCCCTACACCATTCAGTGTTTAGGGTTTAGGGTTACCAACCGACCCGAAACCACTATGAACTCTCTGCAAACTTTACTTCGAACACAGACGAGACCCTATACCCTGCGAAGTCCTGATGCTACACCCTACCCCCAACTAACCCATTCCTGAGAACCCTAAACCCAAAACCCCAATCTAGCCCCCCACACCCCCCTTCCCCCACACCCTAACTCAGCCCGAAAGACCTTTAAACCCTACACCCTAAACCCTAAAGCCCTAAAGCCCTAAAACCCTCAAACCCTAAAACCCTAAACCCTAAACCCTAAACCCTAAACCCAAACCCTCAACCCTAAACCCTAAACCCTAAACCCAAGGTTCTGTCCAAGGCGCCGCCATTTCACCAAGCTTCACGACAGCGGCCCGGTCGCTCTCCACGGTGAAGTTGCCGTCCACCTTCAGTAGAGTTTAGGGTTTAGGGTTTAGGGTTTAGGGTTTAGGGTTTAGGGTTTAGGGTTTAGGGTTTAGGGTTTAGGGTTTAGGGTTTAGGGTTTAGGGTGTAGGGTGTAGGGTGTAGGGTGTAGGGTGTAGGGTGTAGGGTGTAGGGTTTCAGGTTTAGGGTTTAGGGTTTAGGGCTTAGGGTTGCCAGCTCCCCTAAACCCTACAAACCCCACAACCCCCAAGATCCAAAATCCTAAACATTAAACCGCAAACCCTGAACCCTGAACCCTGCACCCTAATTAAACCCTAAAACCCTAACCCCTAACCCCTAACCCCTAAACCCTAAACCTACACCCTAACTCCTAAACCCTGAACCCTAACCCCTAAACCCTAAAACCCTAAAACCCTAAAACCCTAAAACCCTAAAACCCTAAAACCCTAAAACCCTAAAACCCTAAAACCCTAAAACCCTAAAAACCTAAAACCCTAAAACCCTAAAACCCTAAAACCCTAAAACCCTAAAACCCTAAAACCCTAAAACCCTAAAACCCTAAAACCCTAAAACCCTAAAACCCTAAAACCCTAACCCTGCACCCCTAGCCGAGATGCAATGGTGTTGTGCTGCCAGTCCTTGGCTGACTTCTGATCCCCTGCAAAACAAACTTTTAGGCTCCTCATTGCAGTTTTTTCAACAACCCAAAAGGTTAAAGTCCTAACCCTAAACCCTAAACCCTAAACCCTAAACCCTAAACCCTAAACCCTAAACCCTAAACCCTAAACCCTAAACCCTAAACCCTAAACCTAAACCCTAAACCCTAAACCCGAAGAGCCAGCCAGAAGAAAGCCAAGAGTCCAGAGGGAACATGAACTCTGCCTCCCTCGCGGAGTACACGACGATGACCTGCATCGGGCTCGGTGCGAACCCCATTGCAGCCGCGGTCTGGGTTTAGGGTTTAGGGTTTAGGGTCTAGGGTCAAGGGTCTAGGGTCTGTCTTCCATAACCCTTCCACCCCGAAGCACCTCAAACGCTCGAATAGCTCACAAATTCCTGGGAACCCTCGAAGCAAAATGCTGCTTCAGCTCCACTGTTAGGGTTGTGGGCTTTCAGGCTCTAAGGGTTGGGCTTTAGCTCCTTGTGGTTAGGCCTGTGGGATCCATGGTTTAGGGTTGAGCCCTTCTCACCCCCCCCCCCCTTCCCACACCCATCCCAGGGCCCTCCCTGGATCCTGAACCCTGGAGCCTAAACCCTAAACCCTAAACCCCAAACCCTAAACCCTTAACCCTAAACCCTAAACCCTAAACCCTAAACCCTGAACCCTAAACCCTAAACCCTGAACACTGAACCCTGATCCCAAAACTGGCGCGAGGCGAATCCGTTGAGGCAAACTCCGCTGGAATTCGGGAGTCTCGCAAAACCCTCATCGAGGGTCCATCTGTAGTACTGTTGTGGCATTAGGTGCCCGAAAGCCATGCGAAATAGGGCTTTTTGGGGTCCCTTGGATCCAAAACCCTAAGCCCGAAACCCTAATCCCTAAACCTACAAGAACAGATCCTCAAGCCAGTGGACATTTTCGACTGCACCTGAAAGCTCTTACAAACGAAAGCTTGGTAGGACAACTTGGGAAAAGGGCAGCTTTAGGGTTTAGGGTTTAGGGTGTAGGCTTAAGGGTTTAGAGTTTAGGGTGGCCCAGGAGTAACCTAGGAATAAACAGGGGCGCCCTTTTTGGTTTTAGGGGGATTATAGGGGAACCCCAAACCTAAAACCAGGAAACAGGGCCCACTCCGGGTACTAGTTTCTATCCCCCGCGGAACCATCGAAGGGGATGTGCAGGGTACTTACTTCCACAACTCCCTACCACGAGCCCTAAACCAAAATCCCCTAAACCCTAAACCCTAAACCCTAAACCCCAAACCCCCAAACCCCAATCCCTAAACTCTTAAAGCCGACCCGTCAGAGTTGTGATTAAGGCAACGAGTGGCCGAGGTGTCGGATTTGTTCGACAGCAGGCGGCACCACAACCTCATCCCCCAAAAAAATGCGACTGTTTAGGGATTGGGGTTCAGGGTGTAGGGTGTAGAGTTTATGGTTTAGGGCTTAACCCTCATTTCCCAAAAACTTGCGACTTTTTAGGGAGGTTTTTGGGGGATTATTGTAGCACAGTTCTATGGGGAATGCTGCTCGCAAATTCTTCCGCTCAGGCGGTTCAGCTAGGGTTTGGGGATGCAATGGCTTAGGGGTGTGAGAGGTTTGCGAAGGTTTAGGGTTTAGGGTTTAGGGTTTAGGGTTTAGGGTTTAGGGTTTAGGGTTTAGGGTTTAGGGTTTAGGGTTTAGGGTTGCAGTCGTTTAGGCTCTTGTCGGGTTTCGGGAGTAGAGGTCAGGAGCTTAGGGACAGCACCCTGCTTCTCTGGCCAAGCGTCTCCGCTCTACCTGGGCAGTTCTGGAGTGAAGGTTCAGGGTATAGGGTTTGGGCTTTGGGGTTTAGGGTTCAGGGTTTAGAGTAGGAAAAGGGTTACAGGTCCTGCCGTACCCAAAAAACAGCACCAAACACTGCAAGCCCCACACAAACTGTAAAACGGTTCCAAAACTGCTGTTTGCTTACGCCTCCCCCCCCCCCCCTCCAAAAAAATGCAAAGACAATAACCTTCTGAGGAAGAATATGTGCTTGGTTTTTTGCTTTATGTTATTACCATTATTATTAATAAGATTGTTATTGGTGTTTTTCTATTGTTATTCTTATTCTTACTATTCTTGTTTTTTCTTGGGGGGGGACTGGGTTCTTAAGCAAATAATAGTAGAAAACAACAACACACAAGAAGTCTCCTCGAGCCGATAAGCCATCAACCGCCAGCAACAAAGCCCCAACATTTGCGGCTTCAGGGGGTTCAGGAGTTAGGGTCTAGGGTTTAGGGGGTTCCATGTTACTCATGAGTTGTGTACGGTTGGTAAGAAGCTCACCCAGAAGCAAAGCCCCCAACCCCCCCCCCTTCAACAAAATGAAGATCAAAAAGCTAAAACAAAAAACAAGCTAGAAAGAAAAGACAAAGCTGCAGCCTCAAACTGCACGAAGCATAAACCCAAAACCCCAAAACCCTAAACCCCAAACCCCTCACTCCTAAACCCGACTGAAGAAGGGCTCAAGCCACACCAGCCCCGCGAGAGCCACGAGCTGTAGTTTACCAGCTGGGACCTTGGCTTGTCGTTTAGGGTTTAGGGTTTAGGGTTTAGGGTTTAGGGCTTAGGGCTTTGGGCGTTTAGGGTTTAGGATTCAGGGAAGCTAGGGTTTAGGGTTTTCTGCTTTTGGGGTTTTGAGGTTTCGGGTTTCGGGATACCCCCCCGCCCCCCAAGTTCTGGCTTTGTAGGATTTATAAGGGTTTCGGGATTAGGGATTCGGGCCTTGGGCTTCTAAGGCTTAGGGTGCCCGGTTTACGGTTTACGGGGCGTTTTAGCGTTTCAGGGTTTTAGGATGCGCCTGGGGACATCCTCTGTTCGTGGCGGTTGACCCAAGTCCACAAAACCCTAAGCCCTAAACCTCGACTTGCTTGAACCAATACTGGGCCTCCTCACCACAAGGCCCCCAAGGTAGGCAATATAGGCACCTTAAAAATAAGCACAGGGGGTGATTAGAGCGGAATTACAAAGGGAGCAGAAGGGAATGTTTCTAGTAATTCTTCCGACTCCGATTATGGCTTACAGACGTGAGACCGCCTTGTAGGCGCTAGATATATGCTTGAGAGGGCTGGTCGTGCAGACTCGATGCCGCCCAGCAGGGTTTAGGGCTTAGGGCTTAGGGTTTAGGGTATAGGGTTTAGGGTTTAAGATTTAGGGTTTAGTGTTTAGGCTTCACTTAAACAACACCAAAATTTCACAGCGCATCTCAATAGTCATCCATCCGGGATCCAGGTATTGGGGAGGAGTAGGAGGCGACGAGTAGATGGAATGAGAAGGCGAGAGAAGGTTTAGGGTCTAGGGTTTAGGGTTTAGGGTTGGGGTTTGGGGTTTGGGGTTTGGGGTTTGGGGTTTGGGGTTTGGGGTTTGGGGTTTGGGGTTTGGGGTTTGGGGTTTGGGGTTTGGTGTTTAGGGTTTAGGGTTTAGGGTTTAGGGTTTAGGGTTTAGGGTTTAGAGTTTAGGGTCTAGGGTTTAGGGTTTAGGGTTTAGCGTTTAGGGTGCGAACGATGAGCTCGTTCTGGAATGCCCAGCTTGTGATTTCAACATCCAGCTCGATCTCGGACAAGTCCTCGCGCAGAGAACCGGTACCCATCTTCTGGCCTCAAGTGCAATGGAAAACCCTAAACCCTAAACCCTAAACCCTAAACCCCAAACCCTAAACCCTAAACACGAGGGTATCCCGCGCCTGGTCTGCGACGCACATGCGCGAGTCGAGGCCAAGACCGGCGTTCGAGTTCGCCACCCCGACGCATGGGCTGTGGGAGGGTCATCGAGGTTCGTTTTCATAAGCCCTACAAGCCCTAACTAAAGCCCTAAGCCCGGAGCCTAAACCCTAAACCCTAAACTACCCCAAACCCTAAACCCTCAACCCCAAGCCCTAAAACCCTAACCCCTAAACCATCCTAAACCCTAAACCCTAAACCCTAAACCCTAAACCCTGTTCCCCATAGAGCCGCCAGGTCGCGAGTCCTTGTGGGTCAACTCGGATACCAGAGCGATGAAGATGTTGGAGAGCTCCACGTAGGCCGGAATGCCTCGGGTTTAGGGTTTAGG
>CAJNDS010002468.1:692500-715000 GCA_905221605.1 Symbiodinium natans | reverse complement strand
AAATAGTACTCCCCTTATTAGAACCTTAATTAAAAATAGTATTTTTAATTATCCTCTTGGGGTATCCTATATAATCAAAAAATAGAACCTTAGTAAAAAGAGAACTTTGAATTATCCTCTTGGGTTTTATATAAACAAGAATTAGAACCTTAATGAAAAGAGTATTTTTAAATATCCTCTTGGGTTTTATATAAACAAAATTTTAAAAAAAAATAATTCCCAAGGGGGATATAGGGACAGCTGCCACCATCAGAGCGGTGAGGCCATCGTTGTCGGCCACGTCCTTCGTGGCGCCCACCTCCACCAGGAACCGAACGACCTCGACATGGCCACACACAGCCGCCCGCATCAGGGCAGTGCGTGAAAAGTTGTCGGCGACGTCCTCTTGGTTGCTGAGTTCATAAGCCCCCCAAAAAAGTGTAGACTTTCAGTTTTATAGAGGATCATAGAATCCCCAAAAGTGTAAAGTGTACTCATTCAGCTACGAAGTCCTTCTCAGCGCCGGCCTCCACCAGCAGACGCGCCACCTCGACGTGGCCCTGCTCAGCGGCATGTAGCAGCGGCGTCCAACCAGCTACCTTCGGGGACTTCTTGAGACTTCCTAGGGGGGGGGGGGGGGGGGGACTCCCCTTTTGTAAAACCGCAAGTTGGGCTGAACATATGCTGAGCGAAGGGTTCGTTCATTCTCAGCCATAAACGCTAGAGGCCCAAACCGAAAAAACTGCAACAACAAATGAACAAGTGAACTTCTCCGGATCATCTTGTCCCCAAGGTGCGGCCCCATTCGGGTCCATTGGCAGATGTAGCATAGTTTCGACCTCCCAGCTGCTCAGGGTGACTTTGGGAGGTTAGGGGGTCTTCGCATGTTTTGCATGCAGGATGACGATGTTATTGCAATGGTGGTGGAGATGACGATGATGATGACAATCGCGATGAGCATGACGATGACGTGATGATGGTGATGAAGAATACTTGTGTCATGCTTGTAGCCGCTGATGGGCAAATTCAGATGTAGCTCTTGCTTGAAGTGATGAGGTACAAGAAACGGCTAGGCGTATGCTCCCTAACCCTAAACCGCCTAAACCCTGTAAACCCTGTAAACCCTATAAACCCTATAAACCGTATAAACCCTATAAACCCTATAAACCCTATAAACCCTATAAACCCTATCAACCCTATAAACCCTATAAACCCTATAAACCCTATAAACCCTATAAACCCTATAAACCCTAAACCCTAAACCTTTCAGACTCATCTACCTACGCAGACCATGATGGAAATACCCTGCCTCCTTCACCGAGCCGCTTCTCACGGCACCAATGAGCTGGCCCACTTGGGCCGCAGAAGGGGTGGCGAACCTTGGGGACGACATGAACCCTGAAAGGGTTTAGGGTTTAGGATTTAGGGTTTAGGGTTTAGGGTTCATATACCTTAATACGAATTTTCGTGTTCAGGGTAATCTGACCCCCCTATGTTAAGGTTCATGTCGTCTCCAAGGAACGAAAGCACAACAAGCTCCAGGTGTTGGGTGGAGCCAATCTCACAGCTATCGTCCAGATTCTCCTTGGAGCCCTGGACAAAGAGTCGCTGCCGAAAGCGCGGGGGTAGGCCGTGTCGCTCCTGTAAGCACCGCTTTACCGCCCCCACGCTGCTCACTTCCTCCAGAGGCAGAGTCGTCAGCTCCTCACCTGACAGCATGCGGATATGCAGCATCCTGAATGGCGAAGCCCTTGCGTGAAACTTTGAGCTTATCAGCCCTAAACCCTATACACCCTAAACCCCAAACCCTCCACCCTACACCCTACACCCTAAAGCCTAAACCCTACACCCTACAGCCTAAACCCTAAACCCTAAACCCTAAACCCTAAACCCTAAACCCTAAACCCTAAACCCTAAACCCTAAACCCTAAACCCTAAACCCTAAACCCTAAACCCTAAACCCTAAACCCTAAACCCTAAACCCGAACCCTAAACCGCCTCTCGCGCCCTGTTGAGCCGATGTGCCTGCGCATCAAGCTTGGTGCCTCCCGTCCCGAATATCGCACTGGGCTGCAACAGAGGAAACCTGGGCCTCAAGGTTCCTGGGGTTTAGGGTTTAGGGTTTAGGGTTTAGGGTTTAGGGTTTAGGGTTTCGGGAACCTCCGGATGGGCCCTGAATTGCGGATGAGGGGCCCACACTTCGAAACGCCTTGAAAGAAATTGAGGCACCACATGAAGGGACCATGTAACTACCGGTAGATAAGAGAATCTAAGCCCTAAGAGCCCTAAAACCTAAACCCTAAACCCTAAATCCTAAACCCTAAACCCTAAACCTTAAGCTTTCGGAATTAATAGGGTGGCCCCAAATGCGGCAGAGCCACTTCTCCACCGACATGGAGATGATGTCTTCCTTGCTTGTGCTTGGGCGTGGCTGAGGGCTTAGGGCTTAGGGTTTAGGGTCTGTGGTTACGGTTTAGGGTTTAGGGTTTAGGGTTTAGGGTTTAGGGTTTAGGGTTTAGGGTTTAGGGTTTAGGGTTTAGGGTTTAGGGTTTAGGGTTTAGGGTTTAGGGTTTAGGGTTTAGGGTTTAGTTTCGGGTTTAGGGTTTAGGACTTAGGGTTTAGGGGGCGTATAGCGCCTCTAACTATTGAAATCAGGCGTTTCCGGGTGCAGGTCTTTCTTTGTCTCTGAAGTCCCGGAGACCTCTCCTGAACCCTACTTGGAAGCCCTTTGGACTTAGCAAGTAGGGTTAGTAAGGTGGGTTCTGGGAATTCTCATAATTAGGGTTTACTAAGTCAAAACAAATTCCAAGTAGTCCTGAAGCACCTACCCATTCGATGTAACCCAAAGGGTCCAAATACCCTACACATGTGGCTTCAGGTTCCCAAAAACCACAGCCCTGAAATTCCCTTACGCCCTGAACCCTAAACCATACAAGGCATTCGGGCCCTTAGGGTACCGATGTAAAACCTGGGTTTAGGGTTTAGCCTAACCCCTAAACATCCCTAAACCCTAAAACCTAAACCGACAGGGTACCCTAAACCCTAAATCAGGAGTAAGGTTTGCATCCGCTCAAATTTTGCTAGCTGCACAAACGCCGCTAACAAAAAGTTGGTTTAGGGTTTGCGGTTGGGGGGGAGCCTCTAGATCAGGGCCCCTTTTTGGGTCCTACATATAGTACGGCGACTCCCCTCAACCCTAAACCCTAAACCCTAGACCCTTCACCCTAGACTCTAGACCGTAAGCCCTAAACCCAAGCCCTAAACCCCTAACTTAGAGAACTGCCCATATGCTGCCGCCCTCCCTCTGCACCCAAGGGTGCGCACTGATGCGCCGTCGCGCGATTTAGGGTTTGGGGCTAAGGGTTTAGGGCTTGGGGTTAGGATTTAGGGTTTCTGTAGGGTTTAGGGTTTAGGCTTTAGGGCTTAGGGTTTAAGGTTCAGGGGCCGAGGCCCTGAAGTACAGGTCCCTAAAACACCTCAACCCAAAACAAGGGTTTAGGGTTTAGGGTTTAGGGTTTAGGGTTTAGGGTTTAGGGTTCAGGGTTACCCCAGCACCCACACCCCTGAAGCCCAAGCCCTATGGCTTAGAGTCGGGTTCGGGGTTTAGAGTTTAGGGTTTACAAGTGACGTGCATTTGGAACATAGGGATTAGAGCCCATAACGCTATAAAGTTTGCGACCCGAAAAGCGAAACCCCAAAGCCTAAACTATATGAAGCCCTGCCCCAAAAAGGTGCAGAGGGGGCCCTAAACCCAAATTAATCCCTAGACCCTAAACCCTAAACCCTAAACCCTAAACCCCTAACCCTACACCCTAAACCCCAAATCCTAAACCCTAAAAACAGGTGCAGAGGGGCCTGCACCTGCAGGGAGCCATCGATCATGCCCCGAAACGTCTTCTGCAGCACGGACACCTGCGAAGTTCTCAATGGGTTTAGGGTTTAGGGTTTAGGGTTTAGGGTTTGGGGTTTGGGGTTTGGGGTTTGGGGTTTGGGGTTGAAATTTCAACCTAGATCGCCAAGAACTCAAGAACAGCTGGGAAGTTCCTGCCGTTTAAAAGCTGCAAAAAGAAACTGCCTAGGGCCCCAAGCCCTAGGAACCTCTCATTAAGGGCAACGACATTCAAGTGTCTTACGGGGTATAAGGTTTAGGGTTTAGGGTTTTTAGGGTTTATAGGGTTTATAGGGTTTATAGGGTTTACAGGGTTTATAGGGGCTTAGGGGGGTTAGGGTTTAGGGTTTGTACAATGACAGACTTGGTCTAGGGAGGGGCGGCCGGGTAGGTTACAGCTTTGAGGATTGAAACTTTGGGGGTTTTAAGGGAGCTTGGGTTTTTAGGGTGTTTAGAGTTTAGGGTTCAGGGACAACGAAGACGTCCAAAGTTCTCCGAAATCGAAGGGCCAGCACGTTCTATCGTACAGGGTCGAGGGAGGAAGAGCAGATGGGTTGCTTCAAGGTCTGAGAGGCTTCTTTGGTCCTTGAGCCTGCAACCTAAACCCGGAACCCTATATGCTAAACCCGAACCCTAGGGAAAGGGACAGGATCCATTTGCCAAGGCCCTACCTAGAGTAAATTTGTACCCAAAAACCGGTCCATGAACCATCTAAAACCCTGAGCCCTAAACCCTAACAAGCCGAAGGGTCCATCTACCTACATGGGGAAGACTCGGGCCCTTTAACGCGCTTCCTATGCCCTAAACCCTAAACCCTAAACCCTAAACCCTAAACCCTAAACCCTGTAGAGCTCTACGGAATGTTCCTTCATGAAGTCTCTGATGCTGAGGGCAGGGAGCTGAAGGGTTTACCCTAAACCCTAAACCCTAAACCCTAAACCCTAAACCATGGCTTAGGGCTTGGGGTCTGGGACCCGAGAGTCGCAGCTTAGGCCCTAGGAGTAGAATCATCAAGAAACCCTGCAAACCCTCCGCGCCCACTACAAACACTAGACCTTATGAGCCCTAAACCCTAAACCCTAAACCCTAAACCCTAAACCCTAAACCCTAAACCCTAAACCCTAAACCCTAAACCCTAAACCCTAAACCCTAAACCCTAAACCCTAAACCCTACACACGCATGTATTGAAGCCTTTCTAAGCCTTCACCCCATTCACGTGGGGGGGGGGGGGGGCGCCCGACCTGCTGGCCGTAAGGATCCGGGTGTGCGGAGCTCAACCACTGGTGAGATACGAAGATGACGAACATGCCCGGATACCTTAGGGCTTAGGGCCCTAGGGTCTAGGGTTTGAGGTTCAGGGTTTAGGGCTTAGGGTTTAGGGTTTAGGGTGTAGGGTGTAGGTCTAGGGCTTCGGGCCTGTAGGGTTTGAAATAGGCCTTACGGTCTAGGGTTTAGGGTTAGGAGCCTTTGGGGTCCTGTACTTAACACTTCCGGGTCTATGGATTGTAGGGTTTACCCTAAACCCTAAACCCTAAACCCTAAACCCGAAACCCTAAACCCTAAACAAATTTATAGGGCACTAGAAGGTCGAGATAGGAAGGCTCACTTGAAACCATGCGTAGGACAATGAAGCAAGCCATGGGGCTAATGTGACAGGGGTTTAGGGTTTAGGGTTTAGGGTTTAGGGTTTAGGGTTTAGGGTTTAGGGTTTAGGGTTTAGGGTTTAGGGTGTTTTAAGGGACGTCTTGTCTCCAGACTAAGCCTATTTTCAAAAACCTTAGACTGCAAACCAGGAAGGCTGTGGATCAAGGTTTAGGGTTTACGTAAGGTTGAGGGTTGCGTTTTATAGTGTAGGGTGTAGGGTCTAGGGTGTAGGGTCTAGGATCTAGGGTCTAGGGTCTAGGGTCTAGGATCTAGGGTCTAGGGTTTAGGGTTTAGGGTTTAGGGCTGGGAGCCTACCCAACCCCCCTCCCCCCCTCTCCCCCCCCTGCCTCAACCCTGAAGTTCAGGGCCCTCCTGGCAGTCAGGGCACCACTGGTGCAGGAGGCCCTTCTCCTGCAAGACGTTGTGTGGCTCCGGTGGTCCCGACATCTCGAGGAAGTCGGACACCTCCAGGGTTTAGGGTTTAGGGTTTAGGGTTTAGGGTTTAGGCCTGAGAGAAGCTTTGCAGAATAGGGGCCTACTTCAGTAGAGTGCGTGTGAAATTAAAGCAGTCAGGGATTCTGAGGGGATGATATGGGGAAAGTACTTAGGACCCTTTACTCATCTTTCTGGAGGGTAAATACACCTAATTATCGAGGCAGAGCACTTTATGCAAAGTGCTTTTGGGGCTGGCAGAAGCCGAATGGGGCCGTATGTACGACCACAGGGACTAACACAGGGAACCAGAACTAGGCAGGCTAAGTTCAGGGTCCTAGACCCTACACCCTGGATCCGATAAACCCTAAACCTCAAACCCTAAACCATAAACCCTAAACCTGAACCCCCCTCCCTGTAGAAGTAAACGTGATGGAAGGAGGGGGCCCACTCTTGAACCGAGAAGAAGCCCTACTGAGAGGTTCATGGGAACTTACAAGCAGGGTTACAACTAGGGCTTGGGGTTTAGGGTATCAGGTTTAGGGTTTCGGGTTAGGGTTTTAGGGTAACTATGGCGATAACCTTCTTCAGGGCACTTACAACCCTACTTAAAAGCACCCTGGAACCTTCAAGGAAGCACAAGAGTCTCTCGGACGCAAGATCGACTATCTGAGGCAAAGGAATGGAACCTTGAGGGCCAAAGTTTAGGGGTTAGGGGTTATTAGGAGTTAGGGTTTATGGGGTTTAGGGTTGATTAGGGTTTATGGCTCAAGTTCAGGCGTTGTAGGGTTTCAGGTTTGAAGCTTAGGGTTTTTGTTTGTGGTGTTTGGGGCAAAAGTTTAGGGTTTTTTGGGTGCAAGACCCCTGGAAGATCCTGATAAGAAAAGGGCTCGCAAGGCCTTGACCGCCCACAAAGGATATCGGCATTCGTGCACCGTCGTCTGCCTCTGCCATGGGCACAGACCTACCTACTCAGGGCTTCGTCTCTAAGGTTTAGTCAGGGTAACAAAAACCCAACAATACACTCGCCTTGTATTCCTACGATATTCTTGGGCCTACCGTGTTTGGGGTTTTGGCTGTATATAGGGCTTTAATAACCCTGAGGCTCAGCATAGCCCCAAAAGCCGTTTGTGATAAGGCCCTGAGAAGCCCTTGCCGAACAGCGAATGCTAAAACACATAAGACGAGTCCCTGGAGCCTTGGGGTGGCCCTAAGCCCTAAACCCTAAACCCTAAACCCTAAACTCTAAACCCTAAACCCTAAACCCTAAACCCTAAACCCTAAACCCTAAACCCTAAAACCTGAACCCCTTCAGGCTTTAGCAAGGGTTTGGAAGCCTTGGGGTTCACACTGTGACTTATTCGGGTTCTTGAGGGAGGGTTTAGGGTTTAGGGTTTAGGATTTAGGGTTTAGGGTTTAGGGTTTAGGGTTTAGGGTTTAGGGTTTAGGGTTTAGGGTTTAGGGTTTAGGGTTTAGGGTTTGAAAGATTCAAGCTATCCGAAAAAATGGCTGCCAGTGACCAGACGCAGTCGGGGCGCATACAGCAGATCGAGTTCCGCGCGGGTGCACAGACGGCTGCCCCCATGGCTCGCGCTTAGTAGCTCCAACAACCCTAAACCCTAAACCCTAAACCCTAAAAAACCCTAAACCCTTAATCCTAAACCCCAAACCCCAAACCCATTACTACATGAAGCACGGCTGCAGCGAGAGGAGTTTTTCGGTAGGGTACCTTACGTAAGGCTGCTCACAATGGCACTCGCGGCTCCATAAATGGCTACATGGGGGACGAGAATAGGGGTACCTCATTTGGGGTTCCTGCTAGAAAGATTGTCGTATTTGGGGGTACACCCTCAGGTCCCGAGACCTCAACCCTAAACCCTAAACCCTAAACGGCCCTAAAACCCGATTTTGGGACAGACCCATATCAGGGGGCGCAGTTCGGAGAACCGACGAGTTCCAGAGCGCTTTTTCAAGCCGGAGCTGCCCGAGGTTTGGGGTTCAGGGTTTAGGGTTTGGGGTGTAGGGTTTGGGGTTTAGGGTTTGGGGTTTAGGGTTTGGGGTTTAGGGCTTGGGGTCCGCCGACCCTGGCGGCGTGTTGGATGGGAAAAGGAGGTGAAAACCTCCCTCTTTCCCTCCTTACCCCCCAAAACGCGGGGGGGGGAGGGGGGGGGGGGGGAGGGGGGGGAGGGGTGGGGGTAAGGGGGGGGTAGGGGGGGTCGTGCACAATTTTTTCGTGGAGGACCGCGCCACCCGCACAGCGTAAACAGGCGGTTCAGCACAGGGGGGTAGGGGGCGCCCCAGCAAAATCAGCGTTTTCGCGCCCCCCCAACCCCCCCACCACCCCCCACCCCCCCCCCCCCCCCACCCCCCCCCCCACCCCCCCCCACCCCCCCCCCCCCACCCCCCCCCACCCCCCCCCCCACCCCCCCCCACCCCCCCACCCCCCCCCACCCCCCCCCCCCCCCCCCCCACCCCCCCCCCCCCCCCCCCCCCCACCCCCCCCACCCCCCCCCACCCCCCCCCACCCCCCCCCACCCCCCCCCACCCCCCCCCCCCCCCCACCCCCCTACCAATCGATGGGGCTGCCCTGGCCTTCAAGCTGGCTTCAGCTCCTGTTTGGGTCCCAACGAAACCTCAAGCACATCAACTTTTTTGGCATCCTTTGAGCTGACGAGCGCGTTTAAACCTTTCAACTATGCTCCAGCGGGGTCGGCGGCTTGAGCCGGAGGCTCTTAAATTTAGGGTTTGGGGTTGAGGGCTTGGGGTTTAGGGTTTAGGGTTTAGGGTTTGGTGTCGGGGTTTGGGCTTTAGGAGGAAGATGCAGTTGCCTAATCGATGGTTCCTCTCTAACATGGAGCCGTCAGTGCTCCAAAAATTGGAGGGCTTCAGTCCTGTTTAGGGTTTAGGGTGTGGGGTTTAGGGTCTCTGTCAAACTAGAAGAACCCTACACCCTAACCCGATTGTTTTTTGGTTTCAGGCGGGTTCCGCAAGCCCTGAATGTTTGGCGCAGTCCGCCAAGTCCTACTGAGAATGTTGGTCCTACGCTGACTTTGTCAAGGAAAGGGTCTGCTTCTGGGGGGGTTCCTGTCGGTTTAGGGTTTAGGGTTTAGGGTTTAGGGTTTAGGGTTTAGGGTTTAGGGTTTAGGGTTGTGGTAATTCTGGAGGGCGGGGGAGGGGGGAGGACAAAATTCGGGATGCCCATTCATGACATGCGGGTGGCTAACAGGTTCGGTCTTTCAGGCTGCCCGAGACACTAAGAATCCATTATATACATAAGAAAAATGCTTAAACAAGTAAGCAAATACAAAAACATTAACAAACAAACAGAAACATTTATGTATACACATATATATATATATATAGATATAATATAGGTTGTGTATATAAGCCAGGCTTCGGTAATTAAGGCTTGGAGGGTTTAGGGATTAGGAGTAAGGGCACGGCTCCGTCAACATGGCGTGGGCAAGAGCAAGCCGGGGGGGTTCAGGGTTTAGGGTTTAGGGGTTTCGGGGTTAGGGTTTAGGGCTTTAGGGGTTTAGGGGTTTAGGGGTTTAGGGGTTTAGGGGTTTAGGGGTTTAGGGTTTGGGGCCTCGAGGAGACAAACGAGAAATTTGGTTGAGGCCCGCAAACAACCTTGTAGTACAGTAGGGGTACCAGCACGGGACTGTACCCCATGGCCTGAAACTCTGAAATCTTGAATCTCCTGAGTGCAGAGACCCCACCCTAAACCCTAAAACCTAAACCCTCAACCCTAAACCCTGGACCCTAAACCAAAACCCCGAACCCTAAACCCCAAACCCAAAACCCTAAACCCTAAACCCCGCCTGAGCACTGGCCCCCAAGCTGCATGTATGGAGTGCCCGCGTTCTGCCGCATTGCGGGGTCTATTGATTGGGACTTGGGGTCCTTTGGTTTTGGGGTGATGGAGTTTACTTGGAGGTTCCTAGTACTGAGTCACAAAATTATAGCTGCACTTAGAACCCAATTATCAACCTATTGGGGTACTCAAGGGGCTTCTAAGTGGGTTCCAACTACACTTACAATTAGTCGTCTCGCACGTCGCGACCGCCGCGGTTACTAGGAACCCTAAACCCTAAACCCTAAACCCTAAACCCTAAACCCTGAACCTCCAAGCATTGATTGGGGGCATGGGGTCCTTGGTTTTGGGTTTTTAGAGTTTGGGGTCCAAGGTCAGGGCTCAGAGCTTAAGTGCAGGTTACGGTTTAGGGTTTAGGGTTTAGGGTTTAGGGTTTAGGGTTTAGGGTTTAGGGTTTAGGGTTTAGGGTTTAGGGTTTAGGGTTTAGGGTTTAGGGTTTAGGTTTAGGGTTTAGGTTTAGGGCTTAAACGTGATAGCTTGCAAGGCTTGCTGCAGCGATATGAGTGAGATCCTGGTAGATGCGGCACTTCTTCAGGAATATCTCAGAAGCGATTGGAGAGGGGCGCGGGAAGTTCATGCCTCACACTTAAACCCTAAGCTCCAAACCCCAAACCACATTTTCCAGCGACCTTGTGCAAGACTGGCGGTTGCCCTAAAGCCTAAACTAAACCCTCAACCCTCAACCCTCAACCCTCAACCCTCAACCCTCAACCCTAAACTTTAAACCCTCCTGAAGAGGAACCCGACAAAAAAAAAACCAAAAACCCTAATCCGACTACAAAACCCTAAACAAAAAATAAGCCCTAAATCAAATCCTACAAAACCCCCTAAACCCTTAAGCCCTAAACCCTAAGCCTCCCCCAAAAAACCGGAATCCTACAATCCATCCGCCGTAAACCTTAAACCCTAAACCCTAAACCCTAAACCCTAAACCCTAAACCCTAAACCCTACAGTCGATCCGCGCGCGCCTGGTCGGTCGCACAAGGGACGTACACGAAGCCGATGCTGCTCATGGCCTGGGCGAGGTTTAGGGTTTAGGGTTTAGGGTTTAGGGTTTAGGGTTTAGGGTTTAGGGTTTAGGGTTTAGGGTTTAGGGTGTAGGGTAAACAAGCAGCCCTCTACAGGGCCAACAGGGTCTACAGGTTTAGGGTTTAGGGTTCAGGGTTTAGGGTTTAGGGTAACAGGGTCTACAGGCACTTATACAAGGGCCGAAGGCTTTAGGGTCTGGGGTTAGGGTTCAGGGCTTACAGGGCTTCTAGAGCTTGTAGGGCTTTCGTGGCTTCCTATTTCTTAGGGTTAGACGAGCTGAGGAGCCTCAAGGCTCAGGTTTAGGAAGTGTAGGGTTTAGGGTTTAGGGTTTAGGGTTTAGGGTTTAGGGTTTAGGGTTTAGGGTTTAGGGTTTAGGGTTTAGGGTTTAGGGTTTAGGGTTTAGGGTTTAGGGTTCAGGGTTCAGGGTTTAGGGTTTAGGGTTTAGGGTACAGTTTAACTTTTAAGTTATTGGGCATATTGTGCTTGGGGGAGGGCACTGTCAGTCTTGAAGGGGTCGCATCTGCAGGACCCTAGACCCTTCAAATCCCTTTGATCCTGAAAACCTCTATTTTTCCTAAACCCGAAACCTTAAACCCTAAACCCTAAACCCTATGCTCGAAAAGATGATGCAGCAGCGCTGCTGCTGTGGGCCGCCTGGCGACGCGAACGGGTGCGAAGATTTTCCAGCTCTTGCAAAATCGCCTGGGCTTTCTGTTGATGATGGCTTGGCGAAGCGATTCGGCATCATCGAGCTCATCGGTGTGGGGTTTAGGGTTTAGGGTTTAGGGTTTAGGGTTTAGGGTTTAGGGCAACCGTGCCAGTCCATGAGCGGGGCGATGCCGAAAGTTCTGGCGCCCTGTACCGTAGAGCCCCCGCCCCCGCAGGTCTCCACAACCCGGTGCTCGCCGGCCAAACCTCTATTCCAAAAAACCGATGGGTCATCAGGGTTTAGGGTTTAGGGTTTAGGGTTTAGGGTGGAGGGTTTGAAAGCCCGAAACACTCAGCCCTTCCTCCCTCAACCCTAGACGCCGGACCAGCCTGAATCCCAAGCCCTCACTGCCCTGAATCCAAAAATCTCTGAACCCTAAACCCTAAACCCTAAACCCTAAACCCTAAACCCTAAACCCTAAACCCTTCACGCAGCCGCAAGCTGCACCTCCAAAAGCAACAAGCCTCGATAATGCTGAAATCTGAACCCTAGATTCTACCCCCACCCCCCCTAAAAGAGGTGCCAATTAGCTTTGAGGGCTCAATAAGTTTTCTATACAGCTGCCTGAGCCCTAACCTCGAAGTCACTGACCCTGTAGGATAGGAGTTTAGGGTTCAGGGTCTAGGGTCTAGGGTTTAGGGTTTAGGGTTTAGGGCCAAGGTATTTAGGGTGCAGCCGTGTCTGTTTCTCCGTGTGCCGGGTTGACTTGGAGGTTCATGGGTACTTGTAGCTGGGCTGACAAGTCGGCTAGCTACATGCATTTGCCCTAAACCCCTTCTTCAAGCCCTGTAACCCTAAGCCCTAAACCCTAAACCCTAAACCCTAAACCCTAAACCCCTACCTAAACGCTAAACGCCTGAGCCCTACACCAACTGAAAACCCTACGTCCCCAACTGAGTGCAACTCAGGGGTCTACTGTAAGCTTGAGTGGGCTTTGCTTCGTCATCTGAGGCTGACGCGAGGGCGGTGGAAACCTCGCAAGCACCTCGGCGAACAAACCCTAAACCCTAAACCCTAAACCCTAAACCCTAAACCCTAAACCCTAAACCCTAAACCCTAAACCCTAAACCCTAAACCCTAAACCCTAAACCCTAGACCCTAAACCTAAACCCAAAACCCTAGGTGGTCACGGATCGCTCGCAGCTAAGGGGGCCGAAGGGGGTTCAGGTGTTGGAGCTTCGGGGTTTAGGGTTTTGGGGGGTTAAACCCGAAGCAGTTTACTTAGTTGCTGAGTTCATAGGCCCCCAAAAAGTGTACACTTTTAGTTTTGTATAGTATCCCAAAAAGTGTAAGGTGTGCCCACGCAGCTACTGAGTTTAGGGTACAGTAGAGTGAATGTTTACTGCATCAACGCAACCCTTGTCGCAAAGATCCCTGCTAGGCCTAAGTTTCGTCTTCTACTATTTGCTTCAGAAACTCAAAAAATCAAAGAACATAATCCTTATATTGCTCTAATGAGGCAGAATGCTTTTTCGGGGCGATGGTTCTTAAGCAATAGTAGCTTTGCGCCGTTTCTGCACGAATTCGTCCCAAGGGCTTTAGAATTTCAGACACAGAAGAAGAGGAGCCCCTCAAGTGCACAGAAGAAGGGGAGCCTATACCCTAAACCCTAAACCCCGAACCCCAAACCCTAAACCCTGGGGTGGCAAGGCTTGGGCTAGGGCCGGGCGGCAGCAGTTCCACATAGCGCTTGCCGAGGGTCTTCAAGTTCAACTCCTTTAGGGTTTAGGGTTTAGGGTTTAGGGTTTAGGGTTTAGGGTTTAGGGTTTGGGGCCTTAAGCCCTTAAGACCCCAAACCCGGGACCCTAAACCCTAACAACCTGAACCCTTAAGACCCTAAAACCCTAGATTCAACCCTAAACCCCTCAGACTCTAAACCCTTAATCCTAAAGACTCCTAACAGCCCTAAACCCCAAAGCCTAGTTGAACCCCAAACCCTTCAACATTAATAAGGTCCCACTTGCTTCAAGGGTTGCGAATGGAAGCTTGTACAAGTGCCTCAGGAACAGCGACTCAAGGTTAGGGTTTCGGGTCTAGGGTTTAAGGTTTTCGAGGTTTAGGGTTTAGGGTTTTGGGGTTCTGCCACCCAATGACAGCCCACTGCCCTTCCTGAGCCAAAAGAACGTGAATGCTGAACGAACCCCTAAACCCTAAACCCTAAACCGGGCTCGCAAATCTGGATAATGTAAGTCTCCCGGTCGTAGTTTTGAAGCTGTTCTTGAAGCACTTAAGCTTCCATTCGCAATCCTTGAAGCAAGTGGGACATTATTAATGCTGAAGGGTTTGGGGTTCAACTAGGCTTTGGGGTTTAGGGCTGTTAGGAGTCTTTAGGATTAAGGGTTTAGGGTCTGAGGGGTTTAGGGTTGAATCTAAGATTTTAGGGTCTTAAGGGTTTAGGCTGTTAGGGTTTAGGGTCCCGGGTTTGGGGTCTTAAGGGCTTAAGGCCCCAAACCCTAAACCCTAAACCCTAAACCCTAAACCCTAAACCCTAAACCATAAAACCTGAACCGCTTCAGGCTTTAGCAAGGGTTTGGAAGCCTTGGGGTTCACACTGTGAGAGTTCAGCTCCCAGAGCCGCAGTATCCTGACTTATTCGGGTTCTTGAGGGAGGGTTTAGGGTTTAGGGTTTAGGGTTTAGGGTTTAGGGTTTAGGGTTTAGGGTTTAGGGTTTAGACTTATTTTCAGCTCACCCCACTCGTCGTACCCCTTGAAGGACTTGTACAAGCAACAGCCCAGTATGCATGGCAATGGGATTCCTCATCGACACTGTCCTCCCGGCAAGGAGCCCTAACTGTACGCGTTTAGGGTTTAGGGTTTAGGGCTTAGGGTTTAGGGTTTAGAGTTTAGGGTCCCTAAACCCTAAACCCTAAACCCTGAACCCACATGACACATGTGCTTCTAGAGAGGTGAGTTGGCACACTAGCGCGCCCAAGTAACCCCATGCTCGGGTTCAGAGCTTAGGATCCTAAACCCTAAGCCCTACATCCTATAAACCCTGTAAACACTAAACAACCATAAACCCCGTAAACCCTATAAACCCTATAAACCCTAAAACCCTTAAAACACCTATAAACCCTATAAACCCTGTAAACCTTATAAACCCTATAAACCCTATAAACCCTATAAACCCTATAAACCCTATAAACCCTGTAAACCTTATAAACCCTATAAACCAAAAAAACCTTATAAACTCCATAGACCCTATCAACCCAAAAAAACCCTAATTCCCTAGGCTTCGTCTCTCCTGGCGTGCCGCTGTTGCCCGCCAAGGGTCCTGCATCCAGATCAGCGCCTCGCCTTCCCGCAACGACGGTGGCTTATTTACGAAACCCAAAGGATCCATGTACCTTAGGGTTTAGGGTTTAGGGTTTAGGGTTTAGGGTTTAGGGCGTATATAGTATATACTTGGGCCTTAAAGGGGTTCCTATATAGTAGCTTTAGGGCCCAAGAATATACTATATAGGTACATGGATCCTTTGGGAAAATAAGGCCAAACAAGCACTTTTTCCAAGCGCAAAAAGAAGCAGTATGCGCATAAAAAGCTACTTGAACTTTAGGGACTGATGTCGTGCAGAAATCTGAAAGACTGAGGCTCTCTCTCTTTCTCTCTCTCTCTCGCTCGCTCTCTTTAGGTCCAAAGGACACGAGCCTTGCCAGGCAACCCTAAGCCTAAATCCTAAACGCTACACCCCAAAGACCTAAAGTGGTTGAACCCCATAAGCCCATGGAGGGGTTGAAGATTTTGGGGTTTGGGGTTTAGGGTTTGGGGTTTAGGGTTTAGGGTTTAGGGTTTAGGGTTTAGGAGGTTAGGGCCGAGTAGCCACACTAGAATAAGGGTCCTCGGGGGTCCAGGGAAGCAGAGCAAGGCTGTCTAAGGGCTCCACGCTCAACCCTAAACCTACGCGAAGGTTCAGGGCATTGCAATCTGAATGAGAGGTGTAGGTTTAGGGTTTAGGGTTTAGGGTTTAGGGTTTAGGGTTTAGGGTTTAGGGTTTAGGGTTTAGGGTTTAGGGTTTAGGGTTTAGGGTTTAGGGCTTAGGGTTTAGGGCTTAGGGCTTAGGGTTTGGGGTTTGGGGTTTAGGGTTTAGGGTGTAATTCCAACCCACGTTTAAGCCCCTCGCGTGCCCTGACATGGTTGGAATGGGGACTACAGGCACAGTGATCATACCCAAGTACATGCACCACTACAATCTGAAACCCACTTGGCCAGGTTGCTAAAATTCCTCCCCCGAAACCTCAACTCCTGTTCCCTTTTTTGGGCAAACAACGTTGACACCGGTAAATTCTATCGGTACCGCAACATGAGACCATAATCTTTTTGGCTTCAGGGCCTCCCAAAAATGAAAGATAGTATCCCCATATTGACCTGACAGGGAAGAGCATTTCTATTTTTGTTTCTTCTTTATTCGTTTATCTTTTTTTGTTGGCGGGGGGGAGGGGGGGGTCGTAAGCAAGTAGTAGTTCGCCTCGGCTTCCTGCCGAGAAGCGTCTGGAACAAGCAGACCTGGATCGGGCCTCCTTCCCCCTAACTGCAAACCAATGCTGTGGAGGGTCCCCGCCTCCCCCCGCCCCCCGCCCACCCCCCCACCCCCCCCCCCCCCCCCCCCCCCCCCCCCCCCCCCCCCCCCCCCCTTCTGCCCTTCCTCCCCTTTTTTTGCGAAACCCTCTTTCCTCCTTTCCTGTCCTGGGGCCGGCCCGGCTGCCGAGGCGGCGCGCGCAAGCGTTTACAATTATTGAGGGTTTAGGGATTACAGGGTCTTAGGACCTTCGATTTCTATGGCTGGCCAGCTCCCTGGGTTTGGGGATCTAGGCTTGTGTGGGCTTTGGGGCTTAGAAGCCGTAAACTTGGCTGCACTTAGGAGGGTAGCAAAAAACTAAACTTTTAGCTGCCTTATTAAGAAACCCAAGAAACCCAAAAAAGCTAAAGATCTAAAGTTACAGTAAAGCGCCACAAAGTAAAGCCCCATAGGGTTTAGGGTTTCAGTGCTTTAGGTTGTGGGGTTTGGGGCTCAAGAGACAGGAACATATGGTTTAGGCTATGAGCCCAACCCCCTGCAGGGGGTCTTGTTGGGACCTTTTTTCGCCGCAGAGGGTCCGGGCACAGCCGCTGTCCACGAACGCTCCCGCAGGCCCAATTCCCCTAAAGGACCCATGTACCTGTATAGTATATACTTGGGCCTTAGAGGGGTTCCTATATAGTAGCTTTAGGGCCCAAGAATATACTACGTATATAGGTACATGAATCCTTTGGGCCCCCAATTGGGATTAGAGTTCAAGGTTTTGGCTTCGGGGCGCTGGGTTTAGACAGCTTAGGGTTTATAGGGTGTACTTGGAGTTTCATGGTACTTAGTAACCCCATTGCAACTGTACTTATAACCCAATTAAAACTCTATTGGGGTACCTAAGGGGCTTATAAGTGGGTTATAAGTACCCCTGAACCTCCAAGTAGGGTTTATAGGGTTTAGAGCTCAAGGTTGAGGGCACTAACCCCCTCCCTACATGCCGTAGAATCCAGGCATATATCAGAAAACCCTTGTAAATGGAGTCTAGGGTTTAGGGTTTAGGGGTTAGGAAGGCAGGCAGGAAGTGGAAGGCAGGCTGTGTGTTTTTTGGAGCGAGCCTAGACCCTAAACATTAAACCCTAAACCCTAAACCCCAAACCCTAAACCCTACACCCTAAACGGCTGGACTTCCCCCCAGGAAAGCTTGCACAGAGACGGGAGTCGAACCTAAGCCCCCACATGCTAAGGTGCCCGAAGGGGCGCCTGAGGTTCAGGGTTTAGGGTTTAGGGTTTAGGGTTTAGGGTTTAGGGTTTAGGGTTTTGGGAGGGTTTAGGCTTCGGAGTTTTTTGGGGCTCACAGGGTTGAGGGCTTTCAGTTCAGGACGTTCAGGGTTGCTAGGGTTTACAGGGATTGCAGGATTTGGAAAGCTTGGGGTTTAGGGTTTATAGGATTTGTAGGAGTTGCAGAGGTTTGGGCCGTTGGCACGTCGATCACGGCTGCGCTGACGTGCTTGGCTGCGTCGAAGACCCTAAACCCTAAACCCTAAACCCCAAACCTTAAACCCTAAACCGCAAAGGTGTAGGAAGTATCAATCCTTATCAAGCCCCAAACTCCTACGAATGCTTGCAGTCTTTGCAGGCCTGAACACCGGTATAGGGTTTAGGGTTTAACTAGGGTTTAGGGTTTGGGGTTTGGGGTTTAGGGTTTAGGGTTTAGGGTTCAGTAATCTTAGAGCCATGCATGGTGCAAAGGCTACCGAGGCTACTGCTCCGGGCTCTTTGGCCCCGGTGTACGCTCCTCTCTGCGTCCGTTTTGGGTGTGTGTGGGGTAGTTTAGGGTTTAGGGTTTAGGGTTTAGGGTTTAGGGTCTAGGGTTTAGGGTTTAGGCTTTAGGGTTAGAGTTTCGGGTTTAGGGTCAGTTCCTGCAGTCGCTTCGCATGAAAGATGCGGAGTGCTTGTGAAAGACGCACAAATCTGCAGATGCTTGATGGGTACCAAACCTTCAAAAAACGTTCTCAAGCATCTTCCGCTTCAACCCAATAAGGGCAAACAACAAAATATACCCCCAAGGGCCTATCCCGTAAAGCCTTTCGGTAGTTTGGACCCTGACGCAGGACGGGATGTACCCCAATGCACCCTAATTCAACACAAAAACAGTAAACTCCCATCCCTAAACCCCCGAAAAGCCCAATCCTCCTACCCTGCACCCCTAAACCCTAAACCCTAAA
Organism: Symbiodinium natans; assembly: GCA_905221605.1. NCBI lineage: Eukaryota > Dinophyceae > Suessiales > Symbiodiniaceae > Symbiodinium > Symbiodinium natans. The sequence continues at coordinate 696,709 of CAJNDS010002468.1, read as the reverse complement.
CCGATGAACCCACTAAACCCCAAACCCCAAACCCTAAACCCAAAACCCAAAACCCCAAACCCTAAACCCAAACCCCCAAACCCTAAACCCAAGACCCTAAACCCTGAACCCTGAACCCTGAACCCTGAACCCTGAACCCTGAAGCCTAAAGCCTAAAGCCTAAAGCCTAAAGCCTAAAGCCTAAAGCCTAAAGCCTAAAGCCTAAAGCCTAAAGCCTACAGCCTACAGCCTAAAGCCTAAAGCCTAAAGCCGAAAGCCGAAAGCCTAAAGCCTAACCCTAAACACTAAACCCTAAACCCTTGCACCGCACAGGGAAGCGTGCAATTGAGATGGCTTCGGGAATCAGAAGCCGGCGGCTTCAAACGCCTCACGCACGCAAGCAGCTGAAAGGGCTCGGTTTAGGGTTTAGGGTCTAGGGTCTAGGGTTTGGGGTTTAGGGTTTAGAGTTTAGGAATCTTCCCTAACTCATGTATTCACAGGATTTAGAAGGGTTTAGGGTTTTGGGCCTAGAACGTTTAGACTCTATGGTGTAACATGCTCATGGAGATCCGAATGTTATTGAAAGAAAGTTCCCTTGGTCAAGGGTACTGGGACCAAATGGCGTAGGGTTCGGACCCCCGACCCTAAACCCTAAACCCTAAACCCTAAACCCTAAACCCTAAACCCTAAACCCTAAACCCGAGAAGCCCCCACGTGTGGCATCGTGGCTCAAAAAAATAAGGTCAGGTTTAGGGGCTGAGGATTCTATATAGGGGTTGAGGGTATAACTCATATGGGGTATAACTTTCCTGGGTTACATACCCCCCCTTGAACCCACCTGTTTAAGGATAAGGACCCTGTAATCCAAAAACCCTAAAACCTAAACCCTAAACCCTACACCCTAAAACCTAAACCCTAAACCCTAAACCCTAAACGTGGTCATACGTGGTCATCAATTGCAACCCTAGACCGCACCTGCATCAGCCGTAGAGGGATCAGGTCAGCCTCAAGCAGCCTGAGAGCGTCGGAATAATTGGGGGTGAGGGTTTTGGGTTTAGGGTGAGTATGGATGGCGGATTGAGGGGTAATGTTACGTGTTTGGGGAGTTTCGGTCTGGGGTACTGGCTTTGGGCGGGGGGGGGGGGGGGGGGGGGTGGGGCGGGGGGTCAGAGTTTGGGTGTTGATGGCTTCGTCTTTGCATTGAAGTTTATGGGCTCAGGGTTTGCGAGTTTCCTATGCAACCCAAGAACAAACAGGGTACTCCTTTCAATCTAATTAGGGTTTTGAGGTTCCTAAACCCCAAGGCCCCAAACCCTAAACTCTGAAACCTCGAAATCCCGAACACCTTGGCCAAGACATTGTAGTTCCGATCCCTGGAATCCTAAAGACTCAAACCTAAACGGCCTGGGGTTCAGGGCTTGGGGTCTGAGCTTTCAGATCTCAGAGTTGGGCTCAGGGTTGGGTTTAGAGTTGAGGGTGTTAGGGAAGAAACCCCCTCGCCAACTTGATTCAAAAGCATAGCTGAATACCCTGCAACCTCTGAACCTCACCCCTTAGGCTTTGTGGATTTTTATATGGGCTGAAGGCAGAAAGAAAGGCGCAAATTCGAAATCCTCCACCCCAAGCCCTAAACCCTAAAACCTAGGGTTTAGGGTTTAGGGTTTAGGGTTGCCCTAAACCCTAAATCCTACAACCCTTGAACCTCACCCCTCCCGAGCCGGGTGGCTCCAAAGCGCTTCGGAGCTCGACGAACTTCTGATTGGCTTCCTGGCTTCTGAAGGCAGGTTTAAAAGGGCCCTAAACCCTAAACCCTAAACCCCAAACCCTAAACCCTAAAACCCCTAAACGGTGAGGGTTTAGGGTTGTAGGGGGGGGGGGGGGGGGGCTCAGCACTGGAGGGCACCGGGTGTAGGGTGTAGGGGTTAAGGTTTAGGGTTTAGGGTTTAGGGCTTAGGGCTCCGGGTGGCCGTTCTCGGCCGCCCAAATGAGGGCGGTCATGCCTCAGACACACCAAACAATTTGCAACGAAGGCCTCCCCGACTTCGCCGCCTCAACCGCTCGGTGCTCCGATGCAGAGGAGGACGCTCTTCGGAACATGCCTCGTCCATCCGAGGCCGCGGCCATTCTTTCCTTGAACGTCCTGGCACAAAATCGACAGCATCCGCATAAGACTCAAAGAAAAGGCACCTCCCTCTTCGAGCTTTGAACGTCTCTTCCAGAACCAGTCCTAAAACCTGAGGTTCCCTCGATTTCCTTTGCACTCACTGTCTGACCACATGGGACGTAGTTGTGCGATAGTGTGTGATTTGTGGCGGCTACGTTCTGGAAAGCACTCCGGATGTCGGCCGGCGGCCGGAATAACGTTCGGCACGCCCAGCATCTCGCAAGCCGAAAGATCTCGAAGTCGAGAAGTTCCGACAAGTGACAAGTCGGAAAGCGGCGAACGCAAGAAGTCGGCCAGTGGACACATCGAGTCCAGCATTCGAAGGGGCGATGGCTTTGAGGGTCGGGGTTTGAGGTGTTTTCAGGGTCCAGTTTAGGGTTTAGGGTTTAGGGTTTAGGGTTTAGGGTTTAGGGTTTAGGGTTTAGGGTTGAGGGTTCAGGCTTTAGGCTTTAACTTTGATCACAGCTGAGGAGTTTGGGGCTTAGGGCTTGGAAGAGTTAAGAGTTCTGGGGTTTTGGGGATTGGGTTAGGGTTTAGGGCTAGGGGTTAGGGTTTTGGGGGTTGGTTTAGGGTTCAGGGTTTGGGGCTTATCAGGCTTTAGTTTTTAGGGTTAGTAATGGCTAGAGCTCGGCCCTTGAGACCCCAAACGTTCAAGGGTTCAGGGTTTAGGGTTTAGGGTTCAGGGTTTAGGGTTTAGGGTTTAGGGTTTAGGGTTTAGGGTTTAGGGTTTAGGGTTTAGGGTTTAGGGTTTAGGGTTTAGGGTTTAGGGTTTAGGGTTTAGGGTTTAGGGGTTAGGGGTTAGGGTTTAGGGTTTAGATTTTAGGGTTTAGGGTTTAACTTTGATCACAGCTGAGGAGTTTGGGGCTTAGGGCTTGGAAGAGTTAAGAGTTCTGGGGTTTTGGGGATTGGGTTAGGGTTTAGGGCTAGGGGTTAGGGTTTTGGGGGTTGGTTTAGGGTTCAGGGTTTGGGGCTTATCAGGCTTTAGTTTTTAGGGTTAGTAATGGCTAGAGCTCGGCCCTTGAGACCCCAAACGTTCAAGGGTTCAGGGTTTAGGGTTTAGGGTTCGGGTTTAGGGTTTAGGGTTTAGGGTTTAGGGTTTAGGGTTTAGGGTTTAGGGTTTAGGGTTTAGGGTTTAGGGTTTAGGGTTCAGGGTTCAGGGTTTAGGGTTTACGGTTTAGGGTTTAGGGTTTAGGGTTTAGGGTTTAAGTTTAGGGATAGGGTGTAGGGTTTCGAGTTTGAGGGCTTAGGGTTTCGGTTTGCCGAAAACCGGCGCAGCCGCCTGCTTCGCCGCAGGATCAGCGTGGCGGTCAGGGTGCCAGCGCCTTGGCTGAGGAGTTTCATGCTTAAACAAGGGTTTAGGGTTTAGGGTTTAGGGTTTAGGGATTTAGGGTTTAGGGATTTCGGGATTTAGGGTTTAGGGTTAGTTGCATGGTCCCTTAATATGGGCCCTGAAAAGGGGACGCCTTGTATCTTAGGATAACTACATGGTCCCTTAATATGGGCCCTTCTTGCATCTTAGGGTAGTTACATGGCCCCTTAGTACGCCCTCAAAAGGGGGCCCCTGATATGCCCCTTATATACCCTATTCGCCTCGGCTTCCTGCCAAAAACGTCTGGAACAAGCAGACCTGGATCCGGCCTCCTTCCCCCGAACCCAACCCTTCACCGGCTGGAGTTTGTGACGCCGCTTGCTTGGAGCCCCCCCTCCCCCCCCCTCCTTCTCCGCAAGCGTTTACAGTTAAACCCAAGATCGCACACATCACAACCCTTTAAAGAAGGCAAGGGCCCAGATTAAGGGCCCATATAACTACCCCAGACACTTTGGGACTGGGTATCAACTTTAGGGGTACATGGTTGAGCCTTTCCCCAACCCGAAATCCTAAACCCAACCCTACACCCCAATCCCTCACCCCAAACTCCAACACCCAAGCCCCAAACCCAAACCCAAACGCCTTGAGGTACACCCACTAACCCCTGAGCCCTCAACCCCTAAACCCTAAACCCGAAACCCTAAACCCCAACACCCCTAAACCCCAAACCCTAATCCCGAAACCCGAAACCCTAAAC
>CAJNDS010002468.1:662500-687500 GCA_905221605.1 Symbiodinium natans | reverse complement strand
TCAACTAGTCGAAAAAGATTGGCATCTTAGAGGCGATTGTGGGATGGGGTCTTGGCTGCACTCAGGAGGGTGGCTATAAATTAAACTTTTAGCTGCCTTAATCAGAAACCCAATAAACCCCAAAAAGGTAAGGATCTAAAGTTACAGTAAAGTACCACAAAGGGGTTTAGGGGCATGATTTGAGATGTTCCCCCTTATGCTAACAGTCCTTAGCAGGAATTCTTGTACACCCTAAACCCTTCAACCCTAAAGCCTTAAACCCTTTAACCCTAAACCTCTTTAAAACCCTTAAAAACCCTTAAACCCTTAACCCTGAAAGCCCAAAACCCCCTAAACCCTTACACCCCTAATCTCTAAACCCCCTAAACCCCTGAACCCGACAATTAACCCCAAACCCTGTAAACCCTTGAGCCCCAAAACCCCCTAAACCCCATAAACCTCCTTAAACCCTAAACCTCTTAAACAAACTCTCAAAAACCCTTGAAAAAACCTTTAAAGACCCGTAAAAAAAGCCCTTAAATCCCTTAACCCCCCCCCCCAAAAAAAAAAAATCACAGAAACCTGCCGTAAATAAAGCCCTTAAACCCCTTAACACCCCTTAAAAGCCATACAAAAAGCCCTTAAACCCCTTAACCCCCCCCCCCCAAAAAAAAAAAAAAAAAAACTCGCAGAACCCTAAACCCTAAACCCTAAACCCCTTCAGACCCCCTTAAGAAACCTGCAGCCCCCCCAGCGCCCATGCCGAGGGGTTGGCTCTTGGGAGCTGCCTTGCCTGGATCCGGGGACACCGAAACCCGAAACCCGAAAACCGAAACCCTAAACTCTAAACCCTAGCCCTAAACCCTAAACCCTAAACCCTAAACCCTAAACCCTAAACCCTAAACCCTAAACCCTAAACCCTAAACCCTAAACCCTAAACCCTAAACCCTAAACCCTAAACCCTAAACCCTAAACCCTAACCCTAAACCCTAAACCCGAATCCCTAAACCGACCCGTTTAAGCATTTAAGGCCGAGGGAGTTGAGGGATTTTCAGGTTTAGGGCTCAGGCTTTAGGGCTTTAAGGTTGAGGGGTGTAGGGTTTAGGGTTTTAAGGTTAAGGAATTCAGGGTTTTGGGTTTAGGCTTTAATTTAAGGTTGAGTGATTTAGGATTTAGGCTTCAGGGCTTTGGGCAGCAGGCTTGAGGGTTCAGGGCTGAGGTTTTAGGATCCGGGGTTTATGTAGGGTCCAGGGTGTTGGGTTGAAGGTCATGGGTCTAGGTAATTAGGGTCTTTAGGGTGCTGGGTTGTGAAGTGACCAGGTGCCTAAACAAAGCACCCTCAGCCTACCAAGGCTGAGCCCTCAGCCTACCAAGGCTGCTTTTGGGTTTTTTTTGGGCTTTGGGACAACGGCGCCTTCAGCTACCAGATCAGTGCTGACCCTGAAACTCCGCGCCACAAACCCTCAACCCAAAACCCAAAACCCAAAAAAGCACACTGGCCTTAGGCTTTGGGGGAGTGGGTGCTTTCATGGGATCTCCTGCGCTCCCCCTACATTGGTGCAAACAGCTCTTAACTAAACCCTAAACCCTAAGCCCTAAAACCAAAACAGCTGCTGTCAAGTTCCGAAAGCATCGGGTAACCCGAGGCCCTCACCCCAAACTCTAGGCCCCAAACCCGAAGCGGCTCCAACAGGCTCTGTTCGCGTGCTCTTGGGGGGGGGGGGGGGGGGTTAGGGTTTACAGTAGGGTTTAGGGTCTAGGGTCTGGGATTTGGGGTTTGGGGTTTGGGGTTTAGGGTTTAGCGTTTAGGGTTTATGGCTTGGGATGTTTTAGGATGTTTAGATTGATGTGCTTTGCAAACCTTCAACAATCCCTCGCGCCGGCCTTTGGCACGCTTAGCTGCACGGCTCTCCGCGACCTCCCACATACCCTATAGTCACTAGTCGGCACTGGGATTCGTATTGGTTCATGGTTTGAGGGTGAAAACCCTAAACCCTAAACCCTAAACCCAAAAACCCTAAACCCTATTGGGTTCAGGGTTTATGATTTAGGGGTTCAGGGCCGATAGAGTTGAGAATCTTGGGGGTTTTAGGTAAAGTTTGGCTTGCTGGCTGCATTGTCTGAGTTGATCTAGCGGAGAAAAAAGAATCTTCGGGTCTTTAGGGTTTAAGGTTTAGGGCAGGCTGCAGTGCTGCAAAGGTTGTTGCTTGCCTACTGAGCACCTACACCTGAGTTGGGGCCTTCTGCACGAAACTGCAGATGCTTGATCCGCCGAGCGGCAAGAATGCTACATCCTTGACCAAAATGGGTGGTTGTCAAAATTATGATCCCTTTCGGGGTGGCCTAAATATTAGGTGCCGTATCATCATAGGGATCCAAAAAGGGACCCTAATTTTGACAATCACCCAACATGTCAACATTCTTAAGAAAACCGATAAGCTGAAGGCGTCAAGTCCAGGTACTTAGCCAGCAGAAGCCAACGAATGGTGCCTGAGTTGCGGATCCCTAAACCCTAAGCTCTAAACCCTAAAGACCTAAAACCCTCTCATATCTGATACACCCTATAACCTCACATTTACAGAAATCAAGCCCTAACCTCCAAAGCCCAAACCCTAAACCCATAAACATCGCAAACCGTGAGCCCCAAATCCTGAAACCTCTGAAGCCCTAAGCCCTAAACCCTCAGACCTTTGTCGCCCAAAATCATGAACCCTAAACCCCTAAACCCCCAAAAGCCAAAGGCTGTGCCCCTAAACCCTAAACCCGAAATCCTAAACCCCGAGCTCTCGAGAGGTGCGCGCTTGGGAATCCACAGGGCCTCGTCGACATACTCCGATGCGATGCTGATCTCTTCATCCTCCCATGTGGGTAGTTTCCTAAATTAGGGTCCCTTTTTGGGTCCCCATTATAAGGCGGCACCCTGTAAAAAGGGGATCCCAAAAAGGGACCCTAATTTAGAAAACTACCCATGTGCGTTTAGGGGTTGAGGTCTGAGTCTAGGGTTTAGGGTTCTATGGCTTATGGTTTAGGGTTCTGTGGTTTAGGGTTAAGGGCTTTGCAGGGTTTCAGGGCGTTTTGGGAACTTGGAGATTGTGAGGATTTCAGGGTCGAAGTGCAGGACTATGACAGGACAATGTGCCCGCCACATTGTTCAAAAGGACCCCTCTGCTCAGCCGGATCACTTGTAGGTGTCGACTACATAATCGGTTTCTGCTTCATTCACCAACAACCCTACATCCACGACTCAGAAAGCTCCTAGCTTCACCCTAAACCCTAAACCCTAAACCAATCCTAAACCCTAAACCCTAAACCCTAGCACGCCTGAGACAGCCCCTAGGAGAAAGCTAGCAGGCCTTCTTCCACTTCTTCGTCTCCTCATCGAACCGACACCACACCTGCCACACCAGGAAAGGTGTTTGACAGCAGTACGTACGAAGCAGGGTTTAGGGTTTAGGGTTTAGGGTTTGGGGTTTGGGGTTTAGGGTTTCCCTAAACCCTAAACTTGGGATGTTCCCCCCCCCCCCCCTTATACTAACAGTCCTTAGGTGGGATGATGGTACCCCCCTACTATAATCCCTATTAAGGGCTGCTAGTTTCAGGGGGAGCATCCCAACCCTAATCCCTAAACTGTGTAAGAGGAACAGCCATGGTCCCCAGGTTGCTACCTTCTGCGAAAAGCTTGGCTTGAACTGGGTTTAGGGCAGTTTAGGGTTTAGGGTTTAGGGTTTAGGGTTTAGGGTTTGGGGTTTAGGGTTTAGGGTTTAGCGTTTGAGTTTTGGGTTTAGGGTTTTTAGGGTTTATTAGGGGTTAGGGTTTAGGGTTTAGGGTAGGCCCCTGAACCTATCAGGAGTCAGGAGTATGCTGCAGTCCTTACAGAGCCGGCTCCCACAAGAGGGCCCTGAAACCTGAACCCTAAAACCCACAAAAGGGCCCTACCTTTGAACAAGGAATACCTACCGTAAACACAAAGAACTTTTCGAGATTCAACGTCAAGCTTGTGTTTCCTCACAACTGTCCTTCAGCAATCCCTCAACCTAAACCCCAAACCTCAAACGAGGCCTCTTGAAGGCATCCAGGGGGGGTTTCCGGAAAAAAAAGTCCTAAACCCGGAATCCCATTTCTTGGCAAGTTCTAGCTACCCACGCAATCTGAACCCTAGAGCCCCCGTACTCTAGCTACTGATTACCCAAACCCTGGAAAACTTGAAATCTAAGCCGCCTAACCCCCGATCTCCAAACTCTACGCCAACCCTAAGCCCTAAGCCCTAAGCCCTCAAGCCCTCAAGCCCTTAGCCCTAAGCCCTAAGCCCTAAACCCTAAACCCTAAACCCTAAACCCTAAACCCTAAACCCTAAACCCTAAACCCTCACTTAGGAAGCACGGCTTCCGCCTGCATCTTGTCGGGCTGCGCTCCCAGGTGCCTCGGCTGGCAGGAACTCTTTCGGGCAAGAGCCTTCTTATAAGGGTTCTCTAAGCCACTTAAGCCCTAGCCCTAAACCCTAAACCCTAAACCCTAAACCCTAAACCCTAAACCCTAAACCCTAAACCCTAAACCCCAAACCCTAAACCCTAAACCCTTTGCAAACCTGCTGCAGGACTTTTGAGGCTCATTTCGGGCTCAGGGCTGTCGGCATTTTTCAAGTTTCAGGGTGTGGCAGAGTCGTTGAAAGGGTTTGAGGTGCTTGCAGGGTGTAGTGTTCGGGGCTGAAGTCCAACAGTTGAGGGTTTAGGGTTTAGGGTTTAGGTCTTGGGGTCTAGTGCTTTAGGGTTTGGGGTTTCGGCTTTTAAGACAAGGGTTGAAGTCGAAGGGATCAGGGTTTGGGGTCTTGGGATTTCGTCTTTAAAGGCTATCAATAAGGAATCATGGGTCAGGGTCGGGGGGGCTCAAGGCTTCCAGGGTCTAGAGGTGTGAAAGGCTTCAGGTCCGCGGGTCTGCAGGGTACGGGGTTAGGCCTACCGGTTTAGGGTTTAGGTTTAGGGCCTACAGGTTTAGGGCTTGCAGGTTCAGGCTTTAAGGCTTTAGGGCCTGCGGGTTTAGCATCTGCTGTGCCAGTGGAGGTTTGCAGGATGAGATGGTCTTTTTCGCCGCAAGTCGTGCTTTTCTTAAGTAGGGCCCGGGGGGTTTAGGGTTCATGGAATTTCAATAGAGTTGCGGGTTGAGGGTTTACAGGGTTTAGTTCAGGTTTGGGGTTCAAGGTTCCCCTAAGGGCTTACTCAGGTTTTTTTTTGGGGGCTAGGCCCTGTTACAGCCCTCAACCCCATAAGCCCTACATGGGTTTTGGGTTTGGAGTTTGGGGTTTCTGGGGTGTTTAAGGTTTAGGGCTTAGTGTTTCGGAAGAAGCGCCCTGCATATTCTGCTGCTCTTTGCCAGCGCCCTATGGCAGACCTGCAGAATGGGTACAGTTTAGGGCTTCCAAAATCATGTTAAGAGTTCTAAAGCAGCCCATATTCTTGAGTCCTAACCCCTACTTCCGGAAGGCCTAGCCCTATATATTAAACCCAGAAGCCCTAAACCCCAAACCCTAAACCCTAAACCTTAAACCTTAACACAGAAGCCCTGACAGCCCCTAGAGAGGGCCACGAGGGGCCCGATTTCTGCCATTTGCAGCCAAGTGCTTCTGTGGACAGAAAAGGAAACCCGCGCTTCCTGCAGGCAGGGTGTAGGGTTTAGGGTTTAGGGTTTATAGGGTTTATAGGGTTTATAGGGTTTAGGGTTTAGGGTTTAGGGTTTAGGGTTTAGGGTTTAGGGTTTAGGGTTTAGGGTTTAGGGTTTAGGGTTTAGGGGCAAAGAGCCCTACAGTATGCAACCCTCACAAAGAGAAAGAGTTAGAACAAACCCTAAAGCAAAAATCATCCTAGACCCAAAGCCTTAAAGAACCCATCGCACCAAGCAAACAAAACAGCCTTAACAACTACACCCAACTCCCCAAACCCTAAACCTTAATCGTTATATCCCAAAACCCCAAACCGTGTAGAAACCCTAAATGCCCAGACCGTGAACTCTAAACCCTAAACCCTAATCCCTAATCCCTAAACCCTAAACCCTAAACCCTAAACCCTAAACCCTAAACCAACCCCCCCATCGCTCCTCGAAAGTGGCTGTCGCGCACGGAGTTGCTGCCCACACACCAGCGGCCCATCTGAGCTACTGTAAAGTTCATAGGGTTTTTTTAGGGTTTAGGGTTTATAGGGTTTATAGGGTTTATAGGGTTTATAGGGTTTATAGGGTTTAGGGTTTAGGGTTTAGGGTTTAAGGTTTAAGGTTATAAAGGAAGGTGGCCTCTTTATCTGTTACCCTTGTCCATAATATAGTCCCCGAGATACCCTAATAAGACCCCCCCCCCCCTGCAAAACAGAAACCCTACTTAAAAAGACCACCAACCCATGTAAGATTTAGGGTTTAGGATTTAAGGTGTTAAAGGTCTTAGGGGTTTCAGGGGCTTCAGGGGTTTAGGGTGTTAGGGTTTAAGTGGTTAGGGTTTCAGGGTCTTAGGGTTGTAGCGTTTTTGGGTTTTGGGGTTGTGTCAGGATGGCCCTGAAAAGCCTCTCTGCACATATTCCTGAAGATGATCTTATTCAGCTCAATAAGTGAAAAAATCGAAAGACATCCCAAGACCTATACCAGCTAAAGGGGTTATATGAGGGCTACCCAAATCCGGTTTCGGTTGTAGCTTCACAACATCGGTTTTAGGGGCTAAGAGGGTCAAGGGTTTACATGGGTGTCTTTGTGCACATAAGGCCGCTTCATGTTCACTTTGACAACAGCTGGAACGGTTTCCATGACATGCGTAGCTGCAGGCCCGTCTGGACGCAATGCGGGCCTCACGTCCTTGCAGATGGCTGCTGTGCAGAGGACACCTGATGTTGGGATTTCTGGCTTCCCCTCATTCTGGTCTCGGCTCGGCTATCTGTGCCCAAACACTGTGATATTCGTCACCGGCGATGGTAGCCTCATCGAGCGGCAGGGTTAGCAGCCGGATCGTGCCATCCAGCAGGTCATTGTTGTGTACACCAGTCCTGCTGCTTTTGAGACAAGGCTGTACTGCTCACTAATCAGGCCCAGTGTGGGGGGGGGGGGGGGGGGGGGGGAGGGCTCTTCCTAAAACTGGGAAGAGGGTCTCCGATTCCCTAAAGAAGGGTGCCCTTTGTAGGATTGCTGTAAAACGGGACCCCGATTTCTGGAAAGAGCCAAGGCCGGGCCCCTTATCTCACAGATGGACAGATAGGGTATTGTAACTTCCTTACGCAGAACATGTCGTCCTCCTGCATCGCCTGAAGGACATAAACCCTAAACCCTAAACCCTAAACCCTAAACCCTAAACCCTAAACCCTAAACCCTAAACCCTAAACCCTAAATAAACCCTAAATCGTAGGGTTTGGGGTCAGGGCTCGGGAATTTGAGAGTTTGGCGCTTGAGGGTTTTCGGATTCAGGGTTCAGGGTTCCTCTTAAAGTCCATTTGCTGCACGTCACCTACTTGGAGGTTCGGGGTACTTATAACCCAACTCTAACTGTACTTCTAACCCAATTACTACTAGGGTACTTAGGGACTTAGAAGCGGATACACTTATATAAGTACCCTAAACCTAGGGTAGACCCCAAACCCTAAACCCTGATTGGGTTATAAGTACAGTCTTAATTGGGTTGCTAAGTACCCTGAACCTATAAGTAAGGCTCATAGACCAACACGGTTCGGGTGCGAGTTGGGGGGGGGTCAGGGTTGAGGGGTTTAGGGTTTAGGGTTGTGGGGGGTTTAGGCCTGAACCCTAAACCCTAAAGCCCTAAACACTGCTCACGGATCAACGGCTTGGGGGGTCAAGGGTCTCAGCTTTATAGGGCCCATGGGAGTTTAGGGCTCTTTGGGGACTTGAGGTTGCTGGCTTTGGCTTTAGGGCTTAATGGTCTTGGCTTTAGGGGCCTTAGGGTTTAAGGGTTCAAGGCTTTAGGTCTTATGGCTAAGGGCGATAAGGATTTTAAAAGGCGTCTTATGGGTTGATACTACGTCCGAAACCCAAAACCCAAAAACCCTAAACCCTAAACCCACAGGGTAAGGGTACACAAATTGCCAGCTGGGGCGCCTCGTCCGAGTAGATCCAACGCTCCCCGCCGAGCTGCCTCCAGACCTCCCCGGAAGGTTTTGGGGTTTAGGGTCTAGGGTCTAGGGATACTTTTTTGTAGGTGACCTGGGAATCCTGCAAGGAGATTTCTAGCAATAGCCTCCAAAAAAGTAGGTTTCGGGTTCTTAAGGTAGGGTTTTTGGGTGTTAGAGCAAGATAATGAGACTAAGAAGGTCCCAAAGTTCAACGAAGCGGCTAAGCACGCTAGGGCTTAATGTTTTCGGGGTCCGGCTTTCAACCCGTGCCAGGTTTGCCCCGAGAGGGTCTTTGGAGCCCTAAACCCTAAACCCTAAACCCTAAACCCTAAACCCTAAACCCTAAACCCTAAACCCTAAACCCTAAACCCTAAACCCTAAACCCTCTTTGGGGCTTAGGCTCCCGGGCTTGGAGTTTAGGGTTTCGGGTCTAGGAATTCAGGCAGGCGGCCGGGAATCGGTTGCCACGCTCCTCTGGAACAAGGACGTACCTGGTGCCACAGTGTCTCGGCGAAATCTCGACTCACAGCTACAAAGCGTAAGCAATGAGTTTTTTTCCTGAAGAAAACCCCAACCCCGAATCCCCAAACTATCTAGCCCCTTTCGCCAGTAAACCTCAAACCTTATATCCGCCAAACCCTATAAACCCTAAACCCTATAGATCCTATACCTTCGACATAAAACCCTACTAGGTTTCACCAACAACCCAGGATAAACAGGGCACCGTTCTAGGTCGAATTAGGTTCCGAAGAGATCCTAAACCAAAACCAGGAAAGAAGGGTACTGCTCCGCATCCGAGCGTAAACCCGAATCCGTAAACCCTAAACTTGACTCTGAACCCTGGACCCTAATTAACCTTGGCCTCGTAAACCCACAAGAACCTCAACCTTTCTAAACCATATTAGAACAACCCTGAAAAACCCCAAACCTAGGGTTTTGAACCTAGGGTTTAGGGTTTAGGCCCTGAATCCTAAACCCAGAACCCTAAACCCTAACCCGAAAAGACTGCTAGAGGTTGCTGGGGCTCTGGCGCCCCTCAGAGTTTTAAGAATAGTTCATTGTACGCTTCGACCAAACAACGGTTGAGGGTTTAGGGTTCAGGGCAAAGAACTCAAAGTGGCTTTTATCCCTGCAGCAGCATCGCGATGGACGGCAATTTCACGACCTGCTGCTCACCAGACAAATGTGCATACAGAAAAGCCGTTGACATGTCAATCGAAACGAGTGACAACCCCAATAGGGCGCTGAGCGCCAACACCAAACGCAGACTCTCCAACGATGATGTTGGAGAGTACTGGCCCTCACGAACTGCCGGAAGTCCCACGGACTTCAGGTCCTTCAACACGACCCTCGCCCGAAGGCGTCCGTCGTGCTTCCATCACTAAAACCCACCTAGTCGGCAGGATCTTGGTTCCACTAGTCCGCGCAATGAGCCTCGCTCTCTGCGACAGGCCTCCCAACTGCACCCCTGAGAGGATCCAAAAGGCAGAACCCCCAAAGTAGTACCCTATACTACTAATTGTAAATGGGGATCTACTTTTGGATCCTCCAAAGGGGTCTGGGAACATGGTGCAGATTTATTGCGAGCTGAGGTTTAGGGTTTAGGGTTCAGGGTTTAGGGTTTCTAAACCTCTTGCTCACCAAGTCCAATATTCTCATGGCTGAATAGACAGTCATCGCCCTCCTTGCAGGACCCTGAACCCTAAACCCTACACCCTAAACCCTACACCCTAAACCCTAAACCCTAAACCCTAAACCCTAAACCCTAAACCCCAATCCCTAACCATACGCCTGAAGGTTTTCGGAAGTGGCGTGGGGCACATGCCGAAGCAGTGGTTCTGGCCATTGGGCGACGAGACAAACAGCCTGCGCTGGGTTTAGGGTTTAGGGTTTAGGGTTTAGGGTTTAGGGTTTAGGGTTTGGAGTTTGGGGTTTAAGGTTCGGTGTTTAGGGTGTGGGGTGGAGGGCTTGGGGGTTCTGGGCTTTGCATATTGGGTTTTGTTTTGGTGCTTTTGGGTTTGGGGTTGTGGGACTAGGTTGGTTTCGCAAATCCAATCCTTTAGTGGGATCGTCTATCCTTCGCAACCCTGATCTCTATTGATGTCTAAGGTTAAGGACCCTAAACAAGAACAAGGGCTTGGTACGACCAAATACCTGACGATAACAAATATGGGTGTTTACGAAATGCGGGACCCCTTAAAGACCCGCAAATAGTAGGATCCCCTTATAATAAGGACCCCAATAAGGTACACCCTTCATATCGCAAATCCCCAAATATCTCCCGCTGCTGAACGGTCTGCGTAGGCGCACCGGACGACAGGACAAGAAGTCACCTGCACCTCTGATCCCTATGGCTTCTGCCACTGATCCTTCGACCTAGCCCTAAACCCTAAACCCTAAACCCTAAGCCCTAAATCCTAAACCCTAAACCCTAAACCGCACTAACACTAGACCCTCGAAACCCTCAATACCCGAAAGCTCTAGGCCCTCAAATGGGAATACCCATGAATCTGCTGCATTCTCGGATCAGGCCCATCCCTGCTGAGCCACTTTATGCTCAAACCCTGCAGTCTTTGTGGGGTTACAGTGTCCAAGCCGCACCCACCTGAAACCCTGAACCCTAAACCCTTCAACCCCCTCAATCCCAAACCCTAAGCCCGCAAACCCGAAAGCCCGTTTATTGCCACCAGAATCTGAACGGCAAACAGGAAGTTTTTGGGACGCCTCTCCAGCGTCTCCTCTTGCAGAACCTCCTCATGCGAAGAGGGGGGCGAAGGGACACAGGGTTTTGGTTGGGGTTTAGGGTTTAGGGATGTAGACCTTTCAGGGTTTAGGGCCTCAGCGGCTTTAGGGCGTTTCGCCACTTTAGGGCTTATAGGGTTTAGGGTTTAACTGCTCTTCGGCGGCAAGCACCCCGGCCAGGGCAATGCCCCTCAGGACACTGGTTGGAGGGCGGCGATGGTATCAAGATGCCAGGCGGGCCGCCCCGGAGAACCCCTAAATCCTAAACTTTGAACCCCCTGAACCCCCTGAACCCCCTGAACCCCCTAAACCCCCTAATCCCTATGAACCCTATAAACCCTAAACCCTAAACGTTAAACCTTGGCCAACCCGGTGGGCTGTTTAGCATAGGGTCTCTTCTTCGGTCAGGAACCATTTACTTGTCTCAAACCACTTCATCATGTTCAGGAACTGTCTCAACATCCTTGGTCCGTGATGTTGTCCAGAGTTTGCGAATCGAGGTTGGAATGGTTCGGAACGGTTCGGAACGGTTCGGAACGGTTCGGAACGGTTTGGAAGGGGTTCAGGAGTTGGCATGCCGAGGTGTTGCAAGGTCAGAACGGTTCGGAACAACTTCGGGGCAAATAGACCCCGAAAACCTGCAAATAGTTTCCATGGCCATGTTCCTGCAACAGATAAACAGCCCACCGGGCAGCGCAAGTTAAACCCTGAGCCCAAGTACCATGAACTAAGCCGCTTGGCCTCCGGACCCCTGGAGCATAAGCCTCAACCCTGCCAACCTGTCAATGGAGGTTCAGGGTACTTAGTAACCCAATTCGAGTTGAGGGTTTGGGGGTTAATCCCAATTATTACTGCACTTATAACCCAACTATAACCCCATTCGGGAACTTAAGGGCTTTTTGGTTTGTTATGAGTACCCGGAACCTCCAACGTGAACTTGCGGACCTATACAGGCTTTAGGTTTAGAGCATTCGGGCTTTTGGGATTGTTGGGCTTACAATCTCTCTGCGTCCTCACCCGACAAACTTCCTTACGCTCGAAACCAAAAGCTCCAAGCCCTACCTCCTCAGGCCCTTGACACTAAACCCTGAACCCTAGATCCCTCCTGGGCTCTGTTTGCCTGCTTTTTTTGGGGGGGGGGGGGGGGGGGGGTGCGATGTCCAATGCCCAAAGACTAGGAGGTATATCCGGCTAATTTCCGGGGTCTCGGAATCAGTTAACGTCCGAAACCCTAGAAACCCTAAACCCTTAGACCCTCTCAACCCTATGAGCCGTATAAGCCCTAAACTTGAACCCAAGGTTCAGGGTTTAGGGTTTAGGATGCTCCGAACCTCTCAAACTCCCAGAGACCCAGGAACGTCCTCCTCCGGCGCCGCTCCCTCGCCGGTGAGGTCCGCCATCGCTGCCATTGCGGCTGACGGATCCTGAGGGTTTAGGGTTTAGGGTTTAGGGTTTAGGGTTTAGGGTTTAGGGTTTAGGGTTTAGGGTTTAGGGTTTGGGGTGTTCCCAACTCATACTAACAGTCCGTAATTGGGATTCCAATAGGGGAAATCCCCAGTCTCAGGCTTGGTTTCGGATTGAGCAACACTTACTTAGGACACCTAATACACCCTTGGCAGAAGGGGAACATGCCTTAACAATGTGTTCCCTAAACCCCTAAACCACCAAACCCCTATAAACCATGTAACCTCTAACGCCCCACAAGACTGTGCTTGAGGCTCAGGACTAAACCAGACTCAACATGTGGTACCAGTAAATGCGGGAAATATGTTGTTTGAACGCGGGGAAAGCGGTACATCCAATAAACGAAGCATACTTACGGTAGGGTTGAGACTTAACCCGAAAACCCCATAACCCTAAAACCCTAAAAACCCTAAAAACTTTGAAACCCTGAAACATTCTTAGTGTTTGCGGGCCCACGTATGGGGTTTAGGGTATGAGTTAGGCCCCCTGCCTTGCCACTCTGCTCCGCCTCCTCAACCATGCTCCGCAGCAACTCGACATCCCCTCTTGCGTGCGCCTGAGGCTACCTACACTTTTCTAGCTGCTACCATATCACACCCTTAAAACTACCGCATTAACACTGTGGGTTTAGGGTTTAGGGTTTAGGGTTTAGGGTTTAGGGTTTAGGGTTTGGGGTTTGGGGTTTAGAGCGCTGAGCCCGAAACCCAAATAAGTAAGCCTCAACCGTGAGCCCTGAAACTCTGATGCATCTCCGAGCATATAGAAACGCTTCCCTCTCTGGAAACTGACAGATTTGTAGGGTTTGTAGGGTTTTTAGGGTTTTGGGGCTGTAGGGTTTTAGGGTTTGTAGGGTTTGTAGGGTTCGTAGGGTTTGTAGGGTTTGTAGGGTTTGTAGGGAGTTTGGGTTTTTGGGGTTGTAGAGTTTAGGGGGGGGTATATGACCTCAATGTAAAGGTTAATTTGGTGCCCAAGTCAACAAGTTGGCTTGTTGCAGTCCCACAAAGCAACCCCGTACTTGGAGGTTAATATACTTGTCACCCAGTTATAGTTCTAAGTGTAGTTCTAACTTCTAACCCAGTGAAAAGCTCCATAAGGACTGTGATCTCGAACTTCCTTCCTAAGAAGGTGAGCTTGCCATCTCTGTTAAGCTCAGTCAATGCATCAACAACCGACGTGATAGAAGCATAGTCTTCTCCGGTCACCAGCAGGTCATCCACGTAAGAGAGGACCAAAACGCGCCTCCCGTGACTTGTCCGGCACGTGTCGCGCACGGCTCCAAACCAAGCAAGACTTTCAACTTCTTTGTCAAGTGTCGTTGCCACTGCTGCGCTGCTATGCGTAGTCCATACAAGGCTTTCCTGTGCTTCAGGTAGCCCTTCTGGCCATCCCTGTTCGTCACGCCTTCCGGCAGTGCGCATAGAGAAAGGCTGTCGAAACGTCCAAGCCACCGACATGTTGCTGCTTGCTTGCTGCGTAGCAAAGGAAAACACGAAGTGCTTCTGCCGATGATGTACGTGATGAAATGCCTAGTCACAGCGTAGTTAACTGGTCCCTTAGTATGGGCCCTTAAATGGGGACCCCTTTTCTCCCCCTCATATACCTTAGACAACCCAGGCGTCCACACTTCAGAACCCGTTAAAGGTGTCAACTACCATTTCCTCTAGGGTCGAGGGCGATGTAGGGTTTAGGGTTTAGGGTTTAGGGTTTAGGGTTTAGGGTTTAGGGTTTAGGGTTTAGGGTTTAGGGTTTAGGGTTTAGGGTTTAATCTTGCTTCTACTGCCGAAGAAAGGTTCAAGGTTACGTACCTTAAGCTCCAACCCCTCAACCCTAAACCCCTCTCAGGCCCTGAAATGTCAGGAGGAAGTGAAGAGAAAGGGAACGAGCTTCGAAATCTCAACCCTATACCCTAAATCCTGAACCCGAAAGTCTAAATCCTAAACCCTAAAATCCTGAAGCTCTCAATTGCGTTTAGGGTTTGTAGGGTTTTGGGCAGCCTGATCACCCCAAAACCTGCAATCCGCAGCCAGAGCCCCGAACTTTAAAGTCCACGTGCTCAACGCATTTGGTGTCGTTAAGGGCCCGAACACCCTGAACCCTAAACCCTAAACCCTAAACCCTAAACCCATTGGGGTTCTGGGCTTGGGTGCGCCAATCTCGCCTCCGCAGCTCGCGCGGCGAACGCGGCGTCACCTGGGCGCTTGGGCCGATTGCGCCGATTTCGGGTGGATGCGTCTGTTTGGGAGGCTGTGAGGGTTTAGGGTTCATAGGGTTTGGGGTTTATAGGGTTTGGGGTTTAGGGTTTAGGGTGAAGGGTTTAGGGGCTCAGGGCTTGTGGATACGTAGGGGTCTGAGGGCCGAGGGCTCAGACGTTTTGCTTCCAAGCCTCATTTGCCGAATTGCGATGCACGTCTGGAGGCCTCGATAGCCTCTTCGCCCGGCTAACGATCCGAGACCCGAAAACGCAAAAAACAAATAACCGAAGCTCACTGACAGATTGGGGGGCAGGGGGGGGGGGGGGTGCCCTTCCCCGCTTAAAAACATTTAGACATCATTACCTGTTACATATTTCGTGGGGCCGTCCCATGCACTTTGAGGCTTCAAATCCTACTAGTTTCTAGCGTTGAGGGTTGCAGGTATGGGGCCCCAAACCATAAAACCTAAACACCTAAACTTGTTGCAGCTGGGAAGGGAGGTGGCGCTCCGCTGGCCACGTGGGGCTTCGCGCTTGGGCTTCCGATGTTCTAGATCGGAAGATTCAATCATGCCCCTAAACCCTAAGCCCCCCAGAAACCCTAAACCCTTAACCCTAAACCCTAAACCCTAAATCCTACACCCTAAACCCTAAACCCTAGCCCACCCTCCCAAAAGCTGCCAGATCACCCTCCATGCGTCGGAGTCGATTGGCCTCCAAGAGCGCAAAAAGAAATGTGCAGTTTCGTTTAGGGTTTCGGGTTTAGGGTTTAGGGTTTGGGGTTTAGGGTTTGGGCTTAGGGAGCTACTTCCGGCTTCGATACCCTGACAGGGGTCAGTGGCTTAGGAACAGGAAGATTGAAATTGAGGGTTTGGGGGTTTAGGCTTGGACTAAGTCTTAGGGTTCGTAGGGTTTAGGGGCTTCGGCTGTAGGCTTTCCAGAGGCTATCCGGAGCTTCAAGACTACAAAGATCGGGTTTAGGGATTAGGGTTGGGCCTATCACCTCAAAAAAATACGGTTTGCCAGGGGATTTGTATGAGGCAGGGTTTCAAGGTTGGGGTCCTACAGGTTTAACGGTTTTGGTACGGGCTTGGTGTTCAGGTTCAGGGTGTGGGGGTTTGGGGTTCAGTCTCAGGGTTGAGGCCTGAAACAATTCAGGGTTCGCGGGCTTGGGATTAAGGTTTGCAGGGCTTTAGGGGGACCTTGAGCAAGTTGGATGGGTTTAGGGTTTAGGATTCGAGCTTAGGGTTTAGGGCTTAGGGTTAGGACTCAGGGTTTCGGACGTGGGTCTCAGGGTTCCGGGTTGAGTTTAAGGGTTTGGGGTGTGAAGCAGAGGATTCCTTATTGTTTGTATCACCCGGAGGACACCCGACGTTATAGTGAATCCCGTGTACATTCACCAAAAGCCATAACGAAAAAACTCCTCTACCTAAATCCTACTATACCCAACCCCCAACACGACCATAAAAAAAGTACCCCTTTCAGTAAAGATTCCTTTGTTTTGGACTCATGTTTCCAATGGTCCAGCCTGTTTAAAGGACCTTTTTTAACAAACCTCAAACAGGGATCACCAGTTTGAGGGTTTCTCACGCAGGTATCAAGCCCCAAAGCCGAAACACAACATCAACATACGCCCTAAACCCTAGACCCTAGACCCTAAATCCTAAACCCTAAACCCTGAACCCTGAACCCTGAAACCCGAAACCATATGCCTTAAACCCTGCAAGGTGTTCCCTAGACCCTAACACTAAGGCTCCAAGGAGTCCTTTTCGAGGTTCTTGGGCCCAAAGGCCTTACTTTACAACGGATTTTGGGGCTTGAACCCAACATTATGCACTGGAGCCTGACCCCTCTCCCCCACAATGCACGCATCATTTTAATTTTCTGTGTTCCACACGCCAGCGTCCACCTCTGTGGCTTGCAACCAACGCCACATTGGCAGGGGTTAGGGTTTAGGGTTCAGGGTTCAGGGTTCAGGGGTTTAGGGCTGGGCTACTTGGAGGTTTACATAGGCAGTGACAAGTAGTGTTGTAAGAAACCCACGCAGGGTTTTGACTTGCAACCATGTGTGGCTGCAGGGTTTAGAGTTCCTACCATCTGCTTGAGAACCCCCCAAAATATATTTAAAAACACAAGAATCCCCATATAGCCCTTGCAAGGAAGAATGCTTGATTTTGTTGTGGGGGGGGTTCTTAAGCAAGTAGTAGCCCTAAACCCTAAACCCTAAACCCCAAACCCTAAACCCTAAACACTACGTCTAGTACAGGGCTTCGAACCTCAGAACTGAACCTCCAAGACGACCTCTCAGCACCGGCGGCAGCAGGCAAGGCCGGCAGCCGTCAAGGAGGGCATCAGACCGAGCGTCTCCTTGCTAGGGGGTAGAGGGGGGGGGGGGTCAGGGTTTAGGGTTTAGGGTTTAGGGTTTAGGGTTTAGGGTTTCGCGTTTCGGGTTTGGGGTTTCGGGTTTAGGGTTAGGGGTTTAGGGTTTAGGGTTTAGGGTTTAGGGTTTAGGGTAACCCTCAGATCCCACCCCCAAGCCGACCTTCGGCATGCTGTGGCCCTCGGCCGCCAGCAGGGCGAAAGCGTGGCTGATCGCATCCGGCTCCACTCGATGCCCTGCTGCCTGCTGCAGAAGCCTCCGGGGTTTAGGGTTTAGGGTTTAGGGTTCAGGGTTCAGGGTTTAGGGTTTAGGGTTTAGGGTGTAGGGTTTAGGGTTTAGGGCTTAGGGTTTAGGGTTATACAATCTAGGGCCCGGTTTGTGTTGTGTAAGAAAACGACTCTTAAACAATAGCAAGAAAGGAAGTAGAGACATTGCAAGAATCTGCCTATACCAAAGCTAGAGTAGGGCACGAAAGACTACTCTTGAGAGACCATGAATCCTAAACCCTACGCCCTAAACTTGAAACTTGATACACCCTGTACCAGATATATTTTCTGAAGCCCAAAAGGGACTAAACCCTAAACCCTAAACCCTAAACCCTAAACCCGAACCCTAAACCCTAAACCCTAAAAATCCGAACAACGAATCGACGCCCAGGAGCTGCAGCGCCAGCTGCCACTGCCGCGCAGACGCGAAGGCGCTGAGGAGCGCGTTGTAGGTGATGACAACCGGACTCTGCCTGGCAACCAGGAGCCCTCAACCCTAGCCCTAAACCCTAAACCCTAGCCCTAAACCCTAAACCCTATTTATAAACCCTAAACCCTAAACCCTAAAAACTCCAGACCCTAGACCGCAGTTGGGAGGCGTATGGGCTCAATTGTATAAAGTCTCGGTGTATGCTCCTCCTTCTCCCCAGGGTTTAGGGCTTAGCGACAGACAGAATTTTGAGGTGGTTCAGGGTTTAGGGTCTGAGGTAGAATCCCAGAGACCCTGTAGCATTGAAATACCCAAGTAAGCAGTTTCGGGTTTAGGGTTTAGGGCCCAGGAAATTTTGCAGACATGCCCGTGGTACAAGGTATCCATCTTTTGGCTCCGCCAGTGAAGTACGTATTCTCCACATGGCGATCATGCAGCGAAATCCTGCCACACAGTCTCACCGAACCCCAATCCCTTAAACCTAAACCCTAAACCCCAAACCCTGAACCCACACCTTTGGAGGCTGAGATCGTGGAAGAGCTCCAAAGCGTGAAGCCACTGCGACCCGGCGTCGCAAGCGCTGAGGGCCGCGTTGTAGGCGATCCTGGATTTCGGGTGTAGGGTTTAGGGTATGTGGGGTTCAGGGAAAATGGGGTTTGGGTTAGGTGTTTTGGGGTTTAGGGTTCAGGGTTAGGGGGTTAGGCTTTAGGCTTTAGGGTTTAGGGTTCAGGGTCAGGGTTTATGGAATTCAGGGTATAGGGCTTACGGTTTGTAGGGACTGGCTTCAGGGTTGGGGCAAACCCTAAGCCTTAAATCCTACAAGCCCTATACAGCCCTATGTAGAGCCTAAACCCTAGCTACAGCAAGCCCTGATGCCTGAAAACCCCAAATTCAAAACCCAAAACCCTAACAAAAACCCTAACCCTTAAACTCTAAAACCTCCCCCTAAACTCTAGACCTTACAAACCCCTTAACCCTAACCCTCTTTCTTCCAAGCCGCACGCTGGCCGCGACCTCTCTCTCGGACATCTCTGACAGCAGCACCAGGGCTTGTCGCCAATGGCCGGCCTTCCTTCGGCTGCACTTAGAGGGCGTATGGTTCAGGGCTTACCCTAAACCCTAAAACCCAAAACCCCAAACCCTAAACCCTAAGCTCTAAGGTCTATGGTCGATAGGGTTTGGGGTTTAGGGCTTCGGGCTGTTTAGGGCTTGGGGATGCCGGGTTTTAGGGGTTAAGGTTTGGGGATGGGAGGGGGGGAGAGGGCGTCGGGTGCTACATTGAGGACACTTGTAGACAACAGGTCTAAGAAATGACAACTAACCGTGACTAACCCTGAGCTCTACCTTCTGGTAAAGCCCTTCTGGTAAAGCAAGCCCCCTGAAACAAAGAAACGATGAACCTTCAACGGTGAACCCTACTTGCCCAACCCCTAAACCCTAAACCCTAAACAACTCTGCAGCCTAAGGACCCTAAAGCACACTCCAGTCCTACAGCAAAGCCGTGGACGTAGTCACCACACACCAGCACCCAAAAGACGAATAACCGTACAACCCGAAACACTAAACCCTAAACCCCCAGAGGAAACCATGACAGAATGGACCTCCTGATTCAGGAGGCAGCCCTGAATCGACCCTGTTTTTCCGACTACCCTATGTAACCCCCTACATATATATATATATATATACATATATATATATATATAAACAAATAGACTCCCCCCTCGCGGGGTGGTTTTCCGCCCCCCCCCCCCCCCCCCAGACTCAGCGCAAAAACCCATCCCGTAGCTCACGACCCCTTCACCCTGGGCCCGCCAGACGTGGAAGCGCCGTGCCTAAGCCCCAAACCCTAAACCCGGACCCCCTACCCCGTAGCTTACATCCAACCCCCTTCACCCCGTGAACCCACCAGATTTGAAAGCGCCACTTCTGCACCCCAACCCCAGAACCCGCAAGCCGACGTCTTATCAAGCCTAAGCCCCAACCGGGACCCCAAAAAACACCCGTGGCCGCGTCAGCCAGCCCTCCGCATCGTGGGCTGGTGCAGACACTAAGTGCGTGCGAAGCACGCACGTGTGTCTAGTATATATATATAGATATATACATAACATATATCCTGTCATATGCTGCATCGTCCCTTTATATATTTCACATATACATATATATATATATACATACGAATAATTTTAATGTAAACTCAAAAACCAATAAATGTGTATAAAAAGGGAAAGAAATAAATCAATAATTATATATATATATATATACTATACTATGCACCTATAAGTAGCCCTCCAAAAAACAGGGTCCCTTCTAAGGGTCGCTCCTTGAATCTCCTGCTTTCCGAGGTGCTCGCAGGCGCTGATGGCGGCGCTGTAGGCCACGTCATCCTTTGGCTTCTGGTTTAGGGTTTAGGGTTAGGGCTTAGGGCTTAGGGCTTAGGGCTTAGGGCTTAGGGCTTAGGGTTTAGGGTTTAGGGTTTAGGGTTTAGGGTTTAGGGTTTAGGGTTGTTCCCCGCAATACTCTTCATAGGGATTGTAATAGGGGGGGGTTCCGGCTGTGAGCTGGGGTTTCTAGAAGTAGGGTAGCTGCGGCTATAGCTGGGTCATAGCCCGACTAGTAGCTACGCACGAACCTGAAGGATGGACCAAGGGGTTGAAACAGCTGCGGGTTTCGTACATTTTTGGCTTGGTGGTGCTGATGTTTTGGGATCTTCGAGTGTTGCAGTTCAGCACTTAACACCCTCCAGATCCTGGAAACCCTAGGCTCCTGTAAAGCCCTGTAGAAGCCCAAGCCAGACTTGGTAGCCCAGCAACTGTGTTTACATAAGGGAACCTCTTCTTTGCGTTGGTTGCTTTATAAGGGAACTTTGAACACCCCAAACCCTAAACCCTACCCTAAACCCTGAACCCTAAACCCTAAACCCTAAACCCTACACCCTACACCCTACACCGTACACCCTAAACCCCAAACCCTAAACCCTGAACCCTGAACTCTGAACCCTAAACCCTGAACCCTGCCCAAACTCTAGGAGCCGAAGGCACGGGGGGCATTTGCCTGGCCCCAAGGGCGTGGAAGAGGCACAGGGCTTTCTTCCACTCCTTGTCGCTTCAGGTTTCCCCGCCCACCAACCTACAACAAGGCTAAGTTATGACGTCAGTCAGGCTTCATCGCGGAACCTTCTTGGGGGAGTGTACCCTAAACCCTAAAATCCTAAAACCCAAAACCGTAAACTCAGCCCCTCAGGGCTTTGTTTGGGGACCGCGCGCCCTAAACTGGTACCCCCCTTACATACCCTGTAACCCCAAGGGTAAGGTACCATACTAAGGGCCCATATAACTACATTGCTAGACCCAAGAGTCCAAGAGTAACCTAGGAAGAATAAGGGCGCCCTTTTTTGGCTTAAAGGGGCTGATAAGGGAAGCTCAAGGGAACAAGGGTCTCCACCCCCCCCCCCCACCCCCCCCCACCCCCCCCACCCCCCCCCCCCCCCCCCCACCCCCCCCCCCCCACCCCCCCACCCCCCCCACCCCCCCCACCCCACCACCCCCCCACCCCCCCCCCCCCACCCCCCCACCACCCCCCCACCCCCCCCACCCCCGCTCTAACCCCGGACCCGAGGCGGGGCGCGCAAGCGTTTACAATTATTCTTCGCTAGCCCCAAACCCTATAAACCCTAAACCCCAAACCCTAAACCCCAAACCTAAACCCTAAACCCTAAACCCTAAACCCTAGGATCTTGGAAGTTCAGGTTCAGGGGCTTCTCCCAAAGGCATCATGTCGAATCGAGGCGCTGCCGCCTTCTCGTAGGCGCTGATGACGGCGCCTTCCGCAGGAACTTTGACGATCTAGGGTTTAGGGTTTTTGGGGTTTCGGGTTTAGGGTTTAGGGTTTGGGGTTTGGGGTTTAGGGCTTAGGGAAGGCCGTTTAGGGTTTAGGGCTTGGGGTGTAGGATCGAGTTTTCCCTACTTGGAGGTTAGGAGTAGGCTTTATCCTCATATGACTAGGCCGCAGCCCTTATCTAGGGTAGAACTTTAAACCCTGAACCGTAACCGTAAACCCTAAACCCTAAGCCATACCCAACAAAACCCTCGGAACATCTTCCTCAAGACATTCGTTGAAGGCTCAAACAAACGAAAGCAAGGACAGGAACCCCTCAAAACAGTGGAAGGCTTGAGAAGCCGACCTTACGAAATCTGCACCCTTCCTGCCCCTCTCTGCAGTTCTGTGAGGGTCTAGTATTTAGGGTTCAGGGTTTAGGGTCGAGGTAGATCTTGAACTTTTCGGCTGGCTTAAGGGTTTAGTCTTTGAGCTTCAAGACAGCCAGATATGGACAACACGCAGGTTTAGGGTTTAGAGCTTAGGGCTTAGGGTTTAGGGTTTAGGGTTTAGGGCTTAGGGTTTAGGCGGCCATTCGCCAAAACCCACTACAGCCACCACCTGATAAGAACAAGTCTGCTCGGAAGGACCGGGCACTGAAGGAGATCACATCCAGGCGGAGACCAAGTTGCTCCTTAAGCTTTCAGGCTTAGGGTTTAGGGTTTAGGGTTTAGGGTTTAGGGTTTAGTTTAGGGTTTAGGGTTTAGGCTCATGGGACCCCTTTCAAGCACCAATCTGGTGGCGCCTTAGTTGGTCCCTTGATATGGGCCCCTGGAAAGAGGACCCCCTATATACCCCTTATATGCCCTAAAATCCAAGGGCCCATACTTCAAAACCCTTCAAGGAAGGTAAGGGACCATATGAAGGGACCATGAAACTACGCTTAGATCATAGAAGGGTTGAGGGTCTAGTGGGTTTCGGGTGTAGATTCCGTATAAGTCGAGTCAACTACAGACGTACCTGATCTACATAGGGCACATCAAAGATTAACCTCTGGGAATTTGCAGGTGGGGCAGAAAACTTGACGGTCACCTGAGGCAACAGAAGCCCCAATATAGCCAGCCCTTTACCCCCTAAGCCCCCTAAACCCTACAAGCCCCCAAACACAAAGCTCTACACTCCTAAGCCCCAAACCCTAAGCAGCGCAGACCCACACTCCCCTCATGACCTTCAACCCTATATCCTAAGGCTCCAAAACCACTTCCAACCCCACGGAACACAGCCTGATTGCTAAGCCCTAAACCCCTGCAAGCCTTCTAAACCTGCTCTAAACCCCTCAAACCCCGTAAACCAACCCTGGATCCCAAAGCCTAAGCTACTCTAAGCCCCACCTTAACAACCCCCAAAACCTACCTGTTTTGTAGGTTACCTTGGTAGCCTGTAAGGATGTTTACAGTAACAACGTGGAAAACACAGGTACACCCTAGTCCATGAGCCCCCGGGAGCTGCCAGGATCAAGGCTTAAGACCTGATTTAGGCAAAACCTGAAGACCCTAAACCCCTGAACCCTTTCAAGCCACAACATTGTTGGAGTGGGGGTTTAGGGTTTAGGGTTTAGGATTTAGGGGTTAGGGTTTAGGGTTTAGGGTTCAGGGCTTCGGGAGAACAACAAAATCAGAACAGCACACCCTCACCGCAGCCCGAGAAGCACACTAAAAACATAAACCCCAAACCCCAAACCCCAAACCCCAAACCCCAAACCCTAAACCCTAAACCCTAAACCCTAACCCTAAACCCTATAAACCCTAAAAACCCTAAACTCTAAACCCTATAAACCCTAAACCTAAACCCCAAAGTTCGGACCGAGGCTCGGCCTCAAAGAGCAAGTGCTGGGCCTCGCAGAGCGGCTAGGGGGCGAATCTGGGTTGTGGAGATTAAGGGTTTAGGCTTTAGGGTTTAGGGGTTTATGCGCTGGTTTAGGGTTTAGGGGTTTATGCGCTTAGGGTTTAGGGTTTAGGGGTTTATGCGCTCAGGGTTTAGGGTTGAGGGTTTAGGGTACCCCCCCACACACACAGAAAACGACGAGCGCCTGACGCCAGCAGCTCCTCTTCTCGCACGCACTGCAGGCGGCGTTCACGCTGATCGCGCTCGGGCGAAGGTGCCTTTCGGAAGAGCTTTAGGGTTTAGGGTTTAGGATTTAGGGTTTAGGGTTTAGGGTTCAGGGTTTAGGATTTAGGGTTTAGGGTCGTTTCGAGGGTTTGCAGGCATTGTTGGCATTCAGAGTTTAGACGGTTAAGGGCAATGTCGGATTCCTGGGTGTAGGGCTGAGGATTTAAAGGGTTGAAGTATAGGGTCCCAACATGACAAAGCCCAACAGGATTTCCGTTGGGCCCCGACATGGTTCTATCGGTTGCCGAAACCAAGCCAAGAACAGGCGGGGGGGGGGGGGCTTGTTTAATGTAAGGGGCTTCATAAGGGAACCTTAAGCGGATAAAGGCAAGCAACGGCACGCCCTAAACCCTAACCCTAAACCCTAAACCCTAAACCCGAAACCCTAAACCTTAAACCCTAAGACACCTGGTCGGGAACTCAGCGAACAGCAGCAGCGCCCGCTGCCACTCGCCCGACTTCTCACAGGCACTGATGAGCGCCTCGGTTCTTGCAGCTTTAGGGTTTAGGGTTTAGGGTTTTCCAGTGATTGCGAGCGAGCTTGCGTGTGGGAACCCTGGGCAAAGTTTAGGGTTTAGGGCTCCGGGTTAAAGATTTAGTGCTTAGGGTTTTGGGTTTAGTGTCCCTAAACCCTAAACCCTAAACCCTAAACCCTAAACCCTAAACCCTAAACCCTAAACCTCAGCTAGACCACCTCAGGCCCCTCCAAAAACTCAGTCAACGCTGGCGGTTTGTTCAAATCAGGGGCCAGGGGCCCCCATCAATCCGTGAATCGTGAGAAAGAACGTCACCTAAACCCTCATACCCAACCGCAATCTACTCTTACACCTAAACCCTAAACCCTAAACCCTGCATTGCTTAGGGGGCTTACTCTTATACTTACGCTTCTTTCCGTTCTTCCCTGCTTCGGAGCTTCGGAGCGAGTGGGGGATGGTGCCAGTCCTAGCATGCAAACCCGTGAGACTCAAACCATAAATCCTGAAGCCTGAACCCTAAACCCTAAGCCCTAAACCCTAAACCCTACACCCTAAACCCTAAACCCTAAACCCCAAACCCTAAACCCTAGAACCCTAAACCCTACCTGAACCCCCAAGACAGCTCAGACCCTACGGGGGCTTGGTCGCCCAGTGACCGTAGTATAAGAAGGGTATCCATTCGGGTGGTGTTTACCACCCATTCGGGTGGTGTTTGCCACCCATTCGGGTGGTATGTACCTTTTTATAAGGGAAACCAAGCCCAAAAAGAGCAAAAAAGATACCACTGGCCTACCAACAAAACCTAAACCCTAAACGCTAAACCCTAAACCCTAAACCCTGACCCTATGGGGTAACTTCATCCGAGGGTCGTTGCAGGTGATCTCCGTGGGGAGCAGCTTGCTCAAGATTAGGTCCTCCGGCTTCCGGGGTTTGGTGGGAGGAGGCGCTCGGATGTGGGGGTCACCGGTTTGGAGAAGGGTTTGGGGCTTAGGGTTTAGGA